>BROE01000020.1:7351983-7471893 GCA_036571765.1 Plecoglossus altivelis
AAGTGACATTTTAATAATGTTGAACTGTATCTCTGTGACCCACTTCTTCCTGACCCCTCCCTCCCTCCCCCTCTCTCTGCCCGATTCACCCCCCTCTGTTTACCCCCACCCTCACCAGCCTTAGTCTCCAGCAGCTTCTCCCCAGGCTCCACCACCACCTCAGGCCCCAGCAGCCTCAGTTCCAGCACCTTGCCCAGAACTACAGTTCCCATGAGCCCGCGCAACTCCATGCTGAAGAGAAGGCAGAGGAAAAAAGAGCACAAGAGTTCCTGTAAGTCTTCCCTCACACCCTCCATCGCAGTCCCCATACTTTCTCCCCTTCTTCTTCAAAGGTCTGTCTTTCAGTCTCATCTCTCTCCTTTTCTCTCTCTTGTTATCTGTCTTGCTGACACTGCTGTGGACAGTTGATTTTTAGTCCTAAATGTCAAGTGTATGAAGTGCGTATTCAGAAATGGTAAATAGTCTTTGGCCTGTGTGTTTACTTGTGTGTGTGTGTGTCTGTATCTTTTCCAGTATCCTTGTCATCCAGCTCAGTCGGCCCAGGAGGTCAGGTGGTCCACATCGAGACCAGCGAGGTGGTTCTGAGAGGCGATCCGCTTAACGGGTTTGGAGTCCAGATACAGGGGGGCATCTTCGCCACGGAGACTCTCTCAGCCCCTCCGCTCATACGCTTCATCGAGCCAGACAGCTCCGCAGAGAGGTGAGACACGCACACACACACCCTCTCTCTCTCTCTCTCTCTCTCTCTCTCTCTCTCTCTCTCACACACACACACACACACACACACACACACACACACACACACACAACCCAACTCACCTAGAGGTGTGTTGGCAGCATGTCTGCTGTGTATGTAGAGGTGTGTGATTGGCTGGATGTTGAACTGAAAGGAAGATGTGCTGTGTGTCACACATCCCCTGCTATGCAACCACTATGCTGTGGGTCTCACCATGATGTACATGGTGGTTGCTCGTTTGAGTCGTCGCTGTGACATGTATAATATGTCAGTCACTATGACCCTGTGTTATAATAACAGCTGGAGGATGGCTGGTCTGAATGACACACTGCCAATGTGTCCTTCAGCTTGTGCACTTTCCATCTACCTAGCTGTGCTATTAGATTAACTACAGCCGTTGTCTAACCAACAGTTTGTCTTATAGCAGTCTAACCAGTTGCTAATGTGGTATCTAACAAACAGTGTAAGCAGACTAATTAGCTATCTAATGAGTTATCTAATGACCAGTCTAAGAACCAGTCTCATTATCTATCTAATGAGCAGACGAGTTATCTAACGACCAGTTTATGTTACCCAGGAACGGATGACAGGTTATCTATCGCACAAACTAATGAGCAGCAACTAGTTGTCTATTGAGTTATGAAAGGATCCATTTAACGAGTGTGTGTTCTGCAGGTGTGGTCTGCTGCAGGTGGGAGACAGACTGCTGTCCATCAACGGAATCCCCACGGAGGACGGAACCCTGGAGGAGGCCAATCAGCTTCTCCGAGATGCCGCGCTGACCAATAAGGTCTCTTTGGACATTGAGTTTGATGTGGCAGGTTGGTTCCCCCCAAATAAACTGAGAAGTCAACTTGTTTAGCATGCTAGCTAACTTAGCAGCTGACAGGCTAACTTCCTGTGTGTTAGAGTCGGTGGTACCAAGCAGTGGAACATTCCACGTTAAGCTTCCCAAGAAGAGAGGAGTGGAGCTGGGAATCACTATTAGTGGTGAGACCTAAACACACACGTTCAGACACACAGAGACACACGCACACTCTTTCACACACAGAGACACATAAACTCTTTCACACATGTGCGTTCACACACGCACAGACACACACACCGAAGACACGCACACACATAGGGACTGTAAAAATGTCTAAACATTGTTCAGGTGATATACAGCATGTTTCCATGGGTTGGTTCTCATGCATCAGTAGACCACCCAGCACTCCTCCTTCACCCACTCTGTACTTCACTGTGCTGTAGCCTGACCGTGCCTCCTCTTCCTCCTCCTCCTCTTCCTCTTCCTCCTCAGCCAGTAAGAAGCCAGGAGAGCCTCTTATCATCTCAGATATCCAGAGAGCCAGCATGGCACACAGGTACTGTCCTGTTCTAGAACTATCCTGTGCTAGGATACTGTCCTGAACTAGAATACTGTTATGTACAAGAATACTACCATGTTTTAGAAAACTGTCCAAGAACCATCATGTTCTAAAACTATCGCATCATAGAGTAGAATACTTACAACACTCTGCTGTTGCAGAACTCCCATGCTGTAAAACACTTTGACATGACTGTAACATTTAGAACTGTTCAAGATTACTGTGGCATGTCTCACAGAGGTTCTGTCCTAATGAAAGACTGTGACTGACATGTTCTGTTGTGTTAGAGGATACTTGGTCAGCATGGTTAAATGTCCTGGGAAGCGGTAGTTCTATTTAATGTATAGATGCAGTTGTCAGCTTCAGTGTGCCCAGCAGAGGGCAGCGTGTCTCCAGCAGCTGTACTTCACAGCTGGGCAGAGAGCACATGACAGATGGGTGGAATAAGGGGGAAAAGAACATAATCTTACTCATGATCTTGGTTTTAATAGTCTCATTTTCAATTTTTCTTTCCTCACCTCCCTCCCTTCTGCCCTGTCTCACCACCCTGACCTCCACATCCACTGTTTTCTGCATTTTCCTTGGCTTCCTTCCTGACCCTGCCATACACTCCCCCACCACCACCACACACACTCCCACAAACACCCCCACACACTCCCCCACCACCACCACACACACTCCCACAAACACCCCCACCCCCACACACTCCCATACATTCCCCCACCCCCACACACTCCCATACACACACTCACACACAATACCACACACATACACACCCGCACAATCGCATTCCGTACACACACACACTCCCACACACTCACACACTCTCCCCCCGTCCCCATCCCCCAGGACCGGCACTCTGGAGCCAGGGGACAAGCTGCTGGCCATAGATAACGTCCGTCTGGAGAGCTGCTCCAAGGAGGACGCCGAACACATCCTGCAGCAGTGTGAAGACCTGGTCAAGCTCAAGATACGCAAGGATGAGGACAACTCAGGTACCAGACCCCACGGGTGTGGTGATGCATCACCGAGGGTTATCATCGCCTAGCAACTTTCATTACAGTAACATGCAAACATGCCATCATTTGTTTTTCTACCTGCCATCATTTGTTTTTCTACCTGCATTTATGTAATCCATCACAAGGTGGTGATGTTACCCATGAATCTGATCACCCCTTTGTTTCATTTGGCATTTTGTTTTGGTGAGTATAGTGGACCAGGTAACATTTACCATGACTCCTTACATAGTATGCAGTGATGGATAATCAGGGAACTGAAAGTTGATGTGAGATTCAGTCAAACCACCCAATCAATTGCCTCCGTTGCCGTGGAGTCTGGTTTCCAATAGGTGTCTTCCCTCAGGGGGTTGGTCATCACATGACGCAGTTCTCAGAACAGGGGGGGCGCTGGATGTTAGCGGGCATGCTGCATCACCGAAGAACATGTCTGCTGCCACGGCAACCACAGTTGGGGCGCTTTGCGGAAGGAGGGCATAATGGAAGTGGAAATGATCCCAAATAGCAGAACATCAGCAAACGTAACCAAACAATGCACGCAACAGGAGGCACCTGGTTGGTTGCGAAAGAAAGCCTTGGTACGCTTATTGACATGAAAACACGGGCTCCTAGCCTCGCTGTAAGTTAGTAACCGGATGAAGTGGTCAGTGTTGAGCTGTAACCAGGCAGACAGGAAGTCACCACAGTGTTAATCAGACACTACTGACTCTGTTCCCCTTGGCAGGAGAAAATTCAAGGTGTCTCCATGGCGAAACTAATGATGTTTATATTTGAATCACATGTTCGTGTCACATCCTGTCATTATGTCTGTATTTGCACAGTTTCCTGGGAGACATTCATTTACTGTAACCAGTTATGCATTGAGCACACTGTAACTCACACCGTGTGGGCGGGTCTGTGTGTGTATGTGCCTATGAACATTCGGTGGGGGGTGTACTCATGTGTGCTCATGCGTGCGTGTGTGTGCGCGTGCGCGTGTGTGTGTGTGCGCGTTCACAGACGAGCAGGAGACCTCCGGCTCCATCATCTACACGGTGGAACTGAAGCGCTACGGAGGCCCTCTGGGCATCACCATCTCAGGCACTGAGGAACCCTTCGACCCCATCACCATCTCTGGGCTCACCAGGAGGGGGCTGGCTGAGAGGTGAGGCTGAGGGTGGAGGGAGAAGGGTGTGTGGGTGAGGGGTGGTGGTGATGCCTGTTACCATCTCTGGTCCAAGGAGGAGGGGATTTGAAGAAAGGTGAGGGGGTCGGGGCGGGGGCGGATGAAGAACTGGTGGGTCCAACCAGTTGGTGGAGAGGTAGAGAGGGGAGATCTAACAGAGAGATGTGATGGGAGCAGGGGGAGTCCTGTGGTCAGAAAACCCATGATAGAGAGGTCTGATGTGTGTGGGGGGTGACAGTGATGAATGGGTAGCCGGGGTGTTGCTGTCAGGTGAGCCTGGGTCAGGGGTCAGACGGCAGGGTTCAGGGAGTCTGGCACCAGCGGGGGTGGTCTGCGTCACAATCATACCACACGTAGCTCAGACACTTGGGGTGTGTTTGATCTGGCTGGTATGCAGCCAGAGGAACTGCCCCCCCAGGGTGGAGCAGCAGTGTGATGGTACTGCTAGGCTAAGCACAGCGTGCCAACCCTGCAGAGCTGTGATGATGACCTCACACATCTGCTGTCTGCAGATAGCTGCTGATCTGCTGCTATAGGAGATGCTTGATGATTCACACATGCATACACACATGCATCCAAATACAGTACATACGCTGTAGTGCTTTTCAGGTGAAGGGTTACGCATTATAATCTGTTCAAAGCCAGTCCATTAGTGTAAAGCCTTTTGTGTCTGACGAGGTGTATGCACATGTGTGCGTGTTTGAGTTCATGTATTTTTTGGGGTGTTATTTCCTCCTCAGTTCCAATGTGTGCTGTGGTTGTTCTGTGACTCAGCTCTATGACTCATACACTCACACACACTCACACGCACTGATGCTCAACATGTTAGGACTGATCTCTGCTCCAGGCCAGACAGTACAGAAGGGCAGTGGTACTCTCCACCAGCTTATATAAGTAAAGGTTCAGTCTGGCCTGGAGTGAATCCTAACCCCTGACCCAGCACCCAACACCAGCCACCAATAGATGATTCACCACTTCCACCCTAAAGTTCATTTAAGAAACCTTTTCTTCTGTTCATTCTTTTTCATACACACATGGATCCAGTAAATTCATCCTTAGTTTTCCTAATTGCTGTGAAATTAAGTGAACTTGTGCAATTTTGTGTGGGCGCGTGTGTTCATGCGTGCGTGTATGAATGCTGTGTGTGTGTGTCTGTGAATGCCCACGCTGTGTGTGCGCAGGACGGGGGCCATCCACGTAGGGGACCGTATCCTGGCCATCAACAGTGTGAGTCTGAAGGGGAAGCCATTGAGCGAGGCCATCCACCTGCTGCAGATGGCCGGGGAGACGGTTACCCTAAAGATCAAGAAGCAGCTGGACGGTGAGGCCAGACAGATGCATTCTGGGAGCTCAGAGGTGCTGAGGCTTTCCGGTCAGATCAGAGAAGCGTCCGTGTGTTGAGTTACTTGTAGAGGTTGGTCTGTGATATGGCAGCCCTTGGCTTTGGTATTACTGCAGGAATTCTCTGTCAAGTCTGGAGGAGAACACAGCCAGACAGCTGGCAATGTATCTCCACAAGATGATTGGCTGAGAGGGGGAGGATAGAGTTCTTACTGTCCATTATATATCCAAATAACTGGCAAAAAATCTTGGCTATGTTTCAGTCCCAGGAAATATGATGATGAGAATGATATACCTCCCTCCCTCCTGCTGCTACCTCTCCCGTCTCCCCTGTTCCCGGCCTCTCTACACTCCTCCCTCACTCCCTCCCTGCCTCCCTCCCTGCCCCCCCCTGCCTTAGCCTCGGAGGAGAAGAAGGAGGAGGGAGAGCAGGAGGACCTGGAGGGAGAAGACACCACGGAGCTGAGCGACGGCGACGACGAGCTGACTGACTCCCAGCGCACCAACAAGCTGTCGGAGATCTACTCCGCCACCATCCCCAGCGTCGACTCCGCCATGGAGTCCTGGGATGGCTCCGGGCTGGACGCCGGCTACGGCAGTCAGGGTTAGAGGCTCTTTGGCTTTAGCTGAGGGAGATCAAACGTGGAACTTGGAGGACTTTTATTAGGTTTTATGTTATGTCAAAATCTGTTAAGATGTATGTCTTTCACTGCAGACCAAATCTACCTACGGGTACAAATAAAGTCACCTGAACTTAATAAACCTGAACCTGAAACTGAAAGTCACTCATTTGGTCACACAGTATCTCCATGTATAGGAAGATGTGACCTAGCCAAGATCCTTCCTCTCCCACCACCTCCACCCCACATCCCCTAGGTACCTACCTCCATCAGGCCGCAGGTGTGGCCCTGCACCCCCATGAGTGGAGGAGTGCCAAGCAGAGGAGCAGTCCACCCCCTGCTGGGCGCAGGAAGAACTACCCATTCAGTGATGGGGGCTTCAGCGAGGATGACTGGGACAAACCTACTGGGTGAGGCAGAGCACACACACATACACTGATACACACACACACACACACACACACACACACACTGATACCCATACACACATTATATACAGACTATAAACACTCATCTCCAGACATGAGAGTGAGTGATAAACCTCACAGTAACGTAAACACAGGTCTTGTTTGTTTAAAGATCTCTTGGCACAGCATTACAAGGGTACATTTTCCCATGCACCCACTCCTTACTAAAATACCCCCAGCAGATCCCTCTCTCACAGGCTCCTCTCTCTCTCTCTCTCTCTCTCGCTCTCTCTCTCTCTCTCTCTCTCTCTCTGCACCCTCTCTGTCTCTCTCTCTTGCGCTCCCTCTATCCCTCAAGCCTTTCAGATGAGTGTTCTCAGTCACTGTTATGTAACCTCCATCTCTCCATACAACACTATCCTCCCCATTACTGGACAGAGTTGCTCCATCGTGTTCATCCCCGTCACATCCATCTGTGCACCAGTGATACCATCTAGTCATCAACACTGATACCATCCAAGTAATACCAAGAATGATACCAGCTCCAGGGATGCTATGCCTTGCTGCTGCGTGGGTGTTTGAGAGAGTGAGACTCCTCTGGCCATCTCTTTTGGGGTTTGAATGTGTGTGTGACCTCCCTCTGACCCCTCTCTGACACCAGGTTCCCCAGCCAACCCAACCATGATGACAGATACGCGGCACAGGTCAACCCTATGCTAGAGGAGAGGTATGTCACCCACTCCAACCCACTCCACCAGGACAGGTATGCCAACCAAGGGCATTACGCCAACCAGGGGCACCAGGAAGGCAGGTACGCCAGCTACCCCAACCCCAGCCAAGATGCCAGGTATGCCAATCAAGAGGACCAGGAGGGCAGGTATGAAAGCCACCCCAACCCCAACCAAGACGGCATCTTGCTGGATCCGGAGGACAGCTTCTGGTGCCAGGCTCTGGAGGACCTGGAGACATGCGGACAGGCAGAGCTGCTCAGGGAGATTGAGGTATTTACAGTACCTAACACAGCGTGATTGCATGTTAGCATGTTGGATAAAGGTATGCTAGCCAAGCCTGGCACTGGGTGATAGCATGTTAAGATGAAGATACGCTAGCTTTGCCTAGCACAGCGTGATACCATGTTAGCATGTACTGGTATTCTAGCCCATACCATGTAGCTCTGTGTGATATCATGATAACATGTTGAAATACGGTACGCTAGCCGATCGTAAATCATGCCAATTGCATGTTTCGATTAAGGTAAGGTACCACAGCTCAGCCTAGCTTTTGGTGATAGCATGTTAGCATGTTAAAAAACATTTCTACACAACAGGAGACTCACCAGTCCTATAAACACCACAGAGAGCCATAGAGTTCATGAGTGACTGCAAGGGCCAGTCGTCAGTAGGGAGGGCTTAGTCTATGATGGATATAGCAGCTGCTAGCAGTCTGTGAGTAACCCTCAGCTGGTCTGTTTTATATGCATCGCTGCAGGAGAATAATATTGTTTTAGCAGGGAAGCCTGAAGCTCCCTGGGGTCACATTCAGTTGCTGTATTTAGAGGCCCTGGAACTTTAGAGAGAGTCTGTTATGTTCCAGAATGCTCCATCACTCCGTGGCTCATTGTATGAAATGTAGCTCAAGTTACTATACCGTCCATGTGAGACGCATCATAGAAAAATGCTCATGTGTTAAGCGAGTCTGCGTGTGTTAGAGCGTTTCTGTCCTTGACACATTGAGTGAACATGCGTTTATCAGCATGTGGGTGTGTGTTTACAGCATGTATTAGCGTGTGGTTGTATGTGTTGTATTAGTGTATGTCAGATGTGCTATATGTCATAGCATGTCTGTCTTACATAACTTATGTTGTCCCCTCTAGGCTTCCATAATGACAGGTAGTGGAATAACTCTAGGGGTGTCAGGAGGAAAGCCTGCCCCAGACACCCTCTCCCAGGCTGGGCTGAGTCCTTTGAGACGCCCCCCTATGCTGCACCCGGAGCCCAAGAGCAAGGCCTCCCTCCGCATGTCCGAGAGGACCTGGGAGTCTCGCAGGATCAAGGAGGAGATGCAGGAGATCCTCTCTCCCACGCCCCTGGAACTGCACAAGGTGCATGACCACAGACACACCACTCAAACACACGCAGTCTCTCGCTCTCTCTCTCTCTCTCTCTCTCTCTCTCTCTCTCTCATACACACACACACACACATCCTCACGGTGATGACCACAGGACCTGTGAGTGTCTGGTGGAGCTGCTTGACCACGCTCTGGCTCGGAGGGTGATAGGCAGGCAGAGAAACTGGCTAAAGGCCTTGATTGCTGACCTGGCTGTGATTTTTCAAAGGCGTCAAGCCGCAGCGTAACGAGTGGTCTGGCAGACCACCATTAACAAATAGCAACTTGGAGGAACTAGGATCTGCAGATAGGAACAAAGAAATACACCCAGACACACATGGACGCTTACACACACACACACACACACACACACTCTCTCTCACACACACACACACACACATACATACATACATACATACATACACACTTAAAACACTCACACACACAGTCTAACGCACGTATATATCCTCACATATAGACACAGACATATCCAAATACACACACCGCATGCTCAATCAGAAACCCTGTCCCTACAGCCTGTGGTGGGACCTCAGATTGGAGGCTGTGGAACAATGGGACTGGGAGGCTGAGAGGCTGGGAGGCCGAGCAGCTGGGAGGCTGGAGGTGAACATGCCCTTTCTCTGTATAGTTAGGGGCGTGAGGGAATGCACTCTCTCATGTGTCTGAACTTTCTCCGAGCCAGGACTTCTCACTGGTTACGTAACACTGTTCCAGGGTTCTAACCACTGTACGCTACTAGTCAAATGTTTGGACACATTGTCCCATTACTTTAAATGGGAGGGTGTGTCCAGACGTGTGACTGTTAGTGTATGCTCCTGTCTCCCTACCTGCTCAGGCAGATATACCAGGTTTGTTCTTGATCTATTGAGCAATAGAGAAGCTTCACGTGGATCTGCTTTCCAGCATCTCTCAGTCCAGGGACCCCAGTTGTAGAGGGCATCTTCTCCTCACATATTCCAGAGGAAAAACAGGAACAAGAAAGGAGAGTGCAGTGGGGAAGGCAGCAGCAAACAAAGTTCTGTTCAGAGTTCTGACGCACTCACCAAGCAGCTGATTGACAGGCTGCTTGTGAGAGTTCCCCCTGGCCTTTAAATAGACTGCCACTGTTGGACAGTACGTTGGCAAGTGTATATTTTGGACAGTTACCCTCCACCACCGAGAGTCTTCCTCTCAAACCAGATTCACCCATTTCCACAGTTTCCAAGGTGACAACGGGTATTTTTGTGTTGTTGCTGTTGCCTAGGTGACGGTGATGAAGGATCCGGAGAGTGATGACTTTGGCTTCAGTGTGTCGGATGGCTTCCTGGAGAAAGGTGTTTACGTCAACATGATCAGGCCTGATGGGCCTGCTGCCAGGGCAGGCCTCAGGCCTTACGACAGGATCCTCCAGGTGCTCACACACACACACACACACACACAAACACACACACACACACAGCACACACAGCACATGTTATATACACACGCACGCACAGCACACACACAACAAACATAACACGCACTCACACACATAACACACAACCTAGAAACACATTACACACACACTCACACACACAACACACACACACAGCACACACACATAACACACACACACACTCATAACATGCGCACACATATGTACACACACACACACACACTTAAGACACACACTCATAACATGCGCACAGATACATACACACACATATAATATCCACATACACTTATAACACACACCCATGCTTACTCAGTCAGACAGCTACATGCACACACAGCGATGCAGACCCCCAGGCTTGCCCGCACAGGAACATGTTTGTGAGCGTGGGTGTGAGAAAAACCAGAGAGGACAGAACGTAGGTGTATACAGGCAGGGGGTGAGGCACAGCTACTGTACAGTGTTACTGGGATGGGCTTTTGTCTATGGAACTAGTGAGGTGATAAGACTTGGCTACACCAGTGCTGACTGTTAGTTTGAGTCTCAGTGTGTGTCTTTGTGTGTGTTGAGTATGTGCGTCGAGGTTTGATGTGGTTATGTGTGTGTAATTTTCAAACTGTACAGTTCCTTTGTGTGGTTTGTTTGTGGGTGTTTGTGTGTGTGTGTATGGAAGGGAGTTTCAGTGGCTGTGTGTGTGTGTATGTGTGGAGGGGTCAGACCTGGTTCAGGTAAATGAATGCTCAGCATGTCATCAAGGCAGTCAGCCCAAAGGAAACACTGTCTGGATAGAGTTTACACCCCAGGGAGCAGGCAGGGGGCTAGCATCACACACATACACACACTCACACACGCAGGTATACACATGCACTGCACACCCACAACCACACAAACGCTCTGAACACATACGCACAGACTCTGCATACACACACATACAGTACTTTGCACAGGTGCACACACACACACACACACACACACACACACACACACACACACACACACACGCACTGCATACACACACATACAGTACTTTGCACAGGTGCACACACACACACACACACACACACACACACACATGCACTGCATACACACACACACTGGTGGGTTCAACATGTAGCTTTATAGCTTTTTTTACATACACAGGGTTGAAATAGCAACAGTGCCTTCTATCTTCTCTGGCTCCAGTTCGGTCCATGTTGTTACAGTTTCATCTCCAAAGGCAACCGTGTCAGCATTCCGATCAGTCAATTTGTTTGGACCTCAGTTCATTCCAGAAAATAGATTATAACGATTCTCTCCTCCCTCCTCTAACCCTCCTCCTGCTTCTCTTTTCTTTCTCTCTCCTCCCCTCTTTTCCTCCTCGATTATGTTCTCTCCCCCTCCTTTCCACTCCCTCCATTCTCCTCTCCCCCCCCCTTTAAACCCTCCTCCACCAATTATCTTCTTTCCTCACCTGCCTCCCTCCCTCCTCCCTTCCTCCTTTTCTTTCGTCTCCTGCCCCCCTCCCTCCCATCCTCTCCTCTCCCAGGTGAACCATGTGAGGACGCGGGACTTTGACTGCTGCCTGGCGGTGCCCCTGATCACGGAGGCTGGGGACCGCCTGGAGCTGGTGATCAGCCGGAACCCTCTGGCCCAGGAGAGCCCCCCACTGCCCTCTGCCACCCTGCACAACCACTCCCACACACACACCAGCACCATGGACCTGTGACCACACACACACGCACGCACCTTGGTGTGCTCACAAACACACGCAACAAACCTGAATTAAATGGACCTCCGGCAGAACAAACTCCAACACAAACGCATACATAGACACACATCCTTGTGATTGATCCGTGCACCTGTGATCCCCCTTGCGCTCCATTGAACCACACACACAAAACATGATCCATGACAATGACAATCAGCCCACTCAGAATCAACATGATACAGACGAAAAATAAGCTGTCTTGCACCCGATGTTGTTTTCATGTCTTTCCCCTCTGCCAGCATTTCCCTTGACCACAGCCAAGTCAAGTGAACTTTGACCTTGGAGATAGAACTGTTTAAATTTAGACATTTTTGTTTGTTTGGAGATCTGACTTTGTAAAGGGGGTGGGGTAGCTTTGGAAGAACCAAGCTGCTGTGAAATTATTTCCTGTGTGTGTTGTGTGTGTGTGTGTGTGTGTGTGTGTGTGTGTGTGTGTGTGTGTGTGTGTGTGAGAGAGAGAGAGAGAGAGAGATAGATGAAATGAGAATGTTGAATGGCTTGATATTGTTGAAATGAATGGGCTCACCATGGGTTAGGTTTCCCTCATGTGCTCTTTACATGCACCCCCACACACACACACACATCTCACACACATCACTTCTGCCTCTCATCCTGAAACCGTGTAGCACCAAGACCCCACATCTAATGAACAGGAAGTACAGGATCTTGTACCCTCTCCTTACGCTGCAGGATTCTTACCCAGGTTTCCTGACACACAGAGAAGCACAGCATGAGCTGTAACAATAGTAAGCCAAGCTTACCTCTGAGGACTGTGATAGGAGACCCTCAGACACGTGTACAGTCGCCATGCCAACAAGCACACCCATGTCTCCACGTGATAGTTTACTCTCCCACAAAGTTAGCATGGAGAGTAGGAAACCTGATGGGATCTGCTTGAGAAATTGTATGCTTGGGCATGTGTGTGAGAACATGTGTGAGAACGTGTGTGAGAACGTGTGTGTGAAAACGTGTGCGCGCGAATGTGTGTGTGCATGCACGTGTGTTTAAGAATGTGTGTGTGCATGTTCGTGTGTTTGAGAATGTGTGTCTGTTTACTATCCAGGTATTTTTAGCCCCTATTCCTTCCTTGGTCAGCAGATTCCTTCCTCTTAAAGTCTATTTGGAGGTTATTTGTTTTGTCCCAGAGCTGCCCTGTTCCTGCCAAAACCCTCTCACTCAATTACCAGTCCATTATACCTCACCATAGCACACTCCTCAGGGGGAGAGCAGGGCATGCGCACGCACACATACACACATGCATACATACTGTACTTTTGCGCACGCACACACACACTCACTCACACACTTTTTCTCTGACACACACGTACACACACACACGCACACACACGCACACACACACACACACACACACACACACACACACACACACTGAGCAAGGCTAGCAGGGAGAAAGAGGCAGCTCATTGTTCAGGAGTTAGCAGAGTTTACTGCAGAACAACTGAGCCTCTGTTCTCTTGTAGTCATACAATTATATACTCTCTCTGTTACAGCCTGTTACTATTTAATCTCCCTCCCTCGCTCTCAAATCTGTCTCCAACGCAGTCTCTTTCTCTCTCCTTCTCTCTCCCTTTTTTCTCTTTCTCTCTCTTTCTCTCCTTTTCATTCTCTCTCTTTCTTTCTTTCTTTCTTTTTGTTACAGCTTTCAGCTGTCTCTGAGAACACCAAGCCCCTGATCACGTTCAGGTCGAATCACGTATTTGGATTAGCTGCATGTTTGTACGATACAGAAACTCGAACCTAGACAAACACACACATACACACACACGTACACACACGTACACACACACACACATACACACATACACACACACGTACTCACACACACGCTCATGCACACACACACACACATACACACACACACACGCACACACACACGTACACACACATGTACACACACACATACACACACCACCCTTCCTGAGTAGCTAGTTGTTGTTTTTCCAAAAGAGATCCTCTGGATGTGCAGCATTTCTGCAGGACATAGTGTAACATGTTCTGTATGTAACCTGAACCGTATGTAACATGTAACATGTACTGTATGTATTCCATGAAAAAGAGAGGACTCTGTTTTCTACACGATTCTAAATGGCCAAAAAAAAGTTTCCAAGCAGCCTGCTATGCTGTCCTGTATGAGTGTTCATCCCTATGCATTTTAATTGTCGGTTTACTGTATGTATGCATTGGTATGTGGTGTAATTTCAAATGTGTAAAGTTCTATTCCCTGTATAGTATTTTTATATGGTCTTTTCTCCGCTGAAGGATCCAAGCACAAGTCAGAATGAGCCGATTCAGGTGAAGGAAACACGAGCAGTAAGTTTTTCATTGTTGTTTTTCTTTGGTTCATTTTGTATGAAAAATGAAACAAACCATACTGCTAACGCTTCTCTTTTTGAGAAGAACAAGAAAGAAAGGCAAACTGAAAACAAATAATAAAGCGAATCATCTACTTTTGAGCCGTGCTTTTGGTGTGCGTTCCTGGCTGCGTATCGGGTAAGAGATCAGGTCTGTTGGGGGGCTGTGAGGAGAGATCCTACCAACTGGTCTGTTTGGTTTGAGTTGAAGCCAACTGGGATAGAGGTGACCCAGGTCAGAAGTAAACACACAAACACACTGTACCTGGAATCTTTCTTTTTTCTGCTCTGGAAATCCCATTCAGACGGTTATAGATTATGAACTGATTGGTCTACGAGCAAAGTACTGGGTTGGGTTTAAGGTTTTTCTGAATGCACGTTTACGTTGGTGTATGGCGTGACTGACTTTGGTCTGGCACGCAGGCAGCCAAGCAGGTAGACAGGCAGACAGACTGACCGGCAGGCAGACAGGCAGGTAGACTGACCAGCAGGCAGACAGACAGGTAGACAGGCAGGTAGACTGACCGGCAGGCAGGCAGGCAGACAGGCAGGCAGGCAGGCAGGCAGGCAGGCAGACAGACAGACAGGCAGGCAGGCAGGCAGGCAGGCAGGCAGGCAGGCAGACAGACAGGGGTTTCTCTGTTTTCTTTGACCACAGGAACCTGGCTGATCCTTCAGCCAGCTCTGCTGCTCACTTCCTGCTGTTGACTCCATGAGCCTAGGAGGTGTGTGTGTCTCTGTAAGTGCATTCGTGGGTGGAACCTTTTTGCTCGTATCTTTGCGCATATTTGTGTGCATCCCTGTGTGCGTGCATGAGTGCATTTGTGGGTATTTATGTGCGTCTGTATGGGCCTGCGTGTTCGACTGCACATGTGTATGTGACGGCTTGTTTCCATATATGTGAATGTGAGGGTGTGTTCGGCATCATCTGCTCAGGAGAGCTGATGAGAGCAGAGCATGCCTGCAAAGAGGAAACCCAGTGACCCTCCTCCCCCTCACCTCCACCCCCACCCCCTCACCTCCTCCCCCTCCTCCCCACCCCCAGGCCCACCCCTCTGGGGACCCTCCTGGCTCAGGAAGGGATGCGCTGAGCAGGGTTCTCTGGAGTGTTTTGGCTTTGCGGTCTGATTTCAAAACATTCAGAAATGTCAGCGGAGTTGCAACATATGTGAACAGGCCTGTGGGAACAAGACCAACGGCGTCACATCTGCACAACGTGTTTTTCTCTCCCAGATTCTGACAAACCAGAACATAACTTCTTAAACCGGAACAGAGACACAGTAAAAGTCTATTCCTGGAAGAAGCTGGCAGAGAGAGAATGGAAAACTGAAACCTTTTCAATGGAAGGGTTATTTTAAGATGGCTATCCCAGAGCCAACACAAACCCAGTAGCCATCAGTCATCGTTCTCTGTCTTAGCTAACCTTTAGCACCACACAAGGTTATCCACCACTGTAACCTGTTTCAACGATGTACAGAATAGGTGGTATAACCTGTTTAGACATATTCACATTTAATTTGGTGTAACCTGTTTTGGCACTGTGCATTTGGAGTCATCTATTACTTCGGTATGTTGTTCAGTCTAATAAAAGTGAACTTATCGGTTGCATAACCCCCTTTTTTACAAGCAATGTCACAGAGGGCCTCACAGAGACCCCAGTGATCAGTACCCATGATCATCCTGAACCTTCAAAGGATATATGGGGAAAAACTCAAGGACACCTTGAGGAGAATAATGACGTGAGCCATCTCCTCCTCCAGAGACACTTGGTGATGCAAAGAGATGCAGACCAGTGACTGGTACTCATCTGGTCTCAGACTGTAGGGCAGAACAGTATATTTTGTATCATCGTCTAGAGGATTCTGCCCCAGATCATGTCAGAGCTTTTAAGACTGATGACTTCCTGGTCTATTAGTTTGCATGTTGTTGTGTGTATGCATGTGTGCGCATGGAGGGGGTGTGGGCCTTTGTCGTGTTCTAATGTGAGCACGGCATCACGATATCCAACTCCCACAGAATGACAGCAGTACTTTGTTGTTTTTTTTAAAGAGATTTATTTATGTTTTCCCTCACAAAGTTGTCAAATTACAAATGTCACCTGTCAAGCAAAGGATACTTACTAAAATATGAATATATTTGTAGTCACTATAAATGTAAAAACCATGAAACGACTGCACCAAAAGAAGGATCACCACAAACAATGTAGCGCTGCCACAGGATTCCGTTTGGTCTTACAGTGCTGAAGGAGGAAGAATGTTTGGAGGGTGACGTCTGATTGGAGGTGGAGCGGGTGTTGTGTTTGGAGGCATGTGTGACAGATATTGGGACGTAGAGGCATAGGGGGGATAGGAGTGGAGAGGAATGGGGATGGAGATGCAGGAGGGTGTGTGTGTGTGTGTGTGTGTGTGTGGTAGGGGGCTGCTACCTCACCTAGAAGGCCCTCATAAGAGATGCAAGACATCTGGTTTGTCCTCTCTGACTGATGCTCGTCAGGAAACTGGTCTCTGTGCTTCTCTCTCCTCCCACCCCCTCCCCTCCTCACCCACACCTGTCAGCCATGCTCATTCCAAGCTAGAGCAACGGTTACCAGCATCTGCTGTCTGTTCCCCTCTCCCCGCCACTAACACCCCTCACGGCTGGGCCAGTCAACGTGACGGCTGGATTACGTAACCGCCAGGTTCAGAAGGCTTTGTTGAGTGTGAGCGTTTATCCTCACATGTTGTCCTCCGACAGGCTGAAATGCCATACTTCAGATGACTAATTCCTAACTAGAGCGCCGGTGTGGTTGCAAGTTGTTACAGAAAGTTGTTGTATAGTCTCTCCGACGAGAGACCGGGGTTTGTTTCCGCGGTTGCTAAATAACCGCCTCAATCCCAAATCTTAATCTGTTCAAGGTTGGGCCTGGGATTTCATTTTGAAAAACAGATGCAGCAGAGCCCAGTGTTCTGGCCACCACTGCCCTGGGCCTTAGCCTACCTCAATCTCGTCTTTCTAGGCCTTTCCCAACCTCTCCTTCCTACAGGAGCCTGAAGCCAGCTGAGCTAGGGCCCCACAGCCTGATGGACTGCATCCAAACAGGACCCAGATGACTGGGCTCAGGGGGGCACTCGTGCTAATCTGAGTTTCCCTCCCTGGGGACGGGTGAAGCAGGCTCAAACACCCAACAGGGATTCCACCAGGATGGTGCATTGTGGGCCTGTTTTGGATGGGTCAAAGTGTCGTGATCCTAACTACTTCCTGGATTAACCAGGAAGCATGAGGCAGTAGAGCCATGTGTGTGTGTGTGTGTGTGTGTTGGGTGGAGGTGGGGGGGGGATTGGGGTTAAAGTGCATTCTATCTGCTCTGTGGCCTTCACACACTGATGATGCCGTCAAGAGAAGCAAAGGCTTTATTTCAAAGATATTTTTTTTATTAAGAAATAAAAATGTTTTACGTCTTGTAAAACCTGTTTAAATACACATTATTCTGCTTACAGGTTAGCCATAGAAATAAAAAATAAAAACTCTCAAATTCTTTACAAACGTTTTCTCTGCGAATTGAAAAGATTTCTCCTAATACATTCTGCGAAAGGAAGGGCTGGTATGTGCTGTGTTTGCAGGAAATGAGAATACAGTATTAGCATGGGAAAGGTGAGGTTTGCCTGGGTTGGATGATGGATTGGCAGGGAGTTAGCCTGGGATATGGGAGTTAACCTTGGGTGGAGAGTGGAGTTAGCCTGGCATATGGGAGTTAACCTTGGGTGGAGAGTGGAGTTAGCCTGGGATATGGGAGTTAACCTTGGGTGGAGAGTGGAGTTAGCTTGGGATATGGGAGTTAACCTTGGGTGGAGAGTGGAGTTAGCCTGGGATATGGGAGTTAACCTTGGGTGGAGAGTGGAGTTAGCCTGGGATATGGGAGTTAACCTTGGCTGGAGAGTGGAGTTAGCCTGGGATATGGGAGTTAACCTTGGGTGGAGAGTGGAGTTAGCCTGATAAAGGAGAGGTAATGGCATCTTAAGAGAGGTGGATATGGATACTCTCATCTGATATGTGCCATTTGGTTTTGAGGGATAACGTTGGGAGGGCTGGTTAGCCTAGCCCTGGCCACATCTGCACTAACTACATATCGAGACTTTGGTTGTTTACTCTGCTTTGTGTAGATATGGTCAGAGAGTCTCCCAAGTCTAGTTTGTGTACCAGGACCCTTCCATTCTGATATGGTCATGGTGGGCTTCACCACCATCCAGGTGAACCAGTGATTGGCGTGCTTTAGTGGATGAGTTAGACAGTTGATGACGCCTCTAGGGGGCGCCAGGCAGTGCTACTGCTTTGAACGTTTTGGTTGGTCGTGATGGCAGTACATCACTGTTGTAGCTTTTTCATTGGCCCCTGAAAATTGCATTGTTGTTTTACTCAAATGTGTTTGCAGGTTCAAACTTTCCAAAAATTTCAAAGTTAGTACCACGTTTCCAAAAAAACTAAATGAAACAAATACTTCTTATTCTAAAAAGTATATTGCACATTACAGATTGCAGCTCAATCGATTAAACAGGTGCAGAGGGCATCTGTCTCCAGTGAACTACTGCAGACAAATGACTCAAACACTCAAGATATTTGGATACAAAAGGCAAATGTGATTGAAAAACAATCAAAATAAAACATGACATTTGAATTAAACTGCGCTAGAAAAAAATAGATCGAGGATGTATCTATGAATGTAACTGACTACAGCTTCAGTTCCCCTGGTGAGTTTCACATTTCAATGTAGGGCTAGCGAGAGCGTCGCTATAGCGCATGCTTAATGCTCATCAGACAAGCATCCTTTCTGACCCCTCCCTCGAATGAAACTTTCTAGGCTCAGGTGAAGCTTTTAGGAGGAGGAGGAAGGAGAGAAGGGAGAACAGGAGGAACAGATCTTAGGGAGTGTGACAAGGCAGGAAGGCAGGGGAGACCTTTCCTTACCCCTGCGGTGTGTGAGGGGCGGGAGGGGGGAGAGGAGGAGGGGGGGGAGAGCAGCAAACACTGTCAGCATTGAGAGCGGAGTCAGCATGACGACAGCATGACGACTAAGGACTGTATCGGGGGCAGTGTGTGGGAGAATGTCATGATGTCATAGTGATGTCTTACACGTATACAAATGACTGGGCCTTATGATGTCGTAGGCCAAAAGCCGCCCTCTCAGGGGGCATTGCTGAGAAAAACCCAATGGCTATGATGTCAGGTGGTCCCTGCTTCGGTTTGATGCTGTCAGAAGATGGTGCTGGTGTTACCAGCAGGATGTTGTGTGTGCGCGCATTTGGTTCACCCCCAAAGGGAGAAGTCACATGACAAAACCACTAGCTATACACCCTCATGCCTAGAACATGCCCTAAAGTAGAACACGCCTTCAGTAGAACACAAGACATGAAACTGTGTGCACCGCTTGGCAGAGATCTTTCACATCTCCAGCACAGACAGGGATGGAGCATACCATAACAGGGTTGGACTGTACCACAGGGGGGGGGTGGGCTGGCTAACACTGTAGCCCCGCTGAGACAGAGAGGAGTCTGGTCTCTGTAGATGGTTGAGTTACAGTCAGCGGTGGTTTACGACAAACATCAACAACAATAATAAGAACAACTACACCAACTGGACTAGTCTCACCTCACTAGCACCCCTACAGAAACAGAGACAGGAAGTGAGCTAGGCAGGGCCTGAGGCTCCTTCTACCAACAGCTACAGATTCATATGTTACTCTTAAACACGATACAGATTTAGTCTTACTGGTATATATGGCCCTTTGAAGGTACAAGTCTTTTTTTTGTTGTTTAAATGCCACCTCAAAAACAGAGTACTGATATTCCATTATCTACAGGATAGGAGTTAGAAAGATAACATGTACGAATCTACTTCGAAAAAAGGTACTGCTTTGTGTACGTCTGAGATCAAAAATTCTCTTTTTCTAAAAACTACGGCAATTGTAATAATAATTAGAGTAGTAATATCAATAATAATAACAATAGTCGAATAAAAAATATTAAAAACATGGACAGAAAAACCATAACATGTAACTTCCTGTGTAGAAAACGAGCCCAAGCGAGTCGTAGTGCAGACACAATGTAAACTGTTGGGGCTAGGCCTAGCAGAACGGCAGCACTCTAAACTATCACATAGAAAGCCAGGGGAGAGGTGTATGGGGAGGGCTGGGGGTGGTGGAGGTGGTGGTGGTGGTGGGTGGGGGGGTGGGCGGGGTCCTCTCACGGAGAGCGAAGGCTGGTTTACTACATCATGGTCTCCACGATGGTGTGGGTGGGCTTCATCAGGCCCTTGTTCCCGTTGGGGTCCAGGGGATAGCCCAGCTCGCCACTCTTGCCGTGGTTGTGGTCTGCCGGGCGGGAGCTCGCTCCGCCGCGCACTGGGGCCGCCACCGCCTTGATACGCTGTGGAGGGGGGAGGTGATGACAGGATGAGAGAGAAAGAGAAGGGGATGAGGAGAGAGAGAGAGGGTGAAATAAAGAGGGGGAACTGTTTAAAATCATGTGGACAGCAAGAGGTTATCCAGGTACGGCTTTCAGTGGAGACCTCTGATCGAAGAGTAGAGGGTTCAGAGGGTTCAGACGACAGTTCATGCACTATTGAACTGTGAGGAAGAGAGGGGAGGGGCACACACCTCGATGAGTGGACCGTCCGATTGGATGATCTTGATGACCACCACCATAGGGATGCAAATCATGGAGGCCAGGGCCAGGGTCCAGCCCACTCCGATCGACCAATCAGGATACTCGTAGATCTTGTTGTACGTCAAAGGCTTATATTTGACCAATGAAAAGATGAAGCAGCCCTGTGAGGAAGAGAACCAGATTAAATAGGTTGGTTAATAGATACTAAAGGTTGGTAAATATGTACTTAACTGATAGCAGGCAGACTATAGTTGAGATTCAGCATGCATGTCTTAGTTAATGTGTTCCTAGTGGTTAAATGGCCGACAAAGGGGTCATTCATTCACATAGAAGCCATTTCCAGATGTTTATTAGCAGTAGTTGATTACTGACATAACATTTGGTCTCATAGTCCCGCCCTCTCACCAGACATCTACCATAACAGGCAAATTCAATCCCAACTGACTAGTAGCACTATCAGAATGACAAGAAGCGTAAAGCGATGAACCAGTCGTGCGACCAGATTCAAATTGTACCATAACCAGATTAAGCCTGGGGGCCACCAGACTAAGAGGCAACAGTAACCGGCAAGGAGACTCACCACGCAGAGCACAGGAGTGATCACAGTCCAGCTCCATTTCATCCAGGGGTTGGGTCTGTAGCCAATCATGTCCTCGATGGCATCGTAGAAGTTATCAGCGCCTGGAAGAGGGACGAAAGAGGAGGACAGGCTGGCGTTACACACAGGTCACCACCCTTGGCTTGCCTCAACAGGCACCCATGAGCCAAGCCGCTCAGACCAGGAGTCTGGAGCTGCAAGCTTTCGTAAGTACCGCCGCCAGCCGACTTACCATAAACCCAGGCTACAGCAATACATTCAAAGAATGCAACCCACAGAAGGCACACACCGCTGGCTGCATAGTAGTCAAAGAGCTGGAACACATACATGCCACCCTGCAGAGGAGGAAGAGACCAGAGGTTAGACGTCCACAGTAGGCTGTTGGATGTCTGAGGTCGGAGGTCACTGACAGGCCCGCATGACTGAGCTGGCGCCCAGTCCAGGAACATGTTGTAATATCGAGTACACGGTTGGCGTGGTTACCTTGGTGACCATGGAGAGTCCAAGAAGATAGCTGACGCAGCACACTATAGCTATAAAGATTTCCCGCCGGTAACCCTTCCTTAGGAAGGATGGATACAGATCCACCAGAGATGTGATCTGTCCTTCCACTTCGACAAACTACGACGGGGAGGATGAGGGGGAGGGAAAATGAGAGTGAGTGAGAGATTGAGGGGTGGGGTCTTTTACAGAGTATTAGATACACTCAGACAGGAAATTACATTTTTTTACACGTGGAACGTGTGTGCACCTACCTGACTGTCGAGGCCTAGAAGCAGAAGCATGATGAAGAAGAGAATAGCCCAGAAGGTTGGTAGGGGCATCATAGAGACAGCTTTGGGATAGGCAATGAAAGCCAGTCCTGGGCCTGTGGAGGGAAGAGCAGAGGGAGGGGAAGGTGGGGGGAGACGCAATTAGCACAAGTCGATTGGCTCATCTGGTCTGTGCCGCCAGGATGCGCCCAATCACGGCACAGACCAAATTGGAATGTCAGAATGTGTAGAAGCTACGTCTGTCTTTGATCCAATGGCATGAAGGCAGGGGAATAACAAGTCGCGATCGGCCGAGACTGCTAATGCATTTCTAGTTCGCCATCGTCCTGCTTGTCTGGTTCTGGGTGCTTCAGCCCACTCTCTTATGGTAGCTACGTGAGCTACCGCTACCTCCGCATGGCCCTCTCTTATTAAGCTGATATCACAGCTAGCGAAACATGTATGCAACACATGCGTAACATGTCAGAGGGGTGAAGGTGACATACGTCGCCTTTCCCTCTCCAGCTTGACAGCGAACGCTGAGGAACACTGAGCAACCTGTTCAACAGAAGTTCAACACAAAGCAGGGGGAATGACAAACATGTCTTTAGCAGTATACTGTAGAATAGAGTTATCCAAAATTCCTCCCAGCTACCTTCCTGTAGCCTTTTGCTCCAACTTTAATATGGAACCCCTGTTTCGAATTAGTAGCTGGTTGTGTGGAGTCAGGTTGGTGGCGACTGGGGTTGTAGCAATGACAACAAAAAAGGCTACAGGAAGGCGGTTTGCCAGGAACAGGGTTGGAGTCTCACCCTGTAGGGTGAGCTGTGCTCCATGGACAGGCATCCAACCAAACACGGCATGACCAGTTACAAAGCCAGCAGCACAGCACTCCTCTGTCTCTCTCTCTCAATCCCTCCCTCTCTCGCTGCCCTTCTCCTACCTCACTACACTTGATGCATACACTACCTCAGGTGGTCATCTGTTCTGTCCATCTAACTCGGTCTAGTTAGTCAGTTAGACACCTACCTGTCCTGTTCACCTGCTCTAAGATGTTCTACCTTGTTCTAAAGCTTACCTGTCAGGGTTCTATCCCCTCATAATAGAAAACATGCCAATTAAAGCAGTCAGACCGCAGTTCTGTCCTCTGTGTCCAGATAACTTCAGAACCATCCTAAAAGGTGCCTGATGCAGGGTATGTAGAGTAAGTGGAGCAGGGAGCCTGTAGCTGAACGTGCTAAACTAGCTCAGCTCCAGAGAGCTGCTGGTCTGGAAGTCTGCAGGAGAGATCCGGATCTCGGTCAGCTAGAGGACCTGAGACAGATTTGGCCGTGTGTGTCGGTGCGTGTTGACAAATCCGTAGAGGATTAGAAAATGAAAGATGATTTTCTTATTAATAGAAAGATCACCGGTAGAATCCTCCAGGTGTTGCCAGTCGGTAACATGACACCTCTGCATGCGCAGGAGGAAGGAAGTACAGAACTACATCAGTGTCAGAGGTACAGGGTGAGAAAGCCAATGGAATTCGCAGAGGAAATTACACAATGGAACGTCGTACAGTAGAGATGTTTCAGAATCCTAGAATCAGTCGAGAGAAAAACAAACAGCCCGGAAGGAGATGGTTTAAATGCTGCTAGGTGGTTTCGAACTTGTTACAAAAGGGATGTCGAAACTTCTCAAGTGATGAAACTTTCCTTCTCTGCCACATCTGCTTGAACTAACCCCGTCAGCCTTTAACTTTTCATTTCCAGTCATGGGACAGAATGAGTATACAAAATTTGATGCAAAAAAACATTCCAAGCATCGCCTTGCGCGTCTTTCTTATTGTTAGCATTGTAAACTAGGATTCCCGCATGCTCCAACTGTCGCCACGACAACAGACTGGATCACTGAGCTTATTCATCCTCATCATCATCGTCAAGGAGTGTTTGATTGCCGATACTGCCATTTCTTGATGCCGTCTTTAAGTGATCAATTCCGTATCTGAATTCAAATGCCTTTTCAAATTTGTGTTCTTTTTTTTTTCTCGTATTCCTCAATTGGATTGACCTTCCACTAAGTTCTGTAGTTGTTGTTTGATTTGAAGTAGCAGTGCCCACCATCACTGCCACAGAGACCCTCGTACCTGACTCTGCCACATCGGCAATGTCCACCCCTTGCTCTTGTGCCATGAAGCCCAGGACGGAAAATATTGCGAAGCCAGACACAAAACTGGTACCGCTGTTGAGGGCTCCCAGCAGCAAACAGTCCCTATGTCACACATATGTCATGGAGGGTGTTAATGACCACACAGGGAACCTGCGTCCCCAACCCCCCACCGCCCCCTCCCCCCCCTCCCCCAGCAGCGGCCCTCACCTGTAGCAGTTGTATTTGTACTTGTTGTAGCTTCCCAGGGACGTCATGGCGCCAAGACAGATGGCGTAGGAGAAGAAGATCTGGGTCCCCGCGTCGATCCACACCTGGGGGTGGGAGGACAGACTGGCTGACAGCTAAGCTAAGACTCTGGGAAAGAGCTGGTGCGTTCGTTTGACCACGGATCCCACTTTCTCCGACACATATGATGGATGGATATCACCACTAGCAGCTTTGTGCTCAGGCACATCCAGGGACACCTACCTCAGGGTCCTTGAGGCGGGCCAAGTCCGGGTACAGGTAGAACTTGATGCCCACGGAGGCGCCGGGCAGCGTCACACCACGGATCAACAGGATGATGAGCATGAGGAAAGGAAAGGTTGCTGTGATGTACACCACCTGTGACGGAGGGAGGGAGGAAAGCGTCTCAGCTACCGAACCCACAATCACACCATCCTGTTAGTTCTCTAGTCACGCTATGCAGTAACTTAGAAGTTCCTCCTTTTTTCCGAATCAAATATGTACGTATAAATATTCGATAAATAAACAAATGGTTGACAAATGATCAACCTCTCCGATCGAGTTGTAAATCTGAAGAATGTGTCAATTGGCTTCATGTTTTTATAGCTGTAGCAGTCAAGTGTGCGGCACAACAGCATTGGCCGATAGGGATAGAGCCTACAGATGAGTTGCAGCTTAGTGTCACCACAAAACATGCACCAGGCCTGACCGATCAATATGGGGGATTTAAGGCAGTAAAAAAAAAACTGCGGTCTGGGATCGATTGAGCCGTCTGCGGTCCCTGGGGTGCTGTGGTGACGTGTCTGAGGTTTGTTTACAGTCGTTCCGCTCAGGTAGTAATGGTGATACACACACTGGGGCCTTCCCAAGCACAGGGAAGTGTCCTCTTAGTTTACAGTTAAAGTAGTTTATGGCTGGGCTGAGGAACAGTTTTACAACCCAGGACAGAACCATCTCCAGGACTGAGAGAGGGAGGGGGGATAGCGTCAACAATGTGGAGGGAGACAGAACCACAGTGGTCACCAGAGCGTGTTAAGCCACACCACAACCAGACACAGTGTCCTGTGTCTGGTTGGAATCAATGAGTCAAGTTCAAGGTATATGCACTAGGTAATTACCTTTCCATGTGACTATCGTGACATGCCTAAGCCAAGCCTGAAGACCAAATTACTTTATTGGACTCTGTTTATATACCTCAAGGTTGTAGGTGCAATCTCTGGGATTAACGTATTGTAAGCCATCAATCAAAACAATTCAAAGTAGGCATGGAGTTTGATTGGATACCTTTCCAGTGGACTTGACACCCTTCCAGATGCAGAAGAAGCAGATGACCCAGACGCCCAGCAGACAGAGAGCCAGGTCCCACTTGATGGGCCCCATGTCCTCAATACCACTGGAGATGGACAGCACATTACGCCTGGAGGGGAGGAAGGCTGACTTTAGGTAAGGCTGTGGTGCATGTGTGAGTGTGTCGGTGATAGAGAGTGACAGACAGAAAAAAGGGGGGTGGGGGGTGGGAGGAGGGCATGTATGTATGTGATATGCACGTGTGTGTTTCGGTTCCGTATGTAAATGTTCGTGAAGTCACTTTAGTTTGGCACTGGCCCTGGGGGTACTCACTCCCAGAACTCGGTGACTGGGGAAGTAAAGTTGGTTGAGTTCGCAGCCAGCCAGAGGGTCTTGTTCTTACGGACGGTGTCCTCCACACAGTTGGGGGTGTTCCAGGGCTGGTTGCAGCGTGCCCAGGGCAGCTCAGGCTGGAAGCACTGGAACAGGTAATACAGACCCCACGCCAGGATCACTATGTAGTAGATGTTGAGCAGAGACACGATCACGATGGAGGCGTAGCCGATACCTGGCAGGGACAGAAGATAGAGGGGTAAGGTGTTGTTTAAGTATGTATGTATGCATGTATGTATGTACGTGTGTGTATGTACGTGTGTGTGTTATTAACCAATCTAGATATATCCATCTTTGAGTCTAAGTGATTTGCGGTTCAGCAGAGGCAGCTTGTAATGAAATACTGGAGTTTCCATTCTCTTTGTCCTGTTTAACAGCACACTCCCTCCATCAATCTCTGCAACTCGTGAATGTCATTCTCCACTACTCCCATCTCATCGCTAGGTCTCTCAGATGTTTTCCTGCGCTGCTACCATGGCAACATGTAATTCAGCACATTCTGTTCACGGCCAAGTCTCAAGGGTTCTGGGAGCTTGTACGAGTGTGTGTGCCTCTGTATGTCCGTGTGCCCATGTGGGTGTGTTTGTGTGTGTGGAGGGTGGTGCAAGCCAGAGAAAAAGCAGGGCATGTGCACAGACCTCGTTTTTTACGGCACATGGAGCTGTGGCTGGGAAGCCTTTGAGTCGGTAGATACAAAACGATAGTTGTGTGTGTGTGTGTGTGTGTACGTGCGTGCGTGCGTGCAAATGCGAGTGTGCGCGTGTGTGTTTGTGTTCGGGAAAGTAATAACTCCAGTATTAAATAAGCTGGTAGATAGAAGGATGGATAGGAACGAAAGTGGAGGAGAGAGGAAAGGAGAAAAGGATGGATCTGCAGCAAAGGGCTCCTGGCAACCAGAGTCAAAATAGGGCCTGGTCTCCTAGCAACTAGAATCAAAACAAGGTCATCCCAGTCTGGTGGCAGGCCAGACAGACAGTGACGTCACATCCCTCGTCACAAGGTTGAGAAAGATTGAAAGATTCCTGCTGAGGGTTCAGTATCGAGAGGGCATTTGAACCCTGAGCAGAATAACAGACAGTGAACTCCTGTGGAGGACAGTGTCTCTACCTCGCAGGAGAGGCCGTTTCTATGTTACTCACCGGTAAAGATGGGACAGAGTTTCTCCCAGCAGGTGATGCCGCCCTCGGATGTGAACTGCCCAAGCGCCACCTCCAGGAAGAAAACAGGAAGTCCCCCTCCAAACAGGAAGATGAAGTACGGAATGAGAAATGCACCTGAGGTGGGGAGAGGCAGGAGAGGAGAGAGACCGAGAGACTGAATTTAGTTTCAACCAGATCAAGAAGCAGTGCCACCGCACACTTCTTGCCCCGTAAACTCAGTGACAAACGAGTCTCCTCACCTCCACCGTTCTTGTAGCAGAGGTAAGGGAAGCGCCACACGTTGCCCAAACCCACAAAGCCGCCGGCCACGGAGAGCAGGAAGTCAAGCTTGCTCGCCCACTTCTCTCGCTGGGGCGGCTTCCCCTCCGCCTCGTCCTCGGGCCTCGTGCCTGGGCTCTTGCCTGGGGAGGGCTTCAGAGTGTCTTTATGGAAGTCCTTCAGACACTGGAGCTTCTCTTTCTGTGCCATGCTGTAGGCGGACGGGGTGGGGGGTGGAGTGGGGGTGGAGAGAGAGAGAGAGACAGACAGAGATTGACAATTAACCACTTTGGTGTTAAGGTCCTGAAGCCTGAGAGAGTGTTGTCTATTTCCAAGCAGAGAGCTTCGTACTACGTCTCCCGCAGTGAAAGACAATAGCCAGTGGCCATCTTGATTTGGACCGTCAATCATGGACAGCTACCTTCCCTCGAGGAGCTATGGGCATGTGGGAGTGACAGGCGAACTGTTGGCAGTGAACTGTAGACTCAAATTCACTCCTGTTGGTTGGCTAATTCTCAGTGCGTTTCCCGTAGGCATGCGATTTACGATGCGTTTACACATGTGGTGTGACAGCAAAGTGTCATCCAAGACAGCGTTTGTCTAACTTAAGATACCAGAGCAATATGAGCTGGGCCATACGGTAGACTAAGATTGTATATCAACCTCAACTACTGAGCATTACTTTGCTTGTCAGTCAACTTGTTCTCTGGAATAACGAAAGCATGTTTCCTGTCATTGTGTTATCTTCAATGTGCAACCTAGATCAAACACAGTGTTGCAAGGTAGACAGTTTGACAGTTTAAGATGAATTGTAGAGTTCATATTACGGCGCCCTGAAATGTCACCAAAAACGTGTGACTTGTGCGTCACAACCTATGGAACCACAGACACTGACAGAGATGCAGGAAGAAAGAGAGTCATGCCAACTGTGTGAACTCCATACTGTGGGGCTCGCTGTCGTCGGTAAATGTCAACCCAACCTTTCATCCCCCCATCCTTCATGACTGTATCCCTGTCCATGTCACGGCTGACATCACAGGCTCGCCAGGATGACTAATGTATGTCGTCTAGTAGGCCAGAACCTCCAGCTTGCAGCACCTTCCTGCAGTAGGCTAACCGGCTAGTTGATTATGTCATGGATAGTTTGCACCCTGCAGTAGGCTAACTGGCAAGCTAATTTTAGGCCCAGCAGTAGGCTAATGGGTTTAATTCCATTACGTGAACTCCTGGAAGACCGCTTCTATGCTTAGGTCAGATTCAGGGCTCTTTCTCAGTGTTCTTCTTTGTCAGTTCCTGACCATTTAGTCCCGTCCCCCCGTTATCATACTGTACCAAACATGAAAGCAGATGCACTAGCAAAGACATTCTGTACTTAATGACCATTAATAGAACACACTTTAAAGACCATCAAAAAGAGGCTTTTTAATGTACGGAAGACATGCTAGGTTCAGCAGTTAAAATCTGCATAGATTACAAACATGTCTGGTAAAGCAAAAGTCCAGAAGACCAATAACCCTGGATCTGTTTACGCGTAACTCACTGTCCTTCCTATCTATAGACTACATAAGCCCTATGACACACCAAGCTGACTGTATGGAAAAGTCCATGATCCGTTTTTCTGTCTGTCTAGTACTTTTCCCTCGAGTTAACAGATCCCAGTCAATGCATCTCTATCCCTAGCATCCTGTAGTTGCCCCCCCCCCTCCACACCCCACCCAGACAAACACCCCCTCTCCCCTAGTTCCTATACTTACATCTCCTTCATGGCAGTGTTGGGTTAACGTTGTGTCTGATCCTCTCCTCTCTATACCATCCCTCGATTTTCATCTCACTCTTACTTCCTCCCGGTCACCTTAGTGTGCAAGGACCAACCACGGCTCACAGCCAGACACGCCCACTAACTAAGGCAGATAAACCCTGTCCTCTGACAGCGTAAATCCTCTTGGACGGGGGTAACACGCTCCAGGTAACTTTCCACTCTCTGACACTTCAGGACAAGCAGACAGGCAGGCAGTCAGAGAGACAGACAGGTGCCAAGTATATCAGGTGCGGTCCAGGTAAGCCAAGCAGACGCCAGGGTGAGCCAGGGATGAGCAAGGCCCATCTGGAGGTGAACATTACCTTGTTAAGTTTCCACTGGGTGCTCACACCCCTGTCTCTGGTTACAGCACATTGATGGGGCTTGTTAGCCAGCTGTCTTCCTGATAACACGCAGAGACTTGCATTGATGAAGCTAACTGGCTTCATGATGGCCTCAGTCACTGCTTCCTCTGGTAAGGACCGACTCCCACGGGAAGGCTCATGTTTATTGGGCTAACGAAGTTTTTTCGGGAGGAATGTTTCTTAGACGTATATTCTTGGTAGTCGTTATTGATGAATTTCCCATCTGGTACGATGGCGCACTCTGCAGATGCAGATGTTTCACTCCTCCGTAGTCAAAACAGGAAGTACATTGACTTCCATATCCTTGGATGAACTTCCTGGATTCAAATGTACAGTACGCGATAATGTGCAAGAGCCTATTGCAGAGCAAGATCTGGGATCAACGAATATGCATATGTGTCAACAGCATAACGGACAGGGCCTCCCTCAGGCTGATGCAAGACAGGAAAGTGGAGGAATTGATTCTTGTGGTCAAGCAAGTGTATTTAAGCGATTGTGTGTGTCCATTAGGTTTGTGTGTGTTCAGGACAACAAGAGGTTAAGCTCCATAAGCTTGTGTGTATATCATGTGTGCCGTGCGTGTGTTAAAGGATGAGAAACATTTGGAGCTTCAGGCTGAATCTGATAAGACATCTAACGTTTCCTGTAATAAACACAGCCTTCCTCACGATCCTTCCTCTTCCTCCTCCAAGCAGCCAAACAGGAGGGGGACAGCATCAGTCTGGCAACCTAAGAGGATCACCTGGAGTCTGGCAACCCTCACAGGTACTCTGCTGTCTTCATGAGCTGGATGCTCTATGGCTCGCTGGCAAGAATTCTAACCTGCGTTTTCCTCGTCAACCTTAGTGGAACACTCAAACCACCTCTGCTACTCCTGCAGTTCAGGTCCCAACTGGCCAGCAAGTGTTGTTTTGCATGGGCGCAAGTATGTGTGTGAGTATGCACGAGTGCATGCATGGAGGCATGTCTGTGAGGGCGTGTGTATGTGTATGCATGCGTGCGTATGCATGTGTCTGTATGTGTATGCATGCGTGTGTATGCATGTGTGTGTATGTGTATGCATGTGAAAGAGCCAGGCAGCTTAGGGAGACTTCAGGGCTGTGGGACACGTGCAGCTCAGACCGCTTACATAACGGCCCTATTTTAAGAGACTGTTTCCACTGGGCTTTCACATTAAAACTCTATTCTCTCCCTTTCTCTTTCCATCTCTCCCTCTCTCTCCCTTTATCATAACACATTCCTCCACTGTATAGAATACAGTAGGCACCATAAAGGGCTTGCAGTTGGTATGGTCCTGAACCAGATAGCATATCTGACTGATACAATTGAAGAGGCCCAAGACACATCCCCTGTCAGAGCCCGCACTGTGTATCAGCCTCTAAGCAAAGATACAGTCCGGCTTCTGTTTGTGTAACTGAGGCTAACCCAAAGCATTGATGTAGCTTTAGTGTGTGTGTGTGTGTGTGTGTGTGTGTGTGTGTGTGTGTGTGTGTGTACACTACAAGTCCTATCTTCAGTGAGCAAACACTGGGATGTGTTCATACTCTGACTTTCACTTCCCAGTCAAGTCACATAATCAGCTGACTGTTGGATCACATCCACTCAAGTTCATAGCCGTTTGAAATTGTTCAATAACAACATAGTTCCCAGTTTAAGGATAGGCCTGGGATTGAATCCTAGTCTAAATTCATTAGGCCAGGAAGACTATTACAAATTCAAGACCTTTCAGTTGGAGCTGGTAATTCCAAACCAAATTTTCCTTTACATACCTAGTTTGTTAAACATGTAACAAAAGAAGATACATCTACTTTCTAAATACGGGAGGACATTCTCACCACTTGCAACACCACAATCATTTCTGACAGGCAGTGTGTCCAGACACACTGGAGGAATACGAGTCTGATGTGAGGACTTCATCCCCATGTATTTGTGGGGTTCAGAAACAACTAGCTATAGCTTAATCTCTCCTAGTCCTGAAAGAGGGGAAAACTGGGTCAGTGGTTCAGGAATGGTTAATAAATGTACCACATATATGATATCAGACATGCACTATTGGGGCAGGAAGTCAGCGAGGATATAGACCAGGCTGTAAAATATAGATGAAAGCACTTCATTCACAGCAACACATGCGTACAATGGGGGGGAATTTACGACAGTGCATCTTTCAAGGTCCAAAGCAGCTCTGAAAATAGACCTTGCCCTCTCCTTAGACCCAAACGCAAAGAGTGCCATGGTATTTTTACACACTGACACCTTTCTGGACCTTGTCTCTACTACCAGCCTAGGTTCAGACTGCTTTTTGACCGTGCCTGGACCCATTAAGGCCACGTAAACTGCCTCCCAGCTGGCACACAGCCATGAGCTTTCCAGCCAAACAAGATCCGGACATATTCTAATAGGTATACAGGTTGCGCATTGTGTGATATAACGTGGCTGGTGAAGGTGATTATTGCCAGATCTCTTAGTTCTGACAGTATGTTGGCTGAAGAGGCAAAGTATGAAAGACGTGTCTACGCGCGCGCGATGTGCGTGGGTGACCGTCTGCAGAGATGTGTGTGTAGAAGTACGCGCCTGAAGCGGAAGGAAGGAAAGGAGGGGGAGGGTAGGAGGGGGGGAGGCCTGAGGTAGGAGAGGGGGCTGAGGCGGTGGAGGGTAGAGGTTGGAGGCTGTGAGGGTAGGAGGAGGGGGGAGGCTGTGAGGGTAGGAGGAGGGGGTGAGGCGGTGAGGGTAGGAGAAGGGGTGAGGCTGTGAGGGTAGGAGAAGGGGGGAGGCTGTGAGGGTAGGAGAAGGGCGGAGGCAGTGAGGGTAAGAGGAGGGGGAGGCAGTGAGGGTAGGAGAAGGGGGAGGCTGTGAGGGTAGGAGAAGGCTATAAGGAGGCTGTGAGGCTGAGGAGGAGGCTGTGAGGAGGCTGTGAGGGTAGGAGAAGGGGGAGGCTGTGAGGATAGGAGGAGGGGGGGAGGCTGTGAGGATAGGAGGAGGGGGTGAGGCTGTGAGGATAGGAGGAGGGGGGAGGCTGTGGAGGAGAGGCAGGAGGGGGGAGGCTGGTGAGGATAGGAGGAGGGGGCTCGAGGTGATGTGCAGGCATGAGGCAGGGGAGGGGGTGAGGCTGTGAGGATAGGAGGAGGGGGTGAGGCTGTGAGGGTAGTTCGAGAGACATAATTTAAGGAGGTTAGAAAGAAAGTAGAGCACGGGAGGGTTGAAGGAGAGACTGGTTCTTGGGTTGGGGGAGGGGGGGGGGGACTCGATGGGAGATAAGACTGCTTGTCCTTTATATGAACAGAGGAATGGCAGCCTTAAGGACTCTCGAGGTTGGTGTTCTTCTAATTCCAATATTAGCTACCTAAGCAGCACTGGGATTATCATTCCTGAAGCAGCATGTTAACTTGTTATCGTGGGTCTGGTGGACAAATGCATTATCAGCCAAGCAGCTCAGTCTACATTGCCATAATTCACACTGGCCAACGCTAACAACCTTTAAATGTTGTAAAATGAGGTACTCAGAATCTCATTATTTGGATGGTAGGTAAACCCAGCCTGAAATTCTTATTGACAAGAAGATCATGCTTAGACCTTTGAGCTGTCCGTTTAGTCGATAGGGAGGTAATTGGTCTTGATGAGTGGGAGACTGGGGCTTAAAGATCTGCCCTCGGCTCATTCCCTCACCTACAGCCTTAACAGAGGTGGTTACTGTGTTGACAAGAGGCTAGTTTCAAGTGTGTTGGCTCGTGGACAGGAATAGAACCATGTTTCACTTGGCTATCTAGTTAGCTGCGACTGTGGCTAACGTGTTGACAGGAAAAGGGTGAGGCAAATTGGACCACAACCTTACAGAGGCAAAGTGACAAGGCTGAACAACCTTCACATGGATATGAATTACATCTCTTCCTGCTTACAGTGCAGTGTGCTATAGTCCCCATATCAGTGAGATATCTGCATGAGGTCACATCTGTAGGTTCCTGCTCTGTATGAGACCACTATGTTGAGCTTTCTCCTGCTTCAATCTTCAAGGGCGCGCACCGACGTCACAACGTGATGAATGCCTTTATCACTTCGCTGTGCCAATTTTATCTTCGTCGACAACACTCGGCGTTCTCTCTCCGTCTCTTTTATTACGGCGCTATTTCATTTGACCAGCGGCAAACTATTGTGCGATGCAAAATAAAGCACACCGCCACTGGCCGAGACATCACCACAATCAACCACACGCTGTACGGTCAAGTCGACCCAGTGTTTTAACTCGCTCCACAGATCATCAAGCAACGAGGGCAGTATCAGATGTGTTCACACAAGTAGGCTATATGAATTCCATGTGAATAAGAATAACGCAGTCGCTTGTAATAGAAAGCGTCTATAACGGCTAATATGTAATTAGGTTGAGGTGTGAGTTAGATTTCACCGATTGTCAAATTACCGCGCGCGTCCTTGTTACCATGGAGGTAGCCTCTGGGATGTCTTTCACACCACTGCTTAATACCCCAGGAAGCGGGGAAATAGCACAGTCATACATTCATCTACTCAAGCTTGTCCTGTAACCACGAAGTCTATATATTTCTTCACACCCTCATAGACTCAATTATTTATATATCTCGGAAAGCCATCACTGACACCGGCCCCTCATGCGTGCTTAAACCGAAAAGATGGAAAATCATACAATGATGTAAATATTTGTCCCAATGTAGTATAGCCCACCGTATACTGTAGACTAGTGAAAGACATTTAGAAACATCAAAGACGAGTATGAATGGACATGATAGACCGTTGGAGAATGACGCGCGGATAACTTAGATTCAAACCAATTAGGTTAAACTACTTCCCGGTTTAGTTTGTCGCCACGGTAGCTTAACTGACGGACCGAATGCAAAGTACCACCGTGCAAATGGACAATGTATGTTCTCAGAACATAGAAGCTACCGACACGTCAAAGTCATTGGTGATGTGACTGATGGGTACGCGTAACCAGCTCCAAATTAAGGAGAATTATCTACAGAATTGAAGCTGTCATACACATTTTTGCCATGTGCGTATTTACCTATAATTCAAACCAACGACATGGATAGGCGTTCTCATCCCTCTCACACACGTAGTATTAATGTTTAAAATAATGCATCCATCCAAATAAAAAAGGACATGATCTAATGGAGAACTGATGCGGAAGGAACAATGAAACAGTTCACAAAATATCCTTAAGGTGATGCATATCATCTTATCAGTCAACATTATACATAAAATTACATATTGAACTACCTTAAATAAAAAATGTAAATGAGCGCACAGCATCGGCAATAGATGTTGGTAATAGAGGTGACTTGATCCGTTACCTGCTGTGTTTCCTTTTATTCCTTTATTGGCGAGCGGTCCCTTCAACTATTGTGCGGCGTCAGGATGTAGAATAAGGGTATTACAGCGGTAAATTTTATTTATAAGGTTTTCTTTCTGACCTTTGTCTCTAAAATGGGTGACCATTTATACATTAGCATGAGTGGAAAATCACCGGCCTGCCTCCCTGTGCAACAGGAGAGCGTCTTCTTAAAGAGACAGGCTCCGCTTTATTCACCAGCACGCCGCCTGAATGTACTTCGCGTTGAGGGGGACCAGGAGGGACCAGAGCTACTGCTCCGTGGTCAGCAGAACCCCACACTGTCATGTATGATTTTGGCCCCCGTGTGGCTCTACATCGTTTTTATTCATCAGATATCAATGCTTTTATGGAGTTAAAAAATCAGTAGACTTCTCTAGGGTCAATAGCATGGCAGCAGGATCTTGCTGTCTTTATTACATGACAAAAATCTGTCATTGAAATGATCTGTTTTTGGAAATCTTTTATGGTAAAGCTGGACTTCCCTGCTGAACATGATGCAGAAACAGAAAGCTGCACCTGCTGTCCTCACAGCATGTGGATGTGCCTGCCTGGAGCAGGAACATGAGGACATTCAGCCAATGGAGCAGTTTGGCTTTCATCTGCAACCCCTTCAGGGAGATGGACATGTCTCACATGGTTAATGGCTGCAGAGTAAGTTAGCTTGATGTGTGTGTGTGAAGAAAGGTAGATCTAATGGAAAGGAAGGGAATCTGCATGAGTGTGTGTGTCAGTCGGCAGATTGATCGTTTTGAGAATCGGGAACTGTGTGAGGTTGAATTTTGGTAGGTTTGTTACTCAAAACCGAAGAAACTTCTGTGTTGAGTATGAAGTTTCCCTGATGATCAGTAAGCTGCACACAAATAAAAACACGTTTGCCATCAATGGGAAATAGCATTTACTGTCAAGGGGCAGGGTCAGACTGGCCGTTGGGAGATTTATTAATTGAAATAATGAAGCGAATACATGGTCGTGGGCCGGTGTGTGTTTCAAAGTCCCAGGCCATTTTCCAGTCCCAGTCCAATCCTGGGCTCTGCCATAGTTTATCTAAAGCTCAGAACAATCTTTGAAAAAAGGGTGTGGAACTGCTGTAGCGATTTGTTATGTTGTTGTGTGTTTTTTTCCACAACTTTAACCATATTCTAAGGCCAGAAATCGACTTCTTCATAGTTCACACACAGCATGGAGACCAGTGAAAGGCTTGATGCAAATGTGAGTTTAATTTAGTTTAATACACCATATTTCACATTAAAACTCTATTCTCTCTGTACATTTGTCTGAGGTATACTTTTTTACCCAACAAATTTCGACCTATGAACTTTTACAACTTCCTTTTGGTCTGTTATGTGTCATGAATCTTAAAACATCCTCCAGTCTTCTCAAATACTGCTGATCCTGTAAAAAGACTTTTACAAGTTTGCCTACGACACTCTAAAGTGAAGCAGACTCTAGTCTCAATGATCCTCCCCAACCTACACCACTAGGTGCTCCAGTTCTTTCTACAAGCACATCCAGAGCTCAACCTTTCCTTGATTGATCTCTCAGGCTCTAGGCCTTTCGTATGTCTGGATTGGGTGTCCAGAGCCTCAGTACATTACATATAGAACACTGAGAAAGAAATTACATTAAACATACACCAACAGCTCTCTCTCTCTCTCTCTCTCTCTCCCTCTCCCTCTCTCTCCCTCTCTCTCTCTGTTTCTTCTTACTATGCTACACATCAAAACTATAACTTTATCATTCAATGTAACATTCTGCGGTCAGTTTATCATCGCTTAACAAGATGTCAACGTTTCTTTACGATTATATTTCTTGATTTTTCTCCATTTCTTAATGTAGTGTCTTGTCTTTAGATGCCAATATCCATTATTTCTACCCATCATGTCAAAACCTTGACAGAAATGCAACCAGATAGTGATGAGTCATTTCTTGCAGTCCAATTCTAAAGCTTAGCCTTTTGGACTGTACGCCCCACGCTATATCTGACTTAGACGGGCTTCCAAACTGAGCTTTATCAGCATCAAGCAACTGCAAGAACGAAACTTGTTATTTACAGTTAATCTAAACATGCATGGACCACATGCAAACTTTTGTAGACTTGCCAGGGCTGGGCCCATGCTTGAGCCAAACCTAATCATTCTTCAAATAAACATACACGTTTCAGCATACTGTTGAACTAATGATGAAAATGGATCCACCTATAGTAAACACACCTTTTGATCCATGGAATGTACAAGAGTGGGAGTTAGACAAATAATGATACATGTCCTGTAATGTTGAGGATTCACATTGAATAGGCTGTATACATACTTCCTCCCTGTGATATTATAGTGTGTGTGTGTGTGTGTATCTGTGATAGAGTAAACCTACGTATGTGTTTCATTGATGAAAGGTTGCTGCATGTGTAGGCTGCACACATCCACAAACCTCCAGCAGGTGCTTTGTCCAGAGCAGATATTCAGATTCTCCACACCAGCCAGAGCTCCCCTGTGGTCTTCATCAGGACACGTGGCTTCCAGCATCCCGACTGCTGTTTGTTTTTCAGTCAAATTTCTCCAACTCAACAACAACCAGCTCCATGTGAGGGGAGTCAGAGAGGAATTTTGAATATTGGATTTGAATGTCCCCTCAATCACAGTGCTGCCATGTTAGAGTGGATTAAAAAGGGGGAAAGGAGGGGAAAAAGTCAGTGATCTGTAACAATGTGTATAAAACACCATGTCCTTTTTCGAAAAAAAAAAAAAAATCAGAGAGATCTAAGAATCACAGTGTACTGTCTGGTCCAGTTTGGACTTAGTAGGCTCTGCCTTAGGCACATACACATCTACAGAGCCCTTCTGGTTAATGACACTATTGGTATAGGGCTTGTTTTTCTTCTATGGAGCCTGCTTCTTCCTGCAGACTTCCCGCAAAAGCTATATAGCAACTTCTTCGTTTTTACACTTCTGCCTTTCGTTACTTTGAGTTTGAGTGTTGTCAACATTTTTTCATACATGAGTCATGCAATGGTGTGGCTCACAAAGAAACTCTCTCTTTCTCTCTCTCTCTCAGTCTCTCTGTCTCTTTCTCTCTATCTCTCTCAGTTTCTTTCTCTCTATCTGTCTTTTTCTCTTTGTCTCTCTCGTTCTCTCTGTCTCTTTCTATCTCTCTGTCTCTCTCTCTTTGTCTCTCTCTGTCTCTCTCTCTCTTTGTCTCTCTCTCTGTCTCTCTCTCTCAGTCTGTCTTTCTCTTTCTCTCACTCGGTCTCTTTCTCTCTATCTCTCTCTGTTTCTTTCTCTCTATCTGTCTGTTTCTCTTTGTCTCTCTCGTTCTCTCTGTCTCTTTCTCTCTATCTTTCTGTCTCTCTATCTTTCTGTCTCTCTCTCTTTGTCTCTCTCTCTGTCTCTCTGTCTCTCTCCCTCTCTATCTCTTTCTCTCTGTCTCTGTCTCTGTCTCTCTCTCTCTCTCTCTCTCTCTCTCTCTCTCTCTCTCTCTCTCTCTCTCTCTCTCTCTCTCTTGGCTGCATCGAGGGTTCTATTCTTTTGGGGTCCAGACTGACAGCTCATTGTTTTAAATTCTGGGTAGTTATGCAAGACTTAATCTCTGTTGATGTCTCCCTCCTGGATTTGTTTGTAATGCACGGTGTGGTTCATGATTTGACCTAAAAGGCCTTTGCATCATCCAAATGTTGCAGCTGCACTGACCACAGCCTCCGCCATCTCGATCAGTCTCTCCAGAGTGTGAAGGATTGACAATTTCTCTGAGGTCATGAGTTATAGATTAATTCATAGCAAACAATCTTTTGTCTGATACCATCACAGGTTAAATTCAGCCCAATTCACACAGAATACTGTATTTTATCTTTTTATACGCCCACATGACAAGGGTTGTAAACTGTTGTCTTATTGCTTTATAGTTATGTTTTTGTGGCACTGTGTTTGTGGGCAATTTTCTTCTTTCTATAGCACTCAGTTTGATAGCGGTTTATCGGGCCCTTCTGATTGGTTGAGAGTTGCAGTAGTTTTCCACGGTCTGAGCGGAGGAAGTTAAATAGGGAAGTTGTTCGTCAGCTGCCTCTCACTCAACCCCTCTAATCCTCCCGGAGCCAGCCAGAGCACATTGCAGTTAGTAATGCCTCCTGTCTCCTCTCTGCCTTCCCTCCAAGGTTCCTCCATATCTGTCCCTCAAGAGGTGTACCAGCATCCAGAGAGTTGAATGCAAACAAGGGTAACACAGAACGCCTTTTGATTTCAGCTGTCAGAGAGACAACATGGGGCTCATGTGACAGGAAATCACGAGAGACGGTTACAGACTTCCTGTCACAAAGATACTGTTCAACGAGAGATTCGGCAAAAAGAGTTTGTGTGTCACCAAAGATTCTAAAAATAGAAGAACAGTCAGGCTCATTCAAAGGGAGCATGGCTCTAACGTTGGGGCTTAAAACATGTCTGACACATCAACACAATCCATCAGGCAATTAGGCTTGCGTGTTGCACATCAATTTCTAAGTTCATGTTTGTCATTAGGTAGTGGCCTTTTGTCAAGCAGTGAAGATTATGTGCCAAACCTATGGCACATACATGGGCTTGAGCTTTATTCTAGATCCTCTGTTTACATGCAGTCTTAATCCTTGCAGACTGGGAAGAGGCTCACATGGGTAATAGTGACACAGCAAGTGACCCCCCCCATGCGTGTCTGTTTCTTCCCTCGCCATCGTTATATCTTTATGTCTCTGTTGTTCTCTCTCTCCCACTCTCTCTCTCTCCCTCTGTCTCTCCCCCTGTCTCTCCCCCCCACCACCCCCAGCGCCCTCGGAGGCCTACGTGAGCATGTTGGTTTAATCCCATATTAGCAGGGCTGAGCTCCTCGTCATCTGACTGCCCTGCTACTGGATTACACTGCAATAAACGCACTTCCCCATAAACAGGAGGCCGCTGAAAACAACATACAGTGACTACGATTGGTGGACATGGACTTGGAACACCTGAGCGGGGGGGTGGGGGGGTGGGAGGGGGGTAGGACAAAGGTGGAGGACACAAGAGGAGGGGGGAGGAAAAGGAAGGGATGGGAAGGAGGGGGATGTAGAGGGTAAAGGGAAGGGTGCGGAGAGGGATGGACAGGAGCGAGGAGGAGAAAGAGAGGAGAAAGAAGCTATGATAGGGCAAGAAAGGTTTCTGGGAGGGGACTAGAAAAGAGGAGGAATGAGAGGGGAAAAGGAGGGTGACTGAAAGGAGAAGAGAGGTTAAGACAGCCTGTGTGTCTGCTGGCCTCCTGACATGTCTTTGTGTAGAGGTGAAATCTCTCTAAAGCTTCTTAAAGAAAGTAAATCCACCTGTCTCTCTCCATCTGTCTCACTCTCTCTGTCTCTCCCTCTCTTTCTTCCTCCCCCACTATGCACCCAGTCTGGTAATGACAGGGGCGGTTTGCGTAGTCATTGGCTCAGATCTTATATTTGAACCTACCAGTGCCACTGTTAACCTTGGAAAGTATATTGAAGAATAGGGTTCAACAGTTTATCTCGCCCTTGTTTAACAGCTGGAAATATATAATCTACCTCATGAGATTTAAAGATTTATTTTCTAAATTGTCGTTTTTCCATCTGATCTTTGCCAAGCTATGTTTTCAGTCCCACATGGCTTATCTGGTTCAGCTAATACCCAGCATTGATCGACAGCAGCACCGTAGTTGTGTAATTCTCCTCGTTGCCCAACGCACTTCTTTTCATTCAGCATGAGAATTAACAGGCCTATTAGTGTCTCCTTAACCAAGAATGATCCCCCTGAGTCTGCCAGACCCCTACACAGCAAGCAGTAATTGCTCCAAGTCATTTTCTTCTCCTTTTAAAAAAAAAAACATTACAAAAAACGTCAGATCAGGATGTCAGATATTTCCAGGTCAGCATTCCAGTGGGGTCGCCATGGCGCCTTACCCACAGAGAAGGGTCGGGGTCTCTCACCCTCACCCCCGCCTCACCCTCTCCTTTATCCTTCCCCCTCCACATCCCTTCTTTCCCTTGACCTCCCATCCCAACCACATCACCCCTCAGCCCCACTCTCCACTATCCCTCCTCCCTCTACCCTTTTTATGTTAACAACAAGTCATGGTCCGGAATATCCAGCAGAAATCTACACAGGTTCAGCTTAGTTAAGACACTCTCATGTTGATTTAATCATTTCTCACAATCGAAATATTTTTGTCTTTGGCAGAGTGGTTCTACCGAAGGGGATAAGTCCTGTAGGTACACAGACCATCTGATCAGATGACTTAATGCATAGATCTTTAGTATAAAGTCTAAAGATTTCCCAGAGCAACAACAGCATCCTGTGGAAGGTAGGGAGAAGCTGGGGATGGGGGTCAGTGACAGCAACAACATGCAGGTGCACCATTCTTTAGATCTCTCAAAATACATACATGTTAATCAACATGTCAGTGAACATGTCAGTGTCACCAGAAGAACAAGCCCTTGTTTGATTGTTCACAAACAGGACGCTGAAATCGGGTAGCCATGTTGTCAACATGACACCGTGTTGTGCAAGCAGTTTCTACGGCTACGGTTTCTGTGACAATGCCAGTATCGAAACGGCCCAAGATTAGAGTCTTTCTGTATGGTGCCTATCAATTGAAATAGAACAAAATAACTCATTTCCGACTATAGATGAGAGATTGAAAGACAACATTCACATTTACACTTTTGCTGTTTGTACTGTTTTTTGTCGGCAGAGCGTGTCATTGTTGTGCAGAAAAACGTAGGGCCGTTTTGGAGCCTTGCGCAGCGCCGGGGAAAACAAAGGAAATGTAAACACAGGAAACACCTTGGGCAAAACTGGTCAAGCTGTTGCTTCAACCTCTCTGCATGTTGTGGCTTCTGCAACAAGCTCAGATGTTATACAGGAGAACAGAGAACCAACGTGTTTTGATCAAGACGACATGAGCGATGGGTAACGTAGGAAATAGCGTACAATTGCGCACGTTCGTTTGCTCGAAGAAACCTCAGCATTGACAATTCGTTCGAATGAACGGGAACGTATTTTATGATCTTTGACTAGGTGGTGCGGAGGATGAACAAAATCCTTTCGAGCATTTCGATTGATCGTGATCGGAAAAATAGCCCAGAGCGACTGAGGAAACTCCAACTATGGTGGAAGGCCCATAACTTCAATTAGCGCACCTGCAGGTGATTGTGTGGGTGATGTCAGCCGATAACAAGGCGTGAAGCCTGGATGCAACGCCAAGTCTGGCTCTGCTAGTCAGTCTGGCTGGCTGGTCTCCCTGGGAGACAGCACACATGTTCTCCTCAGCATCTGTATTGAACCAGTGGCAGGATCCACTTCTCTGTCTGCTGATGCCAATACACTAAGCCGATAAGACTTCCTAATGTGTTCTATAGTGGTGTTCCAGGAAACCTTCACTCTGGGCTCTTAAAGACACACTCACAGCTGCACAGCCTAAATTTAAACTGTTAGCAATGCAGAAAATGTTCACATACAATACAAATAATGTTCAGAAACAGTCCCAGAGAAAATATCTCGAGGTTGATGTGTTTCTGAATGATAGAGTTGAAGCGCATCGTTGAAGCAGCATGCAAAGTTAACAGATGCTCTGTTGGTCTTCATGACATGTTTCCCGTTTCTATTGTAAACTGGTCAGGATGTTTCCATGTGTGTCCTTAACACGCCATTAAAGGGAGTGAGGCTGGTTGTTTCATACCTCACTTGCTGTACGCAGTCCTGGACACATATGTGCCGGGATGAGATGTAGAATTTCGGTGATACTGATCAATTCCTTTTCATGGAAATGGAGATATCTCTTCTAATTCTCCACCCCTCCATCGCATCGCTCCCATCATTACGTCCTCCACTTTACCATCACTAAGAACCACTTCAATCTCATATCCACAACATACCTCCATCACTCCCACTCCAATCCCAACCTATCACATCCATTCCATACCCCTCACTGCAACATCACTCCACCTCTACATCCCTACACACACCCATCTTCAACATACTCCACGACCCATAACTTTCTCACTCATCGACTCATAGATCTTGACGCATGCTTCAGGTCAGAGTGAGTAATGCGACTGGAGCATGCCAGTTTAATAGGTAAACCTATAAGACCATTATATAATCATGTTCTTGTGTATCTTATGTACACACACACACATTTAATCGTGCAATATATTTAATGGGTAATAATTTTCCAGATTTTTCATATACCTGCATACTGTATATGGTTTTGTGACCTAAACTGCTTTTCCAATGAGTTGTCCCGTTCTTCTCTATTGGTAATCATTGAAATAGGCCCAGGCACAAGGTCCCCCATCCAATCAGGGGCAAAAACAAAAATCCATGGTACTGACCTTCAACCTGCTATCTAAGATTCCTAGAGATGCTGAATGTTCCTGTGAGGTTGGTCTTTTATTTTCAGGTTGTGGATTCATCCCAGTTTTTCATATTATTATGTTCTGAGAGATCATTTCATAGGGGGAAAGGGAAAGACAACCCGAGATGGAGGAGTACAGTGGGAGGTTTCTGAGCGAGACGAAGGGTGAGGGGAGAGGAAGGGGAGAGGGGAGAGGGAGGAGGGAGAGAGGGGAGAGAGAGGGAGAGAGGAGGAAGAGGAGGAGAGAGAGAGGGGGAGGGGATGAGGAGAGAGGGAGGCAGGGAAGAAAGGGAGGAAGGAAGAGAGGGGGGGAGAGGGAAGGAGAGGGGAGGAGGAGAGAGATGGGGGATGAAAAGGGGGGAGAAGGGGGGAGGTAGAAAGAAGGGGGGGAGCATGGGAAACGGACAGGGCGGAAGAGGGGGAGAGGGAAAAGGAGGAGTGAGGAGAGGAGGGGGAGAGGGAAGGAGAGGGGGAGGAGGAGAGGCGGGAAAGAGGGAAGGAGTAGAGGGGTAGAGGAGAGGGGGGGTGGGAAGGAGGAGGGGAAGGAGGGGGCGAGGGAAGGGGAGAGAAGATACGAAGGAGAGAGAGGAGTGAGGGAGAAAGAGCAGGAGGAGGAGAGGGAGGAGGAGTGTGGCAGGAGGAGAGGGGGGAGGTGGGGAGAGAGGGGAGATAGGGGGGGAGAGGGAGGGGAAGAGGGGGGAAGATAGAGGAGAGGAGAGAGGGAGAGAGGGAGGGAAGAGGGGAGGGAGGAAGAGTTATGAATAAGTTAGCAACATGATTATTAGGGTTTTTGGACGTGTTTCCAGGGATTGACCATTTACCATTACGTTTGCTTCATTAAGCAGCCACTTTTGTCTAAAGGGACAAACATATAGTGCATACAGAAACTCGGATGTTGTGAAGATCTACAGTGTTTTGGTGGCTAGAGTCAGGAAACAGTTCATATTCACTAATAGCCACATATCAGCTGCCAGGCACGGAGAATAAAAACGAATCCTGTAAAACAAGTGTAACCATAACATCTCAATTTCTGGAAAACAACAACAGTTGTTAAAGTGCCACCATGACATCTTGATTACAGTAGCTAGGTAATTATTGCGTGGTGAGCAACATTAGAGCAGTTAAACTGCCCTGGGGGAACATTTAGACTGACAACGCTGCTTGTAGACTGGCTTGTCTACATTCATGAATATGCCATCAAATGTAGTTTCCAAAGAGGTTCAGAGAAAGAACGAGAGGGGCATAACAGTGAAAGAGAGACGCTCGTAAAAAGCGGGGTAGAAGTGAGGAGGAGAGCGGCAGAGGGTGACCCTGAGCAGACAGACCAGTTTGTCATTGAGACATGTTTGTCATGCTTGTCCCAATGTGTGTCCACACTGGCAGATCTATATGAGGCGCAGAATGCTGCCCCATGCCAGGGTAAGCCCTGACACACACACATACCATTCCACCTCCCACCCCACCCCCTCCTCCGCCCGCATACATCTACACACAGAGGAGAGGGCGCGGTCACAACGCTCTGTGAACACATGCACACTAGATTTGGTGTGAGCGGGTGGGTGGGTCTTGAAACCTTTTTGCCGAGCTATTTTCAGGCGGTGGTTTTTTACCATATTGTTTAATGCAGCGCTGCAGGTGGAGGGGACTGTTCCTAGTTGCTGGGGAGGGTTGCCCGTCTGCAGATACGCACGGTGTGCTCCCCAGCTTTGCCAAGGTGGTGTGTCGGCTCTCCAGCGAGCTCATCTCAGGTCACCATCAGGTCCACGAGCATTGGCCTCCTCAATGCGCCGCAACGCCATCTCTGGTAGAGTGTCTATTATGAATGAGTACAGGCAGGGCTTTACTAAATGAGTCTCGCGTCATCGTTATCTGTCTATCAAGCTCATAAAGGAAACCAAGTGCCAACACATGCACACACACACTCAGATTCACAGTTTTATTGTAGATCTGTACAGATACTTGTGCTGGTCGGCATGCACACCTCATGAGGTTCGACCTAGACGCAGATTCATAAAACTAGGCTTTAATTGGGATGTCTGATCTCGATACCATGTTTGATGCTGCGTTGGAACCAGGACCTCTCCTCGTGTGCGTGGGTTGGTTAGTGAGCGCGTTGTGGAGCTCAGTCTTTGTTCATCCACTAAGGACTTAACTCCTATCCAGATGAGACAGTTAGATTTGGGTTTAACGTTACGAGCGACGAACAGTCAGGTGATTCTTCATAGACCAGATGGAAGAGTCAGTGTAAAACAAATGGCTGACTAGAGGCCTCTATGTCAGTTGAAGCCATGGTCAAGTGCAACAACAGGAACACACCTTGTTTTCGCCGGAGCTTGGGCGATGGAGCGTGTGCTGCTGTGTGTGGTATTGAACTAAATGTGTTGTGTGTGTGTTTGCGCTTGTTCTCTGTCTCTGTGCGTGTGTGAGAGTGAGAGAGATCGAGAGAGATCTGCGCTGGTCAGTCTCTTTTCTCTGTTGCTCGTGGGAGTTGGGTGTGGTCTTACACACAAAAACCCCCAACCTTTTTTCCCTTCCTTTTAAAAAGCTGAGTAAGATCACCTCTTTCTTTTGGATCCTCTATCGTATTTCCTTTCATTCCTTCTTGGCGCTCCTTTCCTTGTTTCGGATACCTCTCATGGAGCTGTGTATCGCTTACGTTTCCTTCGACTTTCCTTCTTTCCTTTTTCTGGAGAGAGAGAGTATAAACTATTCCGCAAATCAAGTTGCAGACATCAGATGTGAAAGCATCTAAGCATGGACGTTTTATCTCACATGCTCTGATATTTACCGGTCAACAACAGAATCTGATGCTCCCTCATGGTTCCATGACACAATTTGTTGCTGTGTGATCTGTTTCCATCTATTTGCCTGTTTCTCAAAACAAGATAAGAGAGGGATGGAAAGAGAGAGAAAAAAGGAAAGAAGGAAGGAAGGAAACAAGGAAACAAGGAAACAAGGAAAGAAGGAAGGAAGGAAGGAATGAAGGAAAAGATAGAGGAGAAAAGAGAGGTGATAGCTAGAGAGTGTGTGTGTAAGAGAAAGACAGAGCAAGAGAAAGAGAGAGAGAGAGAGAGAGAAAGAGAAAGAAATAAAGATACAGAAAGAGAGACAGAGATGAAGGAGAGTTATGACAACCGGGAATGGTCCTTTGAAGAAACAGCCCTTAAGTGATACTGCAGCGTGTCATCATTCATCACCTTTATGAGCTTGATAGAAGATAACGATGACGGCGTAGACTATTATAACCATTATGACCTACGCGGAACATCCCGCTGATCTGAGATGAGCTGACTGGAAGAGACACAGCATTGCACTGTGGGAGCACACGTGCGTATTGAGAGGAGAAGGGTTACGTAATCATCAGGCTCCATCCTAACGTGAGCGAACATGCAAGGATGTGGTCAAGGGAAAGCTGAGCCTCTGTGTGGGACCACAGTTCTGGATGCATTACCACTCACACACACACACACACACATATACATACAGAGCCTTCTGTTCTAACCCAGCTACCAAACAAGGTGTGTGTGTGTAGGTGGGTGGAGAGTGGGGATGTGCATGCGTACATGTATACTGATTATGAATGCATGCATGTGTTAATGTACAACCGTCTCGTGCTTCACCCGTCCCTGTTTGCGGTTGTCATGACAATACTGGGAGTACAAGTGAGTACGCGTCTCTCCTGACATGCGACCCCACACGGTGCCTAGTACCTCTGTGTGTTATGCGATTGGGGTTTTGGATGAGTCAGATCCCGCAGCGCAGACGTGAGAAACATGACTGACGCGAACGTGTCACTAACGTTCGATACCAGCACAGTTTCACAACACAAATTACGTTTAAACGTTGCGACAACGTCCCCCAAAACCTCCTCCATCCTCCTTTATGTTCTGCATCTTCACCTTACACCTGTTAGAGGTAGTTTGATTGGATGATCGTGAAGCCCATAACCACGGACCGGACCAGGGCCATGAACTTGAATCCCAAACACGAGAAAGGTGCGTCACCTCAGCTGGGTGTGTACGTGTAGGCCTGGAGGCAGTGTGGCCTGGAAGAGCAACGCCTCATTGGAGCGTCTGACGTCACAGCATGGGAACGTGGTCGCCAAAACGTCAACAAACATTCTTTAAAACACCTTTTGCACAACTCGCAGATGCCCACGGGCAATGTGATATTGACGCACACGCACGGGCACAAACACATTTTCAAACACTCCTTGTATTTTCAACTCGCCATGACCTGCTATCAGGCATAGTGATGTTAAGTTATACTGTGATGAAAACATTAGGATATCAGAGAGACAAAGCTAGAAAGGCTGGCAGACAGGCAGACAGGCAGGCAGGCAGGCAGACAGGCAGGCAGCCCGACTTCCAGCTAACGGTCGTAAAGATCACGTCTGTCATCGTCCTCCACAGGCCCAACAAGGTGACACCCAGACCCCTGAAGCTGTTGTCCTTCGCCCTGTGTAAACGTCCATCTTCTCTAATGAGGCGACGCTCTGGCAACGTGTCAACAGCCAGGGGACTTTCCTGCGGAGCACGGACAATGCACCAATGGCACAGTGGCATTCGGTGACATTCACTCACAGGGGAGGTGTGTCAGAGCACAGCAGCCCGACACCCACCCTCACCCTCAGCTCTCCTGCCACCACCGGCTGGACGGGGACGTGTGCTCATAACTCTAGTGAGTTGCTGGCCTGCTTGAAGCTGATCTCTGTCATAAACCTTGCAGGCGCCTCACCTACGTCTTTATGTGTCCGCGGACGTGTGGAGCACTACTGAACCTGGACTTTGCATTGCTTACACTTCTAGACCATAAAGGGGCTTCCAAAAATGTCCCTTGAAGGACAGAGCAGCCACATAACTCTCTCACCATCTCTCTCTCTCTCTCTCTCTCTATCACACACACATACATACACACACACACACACACACGCTCACGCTTTTGCTGTAAACACATTCCTATCTAATCTGATGGCAATAATGACTGACCCGTTTCCCATTGGAGGAAGGTGTTAACCCACTTGACATGTCTGCCCAGATTGTTTGAAGACGTTAGCTAGGGAACACATCTACGTCACACGCACAAGTCCAAACAGGAAAAGACTGGGACGGATTTCAGATTCAGTGATTCAGGGTTCAGAAGAAACAATCTCCAGTTCACGTCTGTCCACCAGAAGGACAGAGTGACTCAGACAAGCATCCAGTGGCTTGGTCAGATGTTAAGAGTTAGGCTAAGTAAGGAAGCTGACCTCATGTTTAGAGTAGCATAGGGACGTTTACCATCTGCTGACTAGCTTGCTGGCTTGCTTCTTTAACAGTAAATGTGGTCATGGGACCAGTGGTCATGTGACCTGTGTGGTCCTGGCACAGATAACCGACCTGTAGTCTAAGATGTCTGTGCTCACCCTTTATCTGCTGCTGGCTTGTAAGGCTGGCTTCTGCTTTGCATATCAGTACAGACTTAGAACACACACACGTCCTCAACACATTCTTGTTCTGGGTACGTCAGTCCTGCTATTAGAGCCTTATATGGTATTTGTACCTGCTCTAGAAGCTGATAAGATCTCATCTTTTTTTGTAAAGAATTTTACCAGGAAGTAATCTGCTGATGGTGAGTGGACTATGTCTGGGCCAAGGTCCTGGGCTATATCTCTATTCTTGGATTATGACTTGATTCTTGGACTACAGCTAACCCTCTTGACAATAGCTAGCCCACTTGACTATAGCTGGCCCTTATGAATATATATAGGCTATGGACTAGCTACCCCCTTGGACTAATGGACTAGTATCCTTTTGGACTATGCCTACACTCTTGGACTAGTACTAACCCTCATGACCGCTGTTAGCTGGTCCTACTTCTGGTCCTCCAGCCTGGTCTGTGGGCTGCCCGCTGTCTCCAGCGATCCTTCCTGGCAGGCCGCTGTGCTGTCTATCCACATGCTGTCACTCACACCCAGAACCTCCCTGCTGCTGGCTCCTCACACACATAAATCACCCTCATCGTCCTTGTTACTGATGTTGTCTCACACGCAGACGGACCTACACACGACCGGAGGCGCGCACAGTTACACCCTTTGCGGCTGTCAGATATACTGCATAGGCGTTTAAGATTTCCCTTCCTGTCCTTCCTGCTCTCGCCATCTATCCGTCCACGCAGGAAGAGCGAGAGGCTCCAACACCCAGATTCCTTTCAGGCTCTTTAGATGAGGGTGCGAGGAATCTGGTCCAGAGGAATCTGGTCCAGACGTTCAGCTATGGTGAGTATGTGCTGGGTCTGACTGGGCCTGTCTGGGAGGAGGTCCTCCCCTTCTAAGGCTCAGAGAACAGGGATCACCTACAGCTCCTTTAAACTGAGTTCATGGGCACAACCTGGATGAGTGCACTGTCCCTTTAAAGGCCTGTTCTGTGGTACTTGCAGGGTGGTTTTCCAGGAAATCTCAGCAGGAGCACGGTCCTGATGTAGCTAGATGGTGCGTTTGTTCCGACCCCTCGTGATGATCACATGAGTGTCATGGAGGACACGTCTTTCTCTGGATCTGCTGACTCAACTGTTTGCAGCCATGGATACAGCCTTGTTATTGTAGCAATTAAAGCACATACTCCCACCATTCACACACACACACACACACACACACGCACACACACACAACGCACTTGCAACTGCACACGCCCACAGGTTTTTGATTGTTGACTCCTTGTTTTGACATTCATGAACACACTGTCCTGGGCATGGAAGAGTGAGCAGGTGTGTAAGGCTTCTCCACACCCTGCTGGACTGAGATGTCACCTCTGCATTCACACACACACTGTCCGTCAGGGCAAAGAGACAACAACAACAGAAAGTCTCATGTTTTCTATTAGCTAGAATGCCAGGAAGTCTTGCAGACAGTGCCAGAAATCAAGACTTGTTTTCCAATTATCCGAGTTCAGTCAAAAGGAGGCATGGAGAGAGGAAGAAAGTCAGGTAGGGTGATGTGGGGGGAGAGGCACCAGAGGAGGAGGGGAAAGGTTACTTTTTTTTTAAGGTTACTTTTTTATGACTTCCCATCATCTCTCCTCCAGCCCACTGCCAGGGCTTCTGCAGGAGGGCTACTCCATTCCCCTCCCTTCCTCTCCTCTCCTCCCTCCCCTCCCTCCTTCCATTCTCTCTCCATCGAGATCCCTCTACTCTCACCTCTGCCCTCTGGTCCAGGTCCTACTCCTGCACTCGTCTCCCACCTTCAGAACCCAACCTCTCCTCCCCTCCTGAGCATCCCCCCACCCTCCTTCTTCCCCTCCCTCCCTCCACTCTTGGTCCATCTCCTCCCCCCTCATCCCCCCATGTCCTCCAGAGCCCTCCTCCTTCTCCCTCACCTGCTGAGCTCTCCCTCCTCTTCATCCAGTCTCCCCCTCCTCTCCAGGGTAGGCTCCTCTCCCCTGCAGGCCCCTCCAGACATGATTTGAGTTGAAGGACTTGGAACTAGTGAGGGGGTTGGAGTTGAATGACCAGCACTCAGCCAAACAAGCAAGTCAAGCTCTGACTGACCCAATCAGTGGGGTATCGGAACCTACGTCAAAACTCATAACCATCTCACTCTGCTGGGTCAGCTGTGCAGCCCCTCTGTGTGAGGGTGTGTGTGTGTGTGTGTGTGTGTGTGTGTGTGTGTGTGTGTGTGTGTGTGTGTGTGTGTGTGTGTGTGTGTGTAAAAGTGAGAGAAACAGAGAAAGGGAAAATGGCATGTAGGCTGCTGTTACTTGCGCTCTGGAGAGTACTCAATATAGAAGTGGACAAACTTAGCTTTGTCCCCAGAGAGTCAGGGTTAGAGGAGTCCCAGACAACAGCATATCCTGTAAGTTGGCCTGTTCTTTCTCATGTTCTCTTGTCTCTAAGGATGGTCGCTAATAGCCAAGTGTGAGCGGGGGTGTGTGACTGTTTGCGAGTGCGGATGCGATTGCTTGTATGCATGGGTGTGTGCATGTGTGTTGTAGTTCAGGACCATGTGAACATCAGTGTGTTCACAGGTCAGTAAACCTGTAGTGGATACAGGAAGGGGGAAGTGCAGGAGGAGGGAGGGGAGGAGGAGGAGGAGATGGAGGTGAGCGTGGAAGGAGGGGTCTTAGAAAGACACAAACTTACAAACCCGCATGAGGTCGACTGAGGTGAAGAACGCATGTCCAGGGCCATTGAAAGGCAGTGAAAAGACAAAAGTGAACGCGAATGAGAGAGGAGAAAGAAAGCAGTGTAGACAGCTGAAAAGATAGATCAAGGTGGGGAGAGGGAGAGGGAGATAAACGTTTTGATGGTGGACCGCGTTAGGAGGCAGACTGTAGACAGGAGAGTTAAGGAAGAGGAGCGGCTAACTTTATCGACGTCTTCTTAATCATAACACCAGTTGTGACACACTGCACTCTCCCCACGTCTTCCCCTCCCTCTCTCTCTCCTTCCTTATCTCTCTTATCAGGTCGTTGTTTTAAAGTTCAGTTGTTCTTGTCGTTGGTTTTGGCGGTGGTTGCGTTGCTCAATATGAAAAGCTGGCGCAATGTTGATGCCATATCATACACTAGAGAATAATACTATATTCACCTCTTACATCTTTCTAGTCCTTATTTCTCCATCTCCCACTTCCTCTTTTATCTCCATAATCCTCATAGTTTTAAAGGCTATGATCAGAGCCTGGAGAGAGGTTCCATCACGTCTTTGGTCCCATCCGGTGTTTTCACACCTTACAGGGGAAGTTGATCCTCCTACACAGGAAGCCACTCAAACAGGCGCCCACAACAGACTCCACAAACACTCTCTGGGCGATAACTCAGGGACACGCATTCTGAGACTTCAACAGTGTAATCCTGTCTGTGAGGATAAAAGATTGTGTTGCTCCACGTATGGGTAGAGTCAGTCCCGCAGCAGTCATCTCCCTACTGCGCAGCAGAGACAGAAACCTGCACGAAAGGAAAGGAGCCTTTTTTATGATATTACAGTAGGGTATTGTGCTGGTGTGTGTAGTGTGATTGAGGGTGATTTGGGTTGTAATGCAACACTGCCTGATGGGACAGTGGTGCCCTGCAGGAGCTCAGTCTGACAGGGGACCGAGGCCTGCCAGAGAGAAACCTCAGCTAGAGAACACAGTGGTCCCAACAAAACATGTTACTTAACCCAGGACACCGGTCTTATGTAAACCGTCAGCATCAGTTGAAATGATACAGACACAAAGAGACAGAGATCGGGACCATAGTTCTGACCTCAGAAACACCAGACTGGATTTTCTCATCTCTGATGTACCAATTGTACAATTGACTTTCATGATTTTTGAATTGATACTTTTTTCTTAGAGCATCTTTAGAACAATATTATTGTATTGCTTTATGAGATACACTATCATGTATGGAGACAGAACATAATGATCATGTTAGCTCATGTCCATAGTATTCTAACATAATATGTTTACAGTCAGAAGACTGAGATACCTTGAGATGTTTTCCCCATTTTCACCCATCATTCTTCTCATTCCCTGATGCTTTGCTCTTCAGGACAGATTTTAGGGAGATCTGATGGGACTCTCCCATCTCCCATCAAGTCAAGGTGTGTGTGTGTTTTTTTACAGGAATAAAACATTGCCTCTTCTTTTCAGCCCTTGTCCCTGGTCCATAACATGTTGGTTGACAATAAACCTGTCTTGTGACTCTGATTTCAAGACTGTCTGGCCTCTTTTGGATCATGTTGCATAACTGAGTTACTGTGTTTTGTGGGAAAAAGCACAGCAGTGGTCAGTTGCAGGCCAGCGGTCAGTTTTTGTTCCAGGAATACACCGAACATTTAGAGCCAGAAGTCTATAGTGGAATTCTAGTCTAGCCAAAGAGTGGCTGTCTGTGATCTCCCTGTCCAGTCTCAGATAGGACAGACCTACACGCACACGCACACACACACACACACAAACACACACACACTCTATCTCTTTCTCTTTTTTGTCTCTCTCTGTCTCTCTCTCTCTCTGTCTCTCTCTGTCTCTCTCTCTCTCTCTCTCTGTCTGCAGTAGTGAACGATGATCCGTGGCCTGGCAAGGGTCTGGAAAATATTTGCTGATCGATACTCCACACCCAGGGAAGCAGAGAATGATGGAGGCTGAGAGCAGAGAGGACGCAGGTGTGCCACCTGGCTGGGAGAGAAGGAGGGAAGGATGGAGGCACAGCAAGGAGGAATAAAGGAAGGAGACCGAAAGGGAGAACTGATGCTGGGCTCTGATCGTGTCCCTGCTAAGTATGCAGCCCTGAGCCATGTTCGGTGTACAGTAGTTCATGTCTAATTCATGCGCATGCCAGACAATACCTGCATGAAATCAATAGTGTCTGTTCTCTCTCTATGACTGGCTGCGCTGTTGTGTGAAAGCCTGATTGGAGCCTAAGGGCACATCCATATAGACTATGAGACTGTGATATAACAGAGACACAATTCAGCCTTTATGCCAGAGAATGGTTTCTCTCAGGGTTGAGACACAGTCAGACTGGGTGAGCAGAAAGCAGTAATGTGAGCTGAAAAGCCATCAGCAGTTTCACACTAACACACTGACTCTGATCTCCCAGTCCAGACAAGAGAGGCCTTCGAACACACACAGTGGTTTGTTTCACAATTGTAATGAGGACCGGCAATTCCCTCCTATAAAAAAATGGTGTTTTCCGTAATCCCAACCCCTAACCTTGATATAATTCTAAACCTAACAAACAAATAGCGCAGAGAGTTTTGAGGACCTGGATACCTTCTCGATAAGGTCACTTTCTTCTGGGTTTATTATGCTTGTGGGGACTTGCATCCCACAAGAGTAATCAAACATGACAACACAAGTACAATCATGCATCCATACAACACTGTAACTAAAACATCCTGACAGCGTAACGTCACAAAAAAACCACGAAAACCCAGACCAGTGACAAAGAATCACATTAGCTGAAAGTGCTTTCGGCACTGCCAAAAGTTATTTTTACCTTATTTGTATACAAACAAGAATTTGTATTCAGTTTAGAGGATATGTGGTTGGGTCGAGTCTACTCATCGCACTGGAATCGTCCCAGTCGACCTCGTTGACGCTTCAAAACGGCCTTATGCGGCGGTAATTGATGCTGTTGCTGCAGTCTTAACCAGGTGATAGATGGGTGTGCTGAAGCCTTGTACCTTGTGGCCCTCCAGCCGCGGTGCCAGTGTGAAGCAGTACAAAGGCCCTGGTTAGTAATACGCTGGGAAAGCAGAGCGTGTCGCCCGCAGCAGGGCTCTCTCACAACACACTGGCACTCCGCGCTCACAGTAACGCTTATGTAAACAGGTATACTGTTACGCTTTCACATACACTGCCCCGTCAACACGCATTCACGCAGACCTGCTCTCACAAGGCTAATTTCACCAGCAGTTTCCTGATGTGCACCTGAAACATACATTCGTTGTATTAGAAGTGTGGTAGAGGTGGTTTGGGGACCAGGCTGGAAATGTGAGGCCCGAGGACATGGTTTCCTTAGAGAAGGCCTAAGGCTTCGGCTTGGTGAGTTAACGTATTGATTTTACTGAGACAAGGTGACCATCGTTTTGGGTGCTGGGATCTTTGGGACCGGAGAAGCAGAGAGTTGTTCTTCCTGTCATGGGTTCATGGAGATGTAACATGTGACCTTGTTTAAACTCTCTCTCTCTCTCTCTCTCTCTCTCTCTCTCTCTCTCTCCTATCCATATCAGTGGAAACCAGAGAGTAGTCACTGTGCTCTCGATCAGTCTTCTAAAGATAAGCTCACACAAGCACCCCTTTTTTTCTTACTCGGTCAGATGTTAGACACAGATGTTAGACACACTCAGAATCTCCCGTTCAGATTACACAGCCCAGCTATACAGATCCTAAACTGAAAGGGCTTGAAGCGCACCAGGAAGCGGAGCACAAGCAAGAGAAGAACCAGGAAGAGGAAGGCCGGGAAGTGGAGGAAGAGGAGAACCAAGAAGATGAAGAGGAGGAAGAGCGGAACCAGGAAGAGGATGACCAGGAAGAGGAGGAAGAGGAGAACCAAGATGATGAGGAGGAGGAAGAGCGGAACCAGGAAAAGGAAGACCAGGAAGAGAAGGAAGAGGAGAACCAAGATGATGAGGAGGAGGAAGAGAGGAACCAGGAAGATGAGGAAAAGGAGACCAGGAAGAGGAGAACCAGGAAGAGGAGTAAGAGGACCAGGCTGTGTGATGTGCTGCTGGGGGACAGATTGAATTTGCCGACCGGTGAGCATGGCAGCGCTGAGAGACTGACAGGAGAGGACAGAAACAGGAGATGCCCTCAGACTTTAACTACATGAATAAGTGAAGGAGAGTGCAGTAAAGTGATAGCTTCGGTTTGCAGCCGTCAGTGAGGATGTGTTACTCAGTCAACCGGTTCTACCAGACAGCCAAAACAAATGACACCTGGCATCTAACGCACAGTCATTTTTCAACTGGGACGAACAGAAATGGATTTAAACAGAAAATTACATTTCCATTCATTTAAACTCACATAGGGAACATTTTAAGGACAGCTTTGTGTGATGGACTATAGCTTGATCCAGCAAACCAGTGCGTCTTCAGCCAAGTGCTTGTGCTGGTGTTCCCCTGCCTTGATTGATACACAGATTTGTGATAAACCTACTGGCCTGCATGCTGACTAACATCAGTGGTGTAAACCATGTGTATAGGAACCCCATCATCTAACCTCTAAACCAAACAGAAATTCTCTGAATTCTAGAGGTGATCTTTTTTTCAAGTGCTGGCGGTGCTAAATTGATGTTGTTCAGATGTTGTTTTGACAGATGGAGTACTGTAGATGAACGATCGTTTCTTATTCAACTGCTTATTTTACTTAAGAGTTCCTTGTTTTTATCCAGCAAGCTGGCGTGATACGGTTTGGGGAAAAAACAAAACCTCCAGCTATATAATTATCACATAATTTCCTGGAATTCCTGAAAATTGCAGATCCCCAAACCAACTGGGCTGTGTGTTTGTGTGTGGCGTGGTGTGAGTTTGCATGTGTTTTTGAGTGAATTGCAGATAATTCACCCATGCCATGTTGATATTCTGAGAAAACAACAGGTTATCTAATATGTAATAATGTAATAGATTAGCTGAGGAGAGGACAGGAGACGTGTGTACATGTGTGTGTGGGGGTGGGGGTGTGTGTGGGGTTGTGTGTGTGTCTGTGTGTGGTGTGTGTGGGGGTGAGGGGGTGTCTGTGTTTGGTGTGAGTGTGTGGGGGTGTGTCTGTGTGTGGTGTGTGTGGGGGTGGGTGTGTCTGTGTGTGGTGTGTGTGTGTGTGTTTGTGTGTGGTATGTGTGTGTCTGAGGGTGTCTGTGTGTGTCTGTGTGTGGTGTGTGTGAGGATGTGTGTGTGTGTGTGTGTGATTGTGTGTGGTACGTGTGTTTGAGGGGGTGTGTGTGTGTCTGTGTGTGGTGTGTGTGGGGGTGGGGGTGTCTGTGTGTGGTGTGTGTGTGAGTGTGTTTGTGTGTGGTATGTGTGTGTGTGAGGGTGTATGTGTGTGTCTGTGTGTGGTGTGTGTGTGAGGATGTGTGTGTGTGTTTTTGTGTGGTACATGTGTTTGAGGGTGTGTGTGTGTGTCTGTGTGTCTGTGTGTAGTGTGTGTGGGGGTGGGGGTGTCTGTGTGTGGGTGTGTGAGTGTGTTTGTGTGTGGTATGTGTGTGAGGGTGTGTGTATGTGTGTCTGTGTGTGGTGTGTGTGTGTGTGTGTGAGGGTGTGTGTGTGTGTGTGTCTGTGTGTGGTGTGTGTGTGTGTGTGTGTGAGAGGGTGTGTGTGTGTGTCTGTGTGTGTATGTCTGTGTGTGGTGGCACAGGCTTGGTGGGACATTCCCTGAATGTTTCTGTCTGGCCACAGGTTGTCTGACTACTGCGTGTCAAAGCTTCCACATCTCCCATGGCTTCCAAAACACATCTGGAACAGTGGTCAACCTCCACAGCAACAGGCTCCGAACCCTGGTCTCTCAAGAGTCACAGACACCAGCTCAGAGCTCTGGGTCTCACTGAGGAGTCGCAGACACCAGCTCAGAGCTCTGGGTCTCACTGAGGAGTCACAGACACCAGCTCAGAGTCCTGGTTTCTTCGATGAGTCACAGGAAAACAACTGGTTTCTCTGAAAAGTCACAGTATAGCAATGATGGAACCCAAACGCTAAGTCAAAGACTTCTGACAGGACTTCTGCAGTGCCAGTAAACACATGAGCTCACTGACCGCACTCTGCGATCAGCTCATGTCACCCGTCTGGGTGAGTCCCTCGGCAGGCCTGGGATTCACACCAACAACCTTATGCATGGGAACCCAAGCCCAACAAGGGACACATTAGGGTTTCCCAGTCTCAGACAGGACTTCTCCTCAATGACTCATTCGTGGAAGAAGGAGCCTCCTCCTGTTTTCCCATCTCCAGGCCTGTGTGTGTCCTTGTCTCCAACACGCTCCTGTCCACCGCTGCTATGAGGTAGCCCTCTGGCTTCTGACACGTCTGCGGAGGCCAGGAACAGCCCAGTGACTTCAGTTTTCACACCTTCATGCCAACAGTTCTCAAGAAACCTCCAGCCAAGTGTGCGTGCGAGTGGATGGGGTGTGTGCTTGTTTGTCGGTGTGTGTTTGCATGTAATGGAGTCGAGAAAGCAGGTGTGCGTTTCAGTTTGTGTGTGTTTGAGCAAGTGTACCTGAGTGGGACTGTGTGCGGGTCTGTGTGTGAGTGTTTGAGTGGATGAGGCAGGGTGGTTGGAGTGGGTGTGAGCGCGTGCATGTGACTGGGGTGGCAACGAGGGAGGTGCTTGGACGCTACAGAGCGGGACAAGGAGCATCGTGAGCTCCTCTGTCTGTCAGCGGACCAGTACAGGAAGCAGAGGAGCAGGAACAAGAGGAGCAACCATAACACATGCAGAACATCCATGAGAAGCTGCTCTGTTATGTAACGGCATGTTACGATGCCGTCATTATGTTCCTTCAACAGTGGTTCGCACTCTCTCTGTTTCTCTTCCCCATTCCCTCTATATGTTTCTGTATCCTCCATCGTTTCTTAAATGAAAAGCTGTTTTGTTTGCTGTTTGATGATCCACTTGTTAATGTCTAATGACATCCTGTTTTTGTTGTAAACGTTTATGTAGGTTGTGTGTTTACCTTGAAGGGAACAGGTTAGTGCAGTCTGAGCGACTATAAACAAAGAGAGGCAACGGACAATTTTCAAACCTGGCAGGGTGCCAGCCGGCCAAGCCCTCCATCTCAGCCAGTCAGACAGCAGAATACAAGCAATACTGGCAACCCCCCCCCCCCCTCACCCCCACCCACCCACCCGTCCACCCACCTCCCCACCCAATCGGCCTTCATCCAGAAGTGTTCTTGACTACAAGACCTGAACCAGATCACAGGGAAACACGTGCATGCATGTCTCTCATGGTCTCCCTGTGTTTTCTCCTATCTTTACCCTTCTATTTCTCTCTCTATGTCTTTCTTTTTGTCTTTCTTTCCTTCTCTCTCACCATCTCCGTCTCTGAGGCAAAGACCAGACGAGGGTTTGGATGCATTCACACACTACCTGGAGCCTGTAACGAAACACAAGAGGTGATTTGCCTACATGGAAATGCGATGGCATGAAAAGTATAGACTGAACCCAAGATCTCTTGGGAATTGCACCATGTCATTTCCATAGAATAAGCTGAACCAACACTCCACATACAGAGAGCTACATAGACGTACATGTTGGTGTCTTTGCCTATTTGTCTGATCTATTTGTCTCAAACCAAGATACTCGAAACAGACGGGTCGGCACCTTTAACAACGTTACTTTCCAAGCAGTCAGTGTTCTGGTTCTGGGAGCAAGATCCTTCATATGAGGGGAGGCCCAGTCCTGAACAGCACCACCTCTGTCCTTGCTGCCCCTGCTGCCAGGGCCAGCCTTCCTCCCCACAGCCCAGCTTCTGTGGTCTACCACAGGTTCACTGCTGTACCAACAGTTAACAGGGAAGACAGTTTGACAGACCTGAGGTCTGGAATAAGACTCAGGGAGACTCACGAAGCAGCACAAACAGGACCATAAACTTCTGGACGGCTTGTCATGGTCCTGGTGGCACCATGTTACTTATCTGGCCTGGCCCCGGGTACCACTGCTGACTGGTGAGCTGTGGTCTCTTAAAAAACAAGGGAGGTGCACGCACACACACACACACACACGCATGTGCACACGCATACGGACGCGTAAACAAACACACACATGCGAACAGACACAGACACATACACTCGGGGCAGTCAAGGCAGGAATGGAATACTACCCATGCACGCACACAGGGGCACTCCAGCTGCGTGTGTGTGTGTTCATACTTGTGTGTGTTCTCTCCCGGCGGTATCACAGCATGAGCTCTGGGAGCATGAGCTCTGGCAGCCACCCATTCAGAACGATGCAAAAGACAGGTCTGAGCACCAGGCTGCATAGGACGCATCCCGGAGCAGTTCATCCATGATGAGCGATGCGGTACACAGACGTGCATCTGCTCATTGTTCTGGAGGGTTCCGTAACAAAGCCTAGAGCGGGCAGACAAAGAGAGAGTCAGGGACGCCATAGTGGGCTACGTCCAGCATGACTAACATACACCGACACCGGCCACATTGTCCCCTGGTACGAGCCTTTCCCCAAGCAGCATGGAGGGCACAGGGGCGGATACACACCACCTGATTGTACAATTAAACTCCAACAAGAAAGATTAAGTGCACACAATGCCACGGCTTCTCAAAACAATAGCTTCATCCCCACACAATATACACTCAAATGCCCCGGACAAAGCAACCGGAAAGATATTTAGGGAATGTGTCCAGCTCTGGCTCTGGGATCCCAGGGAGGCTGGAGCGGTCTGAGCTGGGCTGGTCTTCAGAATCCTAACCTGCACAGTGGGACTGTTGCTGTAAACAAAGTAGAACAAAGAGCCAGACCTCCTGCCTTACTGAGCCCTAAGAGGGCATGCCAGTGGAGGGAAGCGGTGCCTTGTGTGTCCAACTTGTATTGAAGCCATGTGTGTGTGTGTGTGTGTGTATGTGTGTGTGTTTGTGTGTGTGTGTGTACGTGTGGAGAGTGTATGCATGTGTGTGCTCTACCGATCCCCCTTAGAGCCTGGCTCTGGGCCAAAGAGGACCAGCCAGGGGCCAAAACAACATCCCATGGTTCTTTAAAACCACTGTCAGAACCTTACAGCCTCACACTGTACACCTCCCCACACTGTACACCTCCTCACACAGTACACCTTCTCACACAGTACACCTCTCCACACTGTACCCCTCCCCACACTGTACACCTCACACAGTGCACCTCCTCACACTGTACACCTCACACTGTACACCTCCCCACACTGTACACCTCACACAGTACACCTCCTCACACTGTACACCTCACACTGTACACCTCCTCACACAGTACACCTCCCCACACAGTACACCTCACACAGTACACCTCCTCACACAGTACACCTCACACTGTACACCTCCTCACACTGTACACCTCCTCACACAGTACACCTCCTCACACAGTACACCTCCTCATACTGTACACCTCCTCACACGTTAAATCGCCTCACACTGTACACCTCCTCACACAGTACACCTCCTCACACCTTTTCTCAACAAGCCTCCCCTTGCCGGTCTCCCCCCTCTCAACCTCTTCCTCAGTTCTTCTCATCCTAAACTCGGAACATTTGTGACTCCTTCGCTTCTCTTGTCTCCTTCCCACCTCATTCCCTTCCTGTCCTCCTTCCTTCCTACCTTCCTTCCTTACTTCTTCCCTTGGTCTCCTCCTCGCCTCCTCAGGATTGGGGAGCGCATCTGTCCAGCAGAATGTCATCTTAATGAGATGTCAATGAGGGTACAGCTGTGTGTGTTGAACACTGGAGCATGGCCAATCAACAGCCAGGACTGTGCCATAGGGAAGCATTCCTGCATATTGTCTGCAATGAGACACAGGCCACACACATGGTCAAAGCCCTCTCTGGGGACAGGTAAACACACGTGTACAAAAAATGTCCAAATAAAATGCAGAAAGGTCAGCTTCCTATGAATCATTGCTGCCTCAAAGCGTAACATGGGTACATGTTATGTAGTCTGGTTACATCATCGACACATGCGGACACAGTGGCATGCACACAACCTCATACACACACTGAAGCTGTATAGGAAATGAAGAAATCGAGCTGGTCTGGTCTGGTCTGGTCTGGTCTGGTCTGGTCTGTTCTGGTCTGGTCTGGTCAAGTCAGGTCTGGTCTGCTCTGGTCTGCTCTGGTGTGTTCTGATTTGGCATGTTTATAATGCTACTGCTATGCTAGGTGTGAATCGAGTCCGAGTTGGCTTTCAGACTAGGCAGGGGGAAAAACAAGTCTCCTATTACAAGGAGTGTGTTGTAGTGAATTCCATTTGGTTATAACTTTAAATAGCCACTATTATTGTCTTGGAAAAGAGGGCAACGTGATTGTGTAACATGTCTCAAACCAAACAGATCATCTGGGTACCAAACACTCTAACTGCATACAGGATGCAGTGGTCTTCAAACAGACATATTGTAGACAGCTGCTGTCACAATCTTTTGATTGTTGGGCCAGAGGCATATTGATCATGTTTGTTGATCCATCTCGTGGCTGTCGTAGTCACATTGGTATTTTGAGCACGTCTGTTGGTCCATATAATAGGTGTTGAAGTCATATTGATAGATTGATCCATGTATAAATATGTTTTTTTAGCAGATGGTATTAGCCAAAGCAACATACACAGAAAGGGGAACCTGTGACCTGTTGAACTGCAGTCAAATACCCTCCCGTTCAGCTAGCCCCACCCCCCCTTTAATCAAGGCTGGTTGTGTTCGTATTGTTTTGTCATGTCTGTAGCTGGGTCTGAGGGAAGAGGACTGCAGGGCCCAGACAGTCTTGCTCTTCCTCAGGGCTCGCCCCTCCAAAGTGAAGCACCACAGACATTCACATCAAATACCTTCCAAACTGCTTCCAAACGTTCACAATCCTCCCCTTCACAATTTGCCCAAACATCAATCTCTGACCACAGAGAGACGTTCCCTTAGTCTAATGGTGGACGTTCGGTTTGGCTTGCTATCGTCCTGGGTGAGACACCCCAGACAGAAACACCCGTGGAGTTCAGCTGAGAGTGGCATCCTTCTGGCGCTCACATGGAACAATCCGGTTATCGGATTCCTCTGGTGGGTCTCCTGCTGGCTAACTGGTACTCTGTGGTTCTCTAACCAGCTCCAGATACCCTTTTGCACAATGCACACACACACATTCTCTCTCTCTCTCTCTCTCTCTCTCTCTCTCTCTCTCTCTCGCTCTCTCTGTCTCGCTCTCTCTCTCTCTCTCTCACTCTCTCTCTCATGCACACACACGTGCAATGCACAGGAGTTCCTCATACCTCATTGCTTCTGCAACACATAAAATGCAAAACATGTAATGTATAGCAGTTCTCCATCGTGGCAGCGCAGACTGGCACACCCACACGTGTGCACAGTGGACTAACTTGTTATTGCAGATGAGTTCAAACCTTGTTGCAAATAAGGAGCAAAGAGGAAGATTTGCATACAGATGGATAATGCAGGGGTTCCCAAAGTGTGTGGTCTCACCCTAAGCGGGGCTTAAGTCCTGCCATTGTAAGGAGCATAAGTAAAAACAAAGCTGAAAAACATGAGAAAGTATGTCACGTTTTTTTGGTTTAGGTTCTGTGGCATTTTCTTTTAGGTGTTAAACCTTGGATGCCTCAAGAGTGAACATATTGCTTTCAGACAATGAAAACATTAATTGAAAATATTTATTGAAATATGAAAAATATGTATTTTCATATATATGTAAATAGGGTGCGTGGTGGCAGTGCGGTTAGAGCGCTTGCCTCACAGGAAGGAGATCATGTGTTTGATTCTTGGGCCAACTCCAACATCACATGCTTTCTCTGGGTAGAGTCTGCATGTCCTCCCCATGTTACCGTGGGTTCTCTCTGGGCACTCCAGCTTCCTCCCACCATCCAAAGACATGCATGCGATAGGTTAATTGGTATGTTGAAAATTGCCCCTAGAGAATGGATGTGTGAGTGAATGGCTGTCTGTGTTGGCCCTGCAACTTGCTGGCCCCAGTCCAGGGTGTACCCTGCCTATGGCCCGAAAGCCACTGGGTTAGGCTCCAGTCACCCGTGACCCCAAGATGGGAACAAGCAGCACTGCAATCCCTCCCAGGGATCGGCAGTAGACAATGTATGTATGTAAATGTATGACCTGTCTGTGAAACTACAGTATCCTGTTACCTGTTGCTTGCTGCGTCCACTCTACTTGAACACACTTGATAGTGTGCACATAATGTAAACAAAACTGAGCTTGTGTTAAGTTCAGAAATTGTTGGCACCACAAAGTATAGATACTTTGGAAGACAGGGATTTTTGCTACCTTAGAGATAAGACAGTGTTATCTGGACTGTGTGTTTAAAAAGCATGACAACTTCTTTCATCTAAGAATAATGTCTACAGGTATAGTAGGCATGTGAGCAGGTCCAGGGAGGACAGGTACCCCAAGCTAGACAGGTACCCCCAGCTAGACAGGTACCCCCGGCTAGACAGATACCCCCGGTTAGACAGGTACACCTGGCTAGGTCTCCTATAGCAGGTTGGTCATTCTCCTGCATCCCTCTCTCTGACCACTCCCCAGCCCACCCTGCTGACTTCTCTCTTTCTATACAGACTGGCTCATCTTGGAGAGAGGATCCTGTCCATCATACCCAGCTTCCTCTCCTTCCATCTCTCTCCGTCTCTCTCTTCCTTTGTATCTCCCCTCTTTTTTTTTCCTCGCTCTCTCCCTTCCTCCAAATTTCCCTCTCTCTTGCCTTCACTCTCTTTGATTTGATCAAGCTCTTAGACCACACACAGGCATACACACACACACAAAAGCCCCCACATGCAGGCACACGCAACCAAGCCCCCACACCATAGACACTCACATGGGTAACATGGGTGCCACGCGACCCGCGCTAACATGGGTCACGCGGAAGTGGAAGGTTAGTTGAATGCTGTTATGCTTTAACGGTAACGTTATCATCATGGTAGAGTGTGCAAGCAGAGTTTAGGGTTAACTCCTGATTGTAAAGGTATTATCCTGAGATATGCTGTTAGTCCCGCTCTCACACCCGCAGGTGTTTCTGCACAAACCTGACTAATGCTTAGTCACTATTGTTCGGTTGGCTGAATCGACATCCTTGCTCACATGCAGCGCTTTTTTTTTCCCTCCTTTAGCCTCTCTCTCCTCTTACTGCTTATGTAACCAGGACACATTACAATACAAAGCGAACAGTCTCCCGCTGTCCACTCCGGAGACAGACTGGCCTTTGGTCCTGGGCCTGACGCATCCCAACTTGCATTTACTGTCTATTACTTCAGGGATGTCTCTGTGTCTGTGACCAGAGCACCTCATCTGGTCTGTGTCTGTGCCCAGAGCACCTCATCAGGTCTGTGTCTGTACTCAGGGCACCTCATCAGGTCTGTGACCAGAGCACAGCATCAGGTCTATCTCTGTGCCCAGGGTACTGTGATACCTCTTGAGGTCTCTCCCTGACAATGGCCCTCATGTCTCCTATAGAGAGCACAGCCAGGCTAGGCCAGGCCCCACCCAGCTATATTTGGACTAGACTCCAGTGAGAGGACCATCCAGGCTCTGGGAGAAGACTGGCTCTCGACACCCCACACCGCTCCCTCTCCTGCTGCTGCTCTCCCAAGAACTCACGGCCTGGGGATGCTCTGAAAATACCACGTTGTTTTTCATTTTATTTTCTCTGGTCTGCACATCTCTCTGCGGTGCTACAAGACTGTTGGTTTTAGACACCCAATACTAGAAATACCCTTCCCTGACATGTGAGTCAGCTGGGGAGCTCTGTCTGTCCGGCCTCACGTACACAAGAACGCTGCCTGACTCAGGAATGAGCCACTAAGTATCTCAAGTCCTCACTAATGTGCGGATCGTTTGCATGAGTCTGCCTGCCTGAACAGGTGGTCAGGGGGTCCATTTTGCCAGGCACAAACAATCAGGCACAGATGAGGAGCCTGAATTGTATTCTGATGCAGGTCTGGTCTGAATAAGCAGATGTGAAACCCAAATCAGGTCAGCGAAGTTAGTTGAGTATTGAAATTCATCCATATTATAGTGAGATGATGGAAATAGTTCATGAATGTTCCATTTGCATTCAGGGAGTGCATTCCAAAATCTGACTGATAAGGACCTCTCCGCCAAATCTGTTTACCTCCCTTAGGCTGATTGGCTAGTTGAGTGGAGTCTGTTGAGTAGCTGAACAACAGCGCTCCCTGCTGGTCGTAGACAGAAGTATGAAAAATGTTCCAACAGTACCATCTAGTGGTGTGTGTATATAATAAGGCAATCTATCTTCAAAAATGGGTCTGTCTGGTTAGCTATGCATCTATCTATCTATCCATAAATTGCCCCGTATAAACATGATTATGTGTATAGTATAAAATCCATGATCCATCTACATGACATCATGTAACCTGCCAGTTTTTTCCAGACCTAATATTTTGTATGGTGTTGATGACTCTACAGTGAACTAGCTTTAATGATGGCCAACTGTTTAAATAACCATTCATGTTAAAGACTTTTATACTGCATGGATCTAACATGATTCTGACAATGACTCCAGTCCTCCCAGTTAGTTCAGAACGCAGGGCCATCCTCGTACCACACGAGCCAGGAATAAGGACACAACCCGCTTGTCTTTACAAACATCTTCCTGCCATTGCATTTATTATTCAATAATGTCGCAACCAACCAAAAAACAGGGCTGCCTTGCCGTTGCTTCCACAACCTTTACAAAAATATCAAATGAACCCCGCCCCCCCCCCCCCTGATGACCCAGAGGCTTCTAACACAGGAGCTGGGGACAGGGATCCCCTGTTGTTACGTCACAAATCAAAACAGGAAGTATGGTCATTATAGGACGGGCAGGCGTTAAACGATCATCTGGGTGGTTCACTATAAGAAGAGGTTAAATCATATCCTGCCTCAACTTAAAACATACAAAATGATATAAGAAAAGACGATTCTACGTGTCAAAATTACACCACAACCAACATAAAAAGACCAAGTCCCTGTTTGGATTCTCTAGACATGCAACCTCCCATCCTCACAGACATCACCGACCTTATATATAACAGATGGGTAAGAGATGCAGCAGACCATGCTTACGCCCATTGTAATGTGTTACACCAGTCAATTGTAATGTGTTACACCAGTCAATTGTAAATGTGCTACATCAGTCATTAGAATTAGGAAGTGAGGGAGGCTGGATCTTTAGAAAATTGGAACAGGGCCGGACAGGAGTTGATCCTCAGTGAGAGTGAAAGAGATGTTGCAGTACACGGAGTCCTAAGCCTGCAGACATTGGAGGAGCTAGCCAACCCTCAGGGGCGGAGCTACCAGGACAACACCATCTCCTCGGACAAACAGCATGGGGATGGTTCTCTTCGTGGACTAGGGGAAAAAACAAACAAACAAACAAACATGAAGCACTCCCCTCTTTAACCTCTGCTGCCTTGTACTGCTCCGTAACAGTTTGTGTGACTACGAGACTGTTTCTGTGTGCTAGTGTTAGTGTGGGTGTGCTGGCCTGCCACTGCCAGGGCAAAAAAGCCATAAGCATGCAGATAGGTCAGTCCCCAGGCTATGGGTGCGTGTCTGGGTTCAAATGAAGGGGTGCGCTCAGGTACCTTGTACAACTCCTCGTACGTTTCTTCATCGATCTCCACCGTGGTCACCGTCTCCTCCACATCTCCAAGGATCATGTTTAAGTGCTGGTCATAAGCCTAAACAAAAACAACAACAACAACATTACACACAGTAAGTATGAAAGAAAACACATCACTATTAAACTGCAACTTTGGTCAACTACAACTAGGGCTGCTCTTGTGCTCTGTTTAAGAAGAGGTGTTTAGAGAGTAGGTAGACTTGGGCAATTTTGGGGTTAAGGAAATAGTTCGTGTTTAGGGAGTCTTACGTGGAGTCTGCCCCGTAATTCTCTGTCGTTTCTCATCTTGACGTAGATTCTCTCATCCAGACTCAGACGGATCAGGTCCAGCGGCTCTTCGACCGTGTTGCTGCTCTGTTGCTGTGAGGTCAAACATACGGAGGGGGAGACAGTCGTGAGAGACACGATTACACCGTAAATAATAGGAGTGGGGGTCGCAGTAGAGGGGTCAATAGAATGACCGGCTTATCACAAACACCGAGACGTTGCAGATACAAAACAATCCTAACCATAGTCAAATGACTTGTAAAGTAACTCGCAAAAGTTGTACATGGATTTAACTCATCCTGATACATATTGTGCTTGATACCAACCCAAGGTAAACCAACGCAGTCTCATGTTCAATGAAAAGACAACGAACGCAATTTAGGCTGGTGCTAGGTTCAATTAGCTAGCTACTCGACTAAATCATAGGCGACAAAAAAGACATCCATCTCTTTTCCATTCAGACAAACATCTACCACTTTCTGTAACTCCTACAATATATACAAAAGCTGTCAGATCCGTTAGTACCAACCTGCTCAACTTCGTCCGCCATTTTCAAATGACTACCCAGGGTGCATTGCGTGGGAAAATGTGGCCAGCGTTCATGCGTTCTGGGCGGGTAGCCTCAGCCTCCTCCGCCTGCGTTTAGAAATTAATGTAAATGTTATATTTTTCATGGCATATTCTGTAAATAACAACTGCGATTGATTTAGTGGAAATTAAAATGGTAAAACATGTCCTTCATTCATTAATTTCCCTTCACTTATCTCACACGCATGGTCACAGATTATACTGTATGGATACACATTTCATTTAAACAACTATTTTGATTATCAGCGATGATCGAGGCCAACATCCATGAAACTAGGAGCATAAAAAAGAGTTCCCCTGAGACGACAACCAAAAATCAGTGTCTCATCCTATGATTTTGGCTACACCTAGGTTACTTTTGCATAGACCGGTTGGTTAATTGATCAGAATGTTCTGCGCGCATTTGTGCGCTTGTTTGCACACGTGACTGGACTGATGGTGCGCGTTTTCTCACTGCGCCCCCGCCACCACGCGCACGATGAGAATTATCCGTCTGCAGCAGAGACAAGAACCACAGGACTCCTGCTGACCACGGACCTCATTCACCGATCTCATCTAGTCTTTCTTACCCTGTAGTTTATTTTTGCTCGCGTGGTGACCGTGGTGAATGTGTTCTCCGGTGGTAGTTTCTGCGGTGCTGGCCGCCTGCCTCTGCGGTCTGCTTTTACCGGTGGCGTGCACTCCTCAGCTGAATTACCGACCAATAATCGGTAAGGCAACCTGAATCAACCGACTGAATGAGTCAGGAGTACGTTATGTAATATGGCGAGAACATATTTATTGGGCTTAATTCTTCATCATAGGCTATGTCTTGTTCTAGACTTTTCTGTGCGTGTGTGCTTGAATTTGCGTCTTTGTACACTTGTGTGCGTGCGCCTAAGACAAAAATGATGAATTTGGATATCTCTTGCGAGGCCTGGCCTCAGTGCTTCTCAAACCCAAGTCCGTGAACTGGCAAAGCTCCGTGCATGCAAACCTGCCGATCCGGAGCAAATAATTGCCTAAACGGCTCATTTAACACAAATATTAAGAAAGCAGTTTGTATACTGGCATGAGCTGAATAGGATCACCTATACAGTAGCAAGCCAGTATTAATCATCAAAACACAAAACCAAAAGAGAAGCTATGAAGCATAAAATCACAGAACCTTAATACATCATCCAATAAGTACAGATATTTTACATTTCAGTTAAAGAAGCTACTATATGGTATTCTTACAGCTGGCAATAAGCCAAATGTGGATCCCGCCTCATATCAATGACTATTCACTGAATCTTCAATTAAACTCACTCCTTTGTATAGGTACTGTTCCCCATTTCTGTCTGCACAGCCAGCTGAACTGTATCATAGAGCTCGGTTGCATGTGTGTCAGAGGGCCCGTGATCACATTGATGGGGGAATCCACGCTGACCAATGAAGCCATGACACCTGTGGCATGTATTAACCAATCAGTGTTGTCCAGGTGTGCTGGCCCAGGAGAACATCGCGGAAGACCTCCACGCCCTGGGCTCCTCCTACATCGCTGCTTCCTATGTGAAGTACCTGGAGGGGGCGGGGGCCCGCGTGGTGCCCATCAGGTACTACCTCACTGGGCACAAACATACTGGAAAGATGGCATGCAGCTAACTGAACACACCAAAGTCTCAGCACTGATGGGGAGTGGGGACAAAGAAGCACACGCTAACATGACACCTGCCAGGACACAACTTCTCAGTAGGAATGTTTCAACAGAAGCACCCCTCTGTTTGCTTGCCTGAAGAACTGCTGTCTGTGTTCTTACAGAATCAATCAAACAGAAGAAGAATATATCAAGATATTCAACTCCATTAATGGGTGAGTATCAAGGCTTTTTCTACATGAAGTTGTCACTTCTTTGTATTCTTTTTTTGTATTTATTGACCCGTTGTGTGTGTGTGTGCAGCGTGCTGTTACCAGGAGGAGATGTGGACCTTCAGACTTCCCAGTTCAGCCGCGTGTCCAAGATCCTGTATGACCTGGCTATCAAGGTAACTGCTTGCAGCTAAGTCTCACATCAAGGGATTCCTCATCCTCTGAAAAGGCATCTCTCTAGCTGCTGTTTCTGAAGGCATTTCCACTAGACTGTCACGAAGGTGATGTGAAGTGGTGTTAGAAAGTCGGTCCTCTACTATATTCCTCTGATGTGTTTGTGGATGTTTTTCCTGATCATCAGGCCAATGATGCAGGGGACTACTTCCCCATCTGGGGCACCTGCCAGGGCTTCCAGCAGATGACAGTCTTGACCAGCAACAAGAACCTCCTCACCCTCACTGACACCAAGGCTGTAGCCCTGCCCCTCACCCTCACACCAGGTATCCTCACCCTCTTATCCCTCACTCTTTCATCCCCTGTCCTCACCCCCACAGACACCAAGGCTGTGGCCGTCACCCTCTCGCCAAGGACCCTCCTTCCCCCACCTCTCCTCTCCCCTCTCTATCGATACCCACCTGTCTCACCCTTCTTTCCCTGTCTGTCTGCCTGGCTGCCTTGTCCCCAGCGGCCCATGGCAGCCGTCTGTTCAGGACCTTCCCCAAAGAGCTGCTGCAGGCCCTGGCGACTGAGAACATCACCTCCAACTTCCACAGCTGGAGCCTCTCCCTGCAGGTACACAGGGCTGTCAACATGCACCCGAGTGTTGAAGTGTAGGGAAAGGTTAAGACTCTCCCCCACATACACAGCCAGGTCTGTCTCTGGGAAGCCCGCTGGTCTGATCTAATACGATCCACTCTAATCAGTCTAATGTGACTCTCATGCAATCTGCAGAACTACAGCAGGAACGCCAAGTTGAAACGCTTCTACAGGATCCTGTCCACCAACAATGACGGCAAGAGGGATTTCATCTCCACCATGGAAGGTAGGAGGGAAGGGGACACAGAGGGGAAAGGGGTGTCTGCATGTGTGAGTAGGGGTGTGTGGATGTGTGTGTGAGTAGGGGTGTGTGGATGTGTGTGTGAGTAGGGTGTGTGGATGTGTGTGTGTTTGGCAATGACATACTGTAGAATCTAAAACCCATCTAAACTAGACTGCCAGTTTTAAGACCCATTTCCACTAGACTATCTATCTGAACTGAAGCTAGCCCACCTGCCCACCCCCTTCAACCCCCAGCCCACAGGTACCCGTTCTACGCGGTCCAGTGGCACCCAGAGAAGGCTCCGTTTGAGTGGATCCAGAAAGCAGGCATGGTCCACACGGCCGCCGCCGTCTCGGCTTCCTTCTACACTGCCAGCTTCTTCGTGTCGGAGGGTGAGCACTGAGCTGCGGGGTCAATCTGTGGGGGTCAACCCGTGGGGTCAACCTGTCTGTCTGTGGCTTTGAACTAATGAACTCATCCTACAATTCCTTATAACATGTTTTTTAAAATCTAAGTGTTTATCCTCTAATAATCCTGAACCTCTTTTACTCGTCCCTTCTCTGTTGTCCTCCTATCCTGATGGGCTCCAGCCATGAAGAGCCAGCACCAGTTCCCCAGCCTCACGGAGGAGGAGAGAGCTCTCATCTACAACTACTCTCCTGTCTTCAGAGGAGTCCGGAGTGTCTTCATGCAGAACTATTACTTCGACTAGACCGGGCACAGGTCATCACTAGACGTAACGCTGTCGCAGTCATCGTCAACCTTTAGTGAACCTTTAGAAATTAAGAGCTGAACGAAGCGGAAGTGTTGGGGGAGGGTTTCCCTCGGTCGCGTCTGGTCCTTCCGAAAGGACCGTTTCATGAAGATTGTAGTGCCCAAACGATTTGCGTCTTTGGGAAACTGTCATTTGTGTTAGTGCAAGTGTCGAGATGTTTGTCTTTGAAAAACGATTGTAATGCTTGAATGTAATTTTCCTTTCTGTTGTGTAGTCCTTTTAAAATCTCTGTGTCTTGAGGATGTTTGTCAGTGTCAAAATTGAAGTGTCGTGTCATTGGTCACCAACGTAGTGTTTAAGCCGCCGTCCTTCCATTTTCAAAGTGTCTCTTTCATTGTTGAGGTTTAGGCTGTCAGTGGGTAAGGGATAGTGGTCACAGATTGTTATGTCTGAGAGAGATCACATGGTATGTTTTCCGAACAGAAGGAATAGGATGTGAATTGTTTGCTAAGTCATCAGGCCAGTGTATTGCAATAAAGTTAGCAAACATACCTACAGACCCTCTGTTGAACCTGGATTGGCTGTCCTGTTTATGGTTGGGCTCAGCTAGTAGATTTAGCCATAACTTGGAACAGCTTTGAGTCCTAGTGTGCATTGTGGAAATCAAGGAAACAGTAGCTTATGAATGACACTAGAGGGTGCTGTTGTGACATTTGCTAGAGCAGCATGTTACTTCAGAGGATGATCTAAGGCCCTTCAAATAGTTTTTTTTTTTTTTGCTGCAAACCCAGAAGTAACTCACCTGATTTAACACATTAACTAGCTAAATATTAGAATCAGGCTAGCTATATTACTGTAGCCTAAATGTCCAGGAGTGAGGTTTGAGAATGTAGACGTGATCCCAAGTCAAACATTTCCTCAGATGTAACTCCAAACTTTATTTGCAATATCTCACGGTTACATAAAAAACAGTAAAGGCAGATGAACAGATGAAGAATACAAACATGAAAGAACAAATCTCACGTATAAATGGAAACAGAAATGAAAAGAAAACATCCTAATCGTAAGAAGACGCGTGGAGAGGGTTTTTTTTTACAGCAAGACACATTCATTTTAAAGTGACAGGATGGTACAGGGACGCATTCCCAGATGGAGATCAGCACTGGAGGACGGATGAGACTCCAGACATCCTGGACTCCCCTTGGGAGCCCTGTTAGATGCCCTCTAGTACAGGTCTGCATGTGAGACTGCGGTAAAAGCCTGTTCAGAGTGACTGCTTTGACGTCACCTCAGCACCCGGATCAGCCAAGCTTCAAAGCTGGTGTTTGTACAGAGGACACCCATGGGACTACGGGCTTGTCAAGGTGTATCAGCATAGAAGAACAGAAGATTACAATACTGTCATGTTTGTCCAGAAAACGATTCACAAGACTACTCCTTGAATAATGCAGCTTTAGAACCTTCAAAATGAAAGTCATTTCAAACACTATAGCCAAGCTTGGTCCAAGACGCATAGCAGGCAATTGTGACGATAGCATGCATGTTAATACTGCCCCCTAGTGTTAGGAATAGGGAGGGTGCCCCCCCTGTGTCTGCGCACACCGTTTTCATAGCTTTAGACTACATGATAACAGTAACGCCAGGCAAAGCATTTCTCATATATTCTAAAGTTAGATATATATGTTGACATAAGCATTGTTACAGTGTTGCGTGATCCTCAGGCCCACAGACCCGTAGAAGCAGCATGACTACATTCATGTGTACAGGCATGGTGTGTGACCCCAGCTGTGGGCGTCATCTGCTCTCACCCCCCAGCAGGCTGACACGGTGGGGCTGTTTTCACTCACAAACCGGCGGCAGCTAGGCCCATGGAAGCTTGGGGACACAAGGATCGGGACGCCACATCGGAAAACTAATGTTAGCCGCCGTTGGCCGAAACATTTTAGAGGAACCGTGAACCATACAGGTCGGTTTTCCATTTTTGTACAAAGGAGTTTGAGAAGCTTTGATTCAGCAAACCAATCAGAACTTGAACTCTGGTCTGTGACAAGCCAATCACGGAGACCCGTTTGGAAGTCTTAGCAGTGTCGTATGGCACTTGTCTCACCAAGCACAGAGGGAGAAGGCCGAGAATTTGTAAAGGTGTCTACAGTGTTGGAACATCTGGGTCAAACTATCCTGACTAAGCCAAAAAGAAGCTAGTTATGAACACACAGCATTCAACTCTGCAGAGACCTGGGCGAGCGAAGGGATGGAATGAGAGAGAGAGAGGTAAAGAAAAAGTGAGAGAGCAGGAGAGGGAGAGACAGGGAGAGAGAAAGGCAGCCTTGAAGGTGCTCTGATTTAGCACTTCATCAAGCCCGCCTCTCTGCTCCAATAGGCTGACGTGCTAGATGGTCCTGCGGCGGAGCAGCCATGCTGACTCAGACAGGCGTACGACCTGCCGAGTCATGGAACATCTGCCTAGCTGGATGGCCCAGGATGCAACTGACGTGACATGAATGAACTACAGCAGACAGATGACTGTCGACACCGCCACGATACTGTGCTCTTGTGCTCGTCTCCCTTATTCTTTCTTCTTTCTCTCTTCAGTTGGAAAAGTCTTCCCTCTTTCTCCTTTTTTCACTCTCTCTCTCTCTCTCTTTTCTCCAGCTCTCTCTCTCTCTCTCTCTCTCGTGTCCTCTGTTCTTCTCCCCTTCATAGATGCGTGTCTTCCTCCATGTCATCATCTTCCCCTTGTTTTTCCTGTTGGTTGACCAACACCTTCCAGCGGTTACTCTCCTCCCCGCCCCCCACCCCTCCTCCTGCCATTCCATTGGTGCTGGGCTTCTTCTCCTGCATCTCTGGTTGGCTGTCGTTCATCACGTCCAGGGTGGGGTTGTCATGGCAGCCGTTTTCCACAAAGTGTAGCTCCTCCCCTCGGGACTTAAGTGCAGAAAAGCAGAATATAGAGTTAGATTAGATTAGAACTGGAATTATTATTGAAACTAAGACTGGATTCAGACCTGAATGACTTTTTGTGTACATTGTTGTGGCTACACATGTGTGCGCAGATATGAAAAGCGTTCACTGTTTACAGGATATGACCCGTCTGTCTGTCTATCGACTGACTGTCTGTCTGTCTGTCTGTCTGTCTGTCTGTCTGTCTGTCTGTCTGTCTGTCTGTCTGTCTGTCTCCAGGCAGACACTCTACAGGCCTGGTTCTGACCCACCATGGTCTTGGTTTTGGGCAGCTGCCTCTGCCAGCAGATGTAGATGAGTCCAGAGGTGATTATGACCATGCACACCGACCCGATGATGACCAGAACCACAAACAGCTTGCCGTAGTCCGAGCGTGTCTGGCTGGGCCGGGAGTGGCACGTACTGGCAGCAGAATAGTTCTGGATGCCAACCTAGAACACACACACACACACACATACACACATGCACACCCACACAAGCAACAGGTCTCAATATGACTACCGGCCAGTGTTAGCATGGGAGAGGAGCTCATAGAAGCCTGGTGTGTCACCTCAAGAAGCCCCTTCCTGATCTCTCCCAGCATTGACAGCACATCCTTGGTAGCGATCACACCTGCACAGACATGAACACTCAGCAGGAAACCATCACAACTACTGAGGGAGTTGATGTGCGTGGGTGCGGTAATGCATGTGTGTGCCTGTTATTACACGTGTGTGTGTGTGTGTGTACCGTGTTGGCTGGCCAGGGTCATGAGCAGCTGGTGGTCGTGTCTGGGGGTCTTGCTGAGGGAGAGCAGCCAGGAGCCCTGGGGGCTGTTCATCCTCCTGGAGAACACTGTCTCCACCAGCTCCAGCAGCCTGGGCCCACTCTCCTCACGGAACTCATCCTGACACACACACACACATATACACGCGTATGAGCACACGCATATGCAGATACACACTCGCGCGCACAGCACCATGCAACAGCATGCGGACACGAAACATACACATCAGCAAATACACAGCAACGCACAGAATACACATAAACATGCACATAACATAGCAACACGCACAAAGACAGATACGCACGCAGACGAACAAACACATCGAAGAAAAAGTCGATAAGTCAATAAGCAGTTGTTGCTGTGACAACCAAAATAGTTGAAAGGATTCGAATCCGTTTTTGTACCGTTGCCATAGTGACATAATTGGTAGAAGCGAGGAGCTGAGAGGGGAGGAGAGGCCAAGAGAGGATCAGAGAGGAGAAGAAATGAGAGGAGAAGCGAGGCGAGACTCACACAGTCCAGGTTGTCAGTGGTGTTGAGGATGACGTAGCCCCGCCCTGCTAGCTCGCTCCAGTCTACACACACCACCTGGGAAGGAGGAGGAACACAGGAGAGGAAGAGGAGCAGGAGGGTCAGGGAAAAGAGGATAGGAGGAGATGGAGTAGCAAGAGGGAAGGTGAGAGAGAGAAAGAAAGCCTGTTCATCAGGACAGCCAGCAGCACGTCAATCAGACACAAGCTGGGCGGAGCCTGTCTAGGACACAGGAGATCCCAGTCTTATTCTAATGTGCCAGCACATTTACTCCTACTATTACAGAATTAGTGTTAGAGAGTGTTATAATGTCACTGTATTGTAGTGCTATAGGATCTCTGGATTACAGCAGTCTTTTGTTAAAGTGTTTAACAGAATGTCTACCGCTCAGTTCTAGAGTGACAGGACAGTCATCGTCTCCTAGCTACCTGCTGGTCCTCCTCTGTGTCTATCAGCCCCGCCTCCGAGAGCAGCTCTGTGGCTCTGCCTCTGACCTCAGACCCTCCAACCTGAGGGGGCGTGGCTTTATCCAGCCCATCCCAGGACACCTGGTTGAAGCCCACGGTTGATGCCAGAGAAGGGGAGGGGACAGTGGTCAGGCGGGTGTGGCCTCCTGCCTTCTCCCAGTCACTCTGTCTCCTGTCGGCCTCCTCTGACTCCTCCTCATCGCCAATAAATCCGTGTGTGCGAACGCGCCCGGGCTGAAGAGGCTCTCTGCTGGGCGGGGCTCCAACCTCAGGCATAGTAGGATTCTGGGTAAGGACTGGGTCCAGGTATATTAGATCTGGCCTCCTCTCCTTCTCATTCTCCTCCTCCTCATGCTCCTCCTCCTCCCGCCCCTGGAGCTTCCACAAGCCAGTGAGGTCAGAGGGTGTTAAATTCGGCAAGCCAGCTACTGCAGCAGAGGTGGTTTGAGGGGTGGTGGTGGAGAGGTCATCCCCAGGATGAGGTACTAGGGGCTGGCCACTGGCCTGCCCCTCCTCTTGTTCCCACAGCTCCCTCTCCAGAGCCTCCAAGCCAGCCTCCAGACCGGCCTCCAGGCCAGGATCCAGCTCAGGAAGCAGGGAGGTGAGGTTAGGCTGTCTGGCTTCCTGGAGGTCTGGTGTGGAGGTCTGGAGTAAGTGAGGGTGGTAGTCTGTTTGACAAACACAAACACATATTAGTTTAAAGTTGCCCGGCAGGGAGGAGTGAACTAAGAAAGGCTATTCCTCCTTAGTTTGCTCCTCACTGCCAAATAACAGCGTGTCTGTGTGTCTGTGTGTGTGTTTTCCCTCTGAGTCATCTACCCACCAACCAGGGCCTCTGATCCTGGTCGTGTGTTGTTCCCCTCGCCGGTCTCCTCCCACAGTCTGGCTGACGACAGACGCTTGTCCTCACTGTCCTCCGTGAAGAAGCCAGAGGCTTCTTGGGAGTCCATCCCCTGCTCCATCTCTCCCTTCACTACGTACGAGTCCGGGTGACTGAGGAGAAACCTTGCCCTCTCCTCCTCCTTTTCTCTCTGCATCCTCCGCTTCTCCTCCTCCCTCCTCTCCTCCTCCCTCTGCTCCTCCTCTCTCCTCTCCTCCTCCCTCCGCTCCTCCTCCCTCTGCTCCTCCTCCCTCTGCTCCTCCTCCCTCCGCTCCTCCTCCCTCTGCTCCTCCTCCCTTCTCTCCTCCTCCCTCCGCTCTTCCTCCCTCCTCTCTTCTTCCCTCCTCTCCTCCTCTCTCCTCTCCTCTTCCCTCCTCTCCTCCTCCCTCCTCTCCTCTTCCCTCCTCTCCTCCCTCTGCTCCTCCTCCCTCCTCTCCTCTTCCCTCCTCTCCTCCTCCCTCTGCTCCTCCTCGTCTCTGTGCAGCAACACGTCCAAATTCAGATCCTGTTCCCGGTAGGTATGGACTACACCCTGGAACTGGGTCAACTGGGTTCTGTCCACGTCCTGGACCAAGGGGGGTTGGGTGCTGTCTGTGTCTTGGACTTGAATGTCCTCCGTATTGTCTCTGTCCTTGTCCAGGGAGGCCTGGGTACGGTTCACACCCTGAAGCCCAAGGGGAAGCTCTCCATCTTGGGGTGGTTGGGAATGGTCTTTGTCCTGAACCATGGGTGATTCAGTATTGCCTATATCCTGGGAAGAGGGTGGAGGGCTAGAGGGAGAGGTTGGATGAGGGCTGGAGAGAAAGAAGGGGGTGGAGCTGGAGGGGGAGGAGTGGGTGAATGGCGAAGAGGTGGTGGAGGGCGGGCGGGGAGGGCTGGCGGTGGTGGTCGTCATCAAAACCAGCCCATCAGCCACATTGATCAGGACAAAGGAACCTGAGGACAGAGAGGTACATACACACAAGCATACAAACTGAATCAGATATGTGCGATAAGTATAAAGCGGAGGTTTGTATGTGTGTACGGGAGTGTGTGTGTCTGGGAGGGTGGGGGGTTGTGTGCGTGACTGAGTGTGTGTGTGTGTGTGTGTGAGAGAGAGAGAGAGAGAGAGACATAGAGAGACAGAGAGAGAGAGAGAGAAAGAGAGCGGAGACAGATGGGCATGTGTTGGCTAAGCACACCAAAGACTGACAGCAGATCTCTTTGTTAAGGATACTGTTTGCCTAGTGTGTCTCCGAACCTCTTCACAGATGGCTCCAACCGGCTTACCATCCTAGCCCACCCTGTCACCTCACTCAGTCTCCCTATCCTGCCAAACCAGGCCAGCTAGCTCCCTCACACCACCATATCATACACTACTTCACCATCACACCCATCCACACGCAAGTGTCACAAATCTGCTAAGATTTCCCACAGTGACCCAGACCAACACCCAGGCCCAATAGGACTCCTCCAAACCTGTTCTCAACCTACTAACACCCAGGCAAGCCCAGCTCCATCATCCTCCACTGTACAGCCTTAAACCCAGCTTTCCTAGCTCACCCCCTCCTCTTCTCCTTTCCTCTTCTCCTCTCCTCCCTGAGTAGAGTTTCATCTCAGGGGAGTAGCTATCTAGCGGGCTGACTGTGCAGTACTTGACCAGCCAGGCCAGGCAAGCAGCCAGCCAATAAAAGCGGGCACACAGGCTTATATATCTCACCTGCAGTGCTACTTGATCACTGAGACTTGGGAGCGAAGAAAGAGCGGAGGAGGAGAGCCGTGAGGTGAGAGGGAGCAGGGAATAAGAGAGAGAGGAGGGAGAGGAGGACAGGAAAAAAGGAGGAGGGAGGGGAAGAAACCAGGAGGAGTAGGTGGGAGAGGAGGAAGGGTGTAGGAAGGAGGAGGATAAAGAGGTGGGCATGAGCATGATGGAGGGGAGAGAGAGCAAGGTGTATGGTGAGAGAGGTGAAAGAGACTGGTGTGAAGCTGAATGAGGCGATAGGGTTGGGAGAGACACGAGAAGTCAAGCAAGGAGAGAGAAGATATGTACAAGCAGAGGGAGGGACAAGAGAATGACAGAGCGGACAGGAACGTGGAGAGGAACGAGAGGAGGTGAACAGGAATGAGGACTAGGGAAAGGGGGAGGATGGAGGACGAGGAGAAAAATGTGCCAAGGAGACAGAGAATAACAGGAATGGTGGACAGAATGGGGCAACAATAGGTTAAATGGGGGTATTTGAGGATTCAAGTCACCTCTATTGTCTGACAGAATCAGCTTATACCCTCCCCCAAATCCCTGGTCTGCCCCCCTCACTAGCCCCTTGGCTGCTTTGATTGGCTACATGCGTGATGTTGACCACCACAGATCCATACATGCTAAGATGCAGCTCAGCTGGTAGACAACTAGGTAACCATGGCATAAGGAGGATGTACAAAACATACATAACCCTGGCTACTGTAGCTCACCAGCACACATCTAAGATCAGGAACCTATCAGATTACAATTATGGAAATGTCATAATGAGTGGGATGTGATTGGTCATGATTAATAGGCCAAAATGAAAATGGATGGGCTTTGCGTGGTTATGGTAATTACAAATTAAGCCTTCTGTGTAGTTTGATGCAGTTTGATTTAGACTTGGCCCATTGCAGGTGGATTTTATCCATAAAATAATTTACCCTCACAAAATGCTATAACTATAACTGCAAAATGCCCTTTCTGCTTGGTCCCCGTTGTTTTTATGTGTTTGTTTTATGTTATACCTATGACATTTATGTTATATCATTTATGTGATTTCGTGTATCTGAGCAGTTGACTATTCTACCGCAGCCAACAATTTATGTTGACTACGTGATGCCAATGTTCCCACTAGGCATTCAGTTTGAACGAATTAGGTTACCTTTAGTTAAGCATCGTTTCAACATTTGCTGGGCAGCCCGTTATGGCGTGGTGCGATGCCATGCACCGTAATACTAAAACATACGAATTACAATAACAAAAATCTCACCTATCAGCAGGCGATAGAGGCCCGGCATGTCAGTGGCGAGCATCGTCTCAGTTCAAATGTAAATTGTCAGACTAAAACGTATCGCTGCTAAATTGGGTAAGGAGAAGAGTCATCGCATGTCCGTTCGGTAAAGAGTGCGAGGTGTGATCAGCGTCGGAACTTGGATTGCACCGGCTGATGATTATCTGCATCCCCACGCGACGCTCCGTTGCATCGAGTTGCAGGGCAAACCCGTTGTCACCGACAGATGCTGGCGGCTCCGTTACAAACCCGTCTGAATGATGAAAGGGAGTCTCCGACTGTTAGCGAGAACCCCCGGAATGAATAGTCTTCAATGAGTTATCTTGCTAAGGCAATGCTAATAACCAGCCAAAGTATGCGTCACTAGGGGCCTCAGAACATTCTTGGTGCTGATCTTTAAAGTTGGACAGATGCCTGTGGATGCGCAGTAGAATACGCTGCAATGGACGGAAGAGTCAGGGTCCTAAACTCAGTCGGCTCATCTCCATTTCTTTACGAGGTGTCGGCATCCATTATTCGCAGGTCCGTTTCTGTTCTATTGTTTGCATATACAAATAACTACATGATAAACCAGGAATCCCTACAGACCTGAATGTGTGCAATATGTTTATGTGAGTTGGCTATTCTCCATGTTTCATACGGTTCTGTGCCATTGAGGTAGCAGGTATGAATAAAGAGACAAATTGATCAAATTCCTTACCAGACAGGAGATTCACTTTATTTTATGTACGAAAACACAGTTTCAGAATCCAACACACTAAAGGTCAAAGTTAACACATTTTTTCTTTGTTTTACATGGAAAACATAAGTGAACTTAATGGGTCCCAGACACTTGATTTCAACAAAGGGCACCAAGTCTATATGGATCGAAATTCCAAGACCTTTGAGCACAACAGATGGAACAAGAAACATTCTCAGTCTAATGGAAACAGTTAGTCCCCCTAAACTAGACCGTTTACTTCCTGTGACACCAGAGTCTCTGATTCCACCAGAGGAACAGACATATACAGGTATTTACAGAGGCTGGCCTGGACATCCACCTGTCCCTGACCACAGAAGAACAAGTTACACTGATCACATGACCAGGATGTACANCGAACACAACAACACGCACAACAAGCACAGCTCCCCCTGCACAGAGTGGGTCTGCGTGTTCCAGAAGCTGTGATTGTCTGTGTGTGTGTGTGTGTGTGTGTGTGTGTGTGAGAGAGGGGAGGGCAGAGAGGTTAGAACTGCTGGATGATGAGTTTCTTCTTGGAGTCCAGAGAGAACTTGTTGGTTTGAAAGACATCGCTGTCGTAGAAGGCAGACAGGGTGTGGATGTTGATCTGTCTGGCCTGGGGGACGGAGAGGGAAGAGAGGGGCACTGTTAGTTTGGGATGTTCAGGAGTGTAGATGCCTGTTCCGTGTCTGTATATCACTGTGTGTGTGTGTGTGTGTGAGCTACCTTGTCCACCAGGTCTTTCTCAGGGATCTCAATGGTGTCTTGCTGGGCGCCGTAGCGATTCCTCTGATAGGTCACCTGCTCGGCCACCAGCTGCTTCAGGATGAAGAGCAGCAGTTCGTTGTTGTCGCGGCGGAATGCCAGGTAGCGGGCGAACGTCTGCGAGAGGGGCGGGGAGAAGGAGTCAGGATGGTTGACCGTGTAGACCTTGTCTGGTAACCGTCTCAGTAGCACCCCTCTTGTTCAACCCTCCCTCACCTCGATGCCTCCGTGCCTCCCCTCCTCCACTCCCCTCCTCCCCTTCGTGCCTCCTCTCCACCCCTCCGTGCCTCCCCCCCACCCATCCATCCTCCCCCCAACCCTCCCTCCCCCCACCTTTCTCATGCTCCTCATGACGCTGAACTTCTGCGTGTCTATGAAGCTCTCCAGCATCACCCTGATGGCCATGTTGACATCATCCTCCAGGACGTAGTCCCGCAGGTGCATCCTGGCGTGGGCCTCCGCCATGCGAATCATCGACTCGATGTGGCGCACCGTGATGGGGATGCTGCCCGTTGCCTGGACGACGCCCACACAGAAACGCACAATTATCTACACAGACAACAAACACCTGGGCACAGTGGGCGTTAGCGGCCCTGCGGAGGTTGTAGAACGGTCTTCGTTAGCGCTGTGGTTAGTTAAAGCCAACATCTCAGGGCAGACATAAGCGGCTCGTACCATGGACTCCTTGCGGAGGTCAGAGTAGATGCGCGCCACCTTGTCCTGGTCCATCTGGTTGAGTTTGGGTCGCACGCGCTCCTTGGAGTACATGATGTACTTCCTGAGCAAGTCCTGGGGGATGGGCGGCACGTCGAAGGTGTTGGGCAGCACCACCTCCTCCAGCCCTGCCATGCCTCCATCCCTGCTGCTGGGGTGGTGCTTGATGTGGCTGCTCACCACGAAGCGAGCCAGCATCTCATCCTGATGGGAATACAGAGAATACATCAACTTCACATGTTACTGCATTATGGCCCAGAGCTGATATGTGGTCATGTTGTGAAGGCAGACCATTCCATTTACCTGAAGCACCACAACACAGTTAAAACTATACATTCAGGATCAGCATTTTCTGTTTCTAAAGTATATACATGTTTGTAGGTTTTGTTGTATAAAGGATTTTGCTAAATTTTTCCAAATGTGAAGGTAAACATGTATCGGTTCTGGAAATTGATTTCCAGGTGTATTAAGAAGACATGCTGAGAAATGAAAGTAGATTGAATATCAAAGAAAAACGAAAGTTGTTTTCACCTGCACGGGGTCCACGGTATCCCTGACAACGCACAGGATGTCAAAACGAGACACGATGGGCTCGGTCAGGTCCACGTTCTCAGAGAAGGTCAGAGACGGATCGTAGCGACCACCTGGACACACGCACGCAGGTGAACATTGGCTTTGAGGCAGCAAACACACAGATCAAACACAGATTCAGACTTTGAAGACTCTTTTCTCCCCTCTCTCCTTCTACCAGTTCCCCCCTCCCCTCCCCCAGGGGTACCTATGGGGTTGGCAGCGGCGATGATGGTGCAGCGAGCCTGCAGGGAGGTGACAATGCCGGCCTTCCACTCCCTGCTGACCGGGTGTCTCTGGACGTGTTTATGGTAGGCTGTCCATGCAGTCGCGGTCGGTTACACGATCAGCCGATGGCCACCTTCTTTGAGGAGCTTCGTGGGTTGCGACGATTATTAGGTCCTTTTGGTGAGTCGGTGGGGTTGTTGCGGGGTCGCCACCTTACGTCCAGGTGTTTTTAGCTTTTCAGGGGTAACGTGATTGTCTTGGAACGTGGCCGGTGATTCGCCGGCACAGCTAGCACGTTTGATGTTCCCCCACGCACCTTGTGCTTCCCACCTGGGGGGGCGGAGAGGTAGAAGTGAGTAGTTGGGGAAAGACGCTTTTTTGGATGGAGGGAGAGGTGACCAGCTGAGGGTTGTATATGGGAGGTGGGGAAAGAGAGTAAGAGAGAGATGGGAATGTAGGAGGAGGAAGGGACGGAGGGAGAGAGAGAAAGAAAAAAAAAAAGAGAAAGAGAGAGGGGAGGAAGGAAGGTAGGAGATAGAGGCAGAGAGGTAAGAGAAATGGGAAGTTTAGCATCAGAGCTCCACCCAGTGGTGAGCCAGAGCTCCTGCAGCTGAGCCTGTCTGTGAGGGTTCTACCTGGGTTCTTGGGTTCTCCTCCAAACAGTGCCAGCGCCAGGCCTCTCTTGATGTCCTCGTGGGCATAGATGGAGGGACCAATGCTGGCAAAGATCTGCCACACAGACAGAGACAGAGATTATAGTCCATGCATTTGCCTGTCTTTTTCTGCATGTGTGTGACAGCATTCCTGCCTGTTAGTATGTGTGTGTGTCAGAGTGTGTCAGCGTGTGTGTGTGTGTCAGCGTGTGTGTAGGTCAGCGTGTGTGTGTGTGTGTGTCAGCGTGTGTGTGTGTCAGCGTGTGCGTCTCACCCTCTCCCCGATGCGCTCGTCCTTGCTGAGCGCCACGATGGCCTTGATGTCCTCGTCTGTCAGCTCGGCCACCGCTCCACCTTCATCCTTGCGCGTGATGTGATTGGCCATGATGACGGTGGCGAACACAGGGAAGCCGTTGGCCATGTTCAGAGAACCATCGTAGTTGTTGGTGTAGATGCCTGTCAGCTCCTGGAACACAGGAAGTACAGAGATGGGTGACAGGAAGTAGGGCTGTGTCGTGTGCCGTTCCAAAGAAAGCAGAATGATGGAACGTTTTGGGGGAAAGTATTTGCTCTTTTCCCCTCAAATGTTTCTACGGTAAAATGACTGGTTCCAGCGTGGACAGAAGTGCTGAAGTCAGTCAGATGTTCCACTCACAATCTCATCACCAGGTCTGCAACAGTCCACCAGGTCGGCCAATAGGATGGCGTCTTTGGAGCGTGGGAGGCGGCCAGCTGCCACTTTGCCAGGGCTCTCCTGGATGGTGATTCGCTGGTAGTTCTGGTACACCGTCTGGTGGCAGGGAAAAGGTCACAGGGTTCATACATCATCTGTTTCTGCCTGTGCGCGTTCCTCTGACGATCTGTTCTGACAGCGTGTGTACACCCGCATACATTGCTCCCATCTGTGTTCATTATTCTCTTCTGCGTGCGTGTGTCCCTCCTCTCACCTGCTCCATGTTGATCTCGAACGGCCCCAAGGACTGGCACTCAGGGCAGGAGCCTGGCTTCACCTCCTGGTTCTGGGACTGGAAGAAGGGCCCCAGGACAAAGTTACACTTGTTACAGTTGTACTTGACCATGCCCAGCTGGGGGAGCACTCCTGTGCTGCAGGTCACCACCCCACTGGTCCTGATCAGCTGGTTCAGGTGGAGCTGCCTGAAGGAAGGACAGGAGAGGAAAGAGGAGGACACTTAGAGGAATGATGGAGAAGGCATACTGTCGGGGTTTGTTTAGTATGTTTGGAGTGTGTGTGTGTGTGTGTGTTTGTGTGTGTGTGTACCTGAGCGAGCGCAGTTCCTCCACCAGAGGCAGGTTGCAGATGCGGACGTGGATCTCGTGGGTGATGCGATCGTATTTGGGGTACATGGCGAGCACCACCTCCTTGGCCGCCTCGTCGAAGATCTTCAGCATCTCTGTGGGCGCCTCGGGCAGGAAGTAGGCCAGGACGTGCTCTCTGGCAGCCAGGTCCTCGTAGTTCACCACCAGACTCTCCTTGTTCTCTGGAATAACACACTGCTGGGTTAGAGGGTCGGCTGGATGGGAAGCATTAAGCTGGTGGAGTTAGTTGATACAGAGCTGCTTAGCAACCACCTGTTATTATGCGGGTTAGTTCAAATGAGTAAGAGCTGGTGCTTGTTTATGGGGCTCTTATTTCAAGGATAACGCACAAACAAACAACATGGTCTTCATGCGGATGTATTCTGTATGTGCTCGCTCACTCATGCTCTCACACACCTTTGCACATATCGCTGATCTTCTCCTTGAAGACATTGTGTCCGTGCTCATCCACATACGTGCGCAGGAAGTTCTTGAAGCGGTGGTAGATCTCCAGACGGGGCGCTGCCATGGAAACCCACTCCCTGACGGAGTGTCCCTTCATGTCTTCCAGGTTCTCGATGCTCTCGATCATCTCCTCGTCCTCCAGGCCCTCGCCCGTCCCCTCTGCTGCTCGCTCAGCGAAGCGGCGCCGCCTGGCAGCCGGGCGCTCGTCATCCTCATCCTCGCTGTCTGCCAACGGCAAACAAAGGACAGGATGAGAATAAACAACAACCTAATTTCCTATTCAGTAAGATGTTGTAGCCTGTCAGTTGCTTTGCAGTGGTAGGTGAGTGGAATTTCATCCATATCAATAGCTTGACAATAGGACGGTGGTTTTCCAGAGGTATACACCAGGGAGGTGTCAGTCCTTCTCTAGACGTATACACCAGGGAGATGTCAGTAGTTCTCCAGAGGTATACACCAGGGAGGTGTCAGTAGTTCTCTAGAGGTATACACCAGGGAGGTGTCAGTAGTTTTTATTGGTAGCTAACTGGAGATCCTCACCGTACAGAAGGCCCCTCCTCAGACGGCCTCCCTGCTCGCGGTCACGCCTCCTCATAGCCTCCTCAGCCGCTGCACGTGCTCCTGGGGAAAGCTCCGATAGGTCCTCGTCCAGGTCTAGCCCCTCCTCCTCGTACTGGTCCAGCTCCGGGATGTTCCGGTAGTCCCTGGAGAGAGGGATGATGAGAAAGGAGAAAAGGACGGATACAAAAACAAAGATGTAGAGAAAGAATCCAAGGGAGAAGGGATGCAGCAGAAAGGGAGAGTGATGCATTAGAAACCATCATCAACTACACAGAGGGACCAGATGTCAAACCCTGTTTAAATCAACAGGATGTGATATGTTGAATGAGCGTCACTTGTTGAAGCATTGATCCAGACTCCTCAACGTTGTTTTTGGGAGCACTGCCACTTCATCCTCACCTCTCCATCCCGTCCCCGATCAGCTCCTCTCCATCTCCGTCCTCCTCATCTGGCAGGGTGTCACCCAGGATACCCTCCGACTCGTCCTCGAAGGGCGGCAGATCTCTACCCGGGCTGGAAGTCAGGTCTCCCCGCCGGGAGCCGCGGGTCGGGCTGGTGGCCATGTGGAAAGACTCCGATGAATCCTGAAGACAGTAGCAGTGGAAGCTTAGACACAAACCACAATGTGACGGAAAAGAGGACCATACTTTGCGGCATAGGACGCATCGTTCAAGGACTTCTTCAAAAACATGTGGTCCCAAAACTAACCGGCTAAAAAGATAGTCATGTTGGCTAGCTGCAGCAGTTTTGAAACAGTTCTTTTGTTTTGTCTGCGATGTCACCTTCCAACAAAAGCATTTTACAGTTAAGTTGATCGATCGGTTTATATGACACACAATACTATCACACAGTGCGTCGTGTTGTGAGGAGTGTGACATGGTAAACCGAAAATGTAGATTTATATTCAAAATATAAACTGTGGATATCATTGGGCTTTGTGTGGGTGAAGCCTGAAATCAACTGTAAGTTTTAGAATGCAAAACCTAAGACTTTTCTGCTTTGCATGTTGAATGAATCCTAACTATTGCACCGATGTTCTGAGAAATCGTTATTTAGACATTGCTAAGGGCAAATATATTTAATATTTTGACTCACCGCCATAGTGCTGTGTCTGAATATGTCCGCTGAATCCACGCGTCTGGCGTTTCCTGTCTGAGCTAACTTTTTCGCGCGAAAAGATACCAAAGCGCGCGAAACGTCATTAATATGTAACGTTAAAGCACCAGCTTCTCCATTGTGATTGGTGGTCCTACGTAAATGGGTGGCTACTAGTGTAGAACGTGTACTTGATTTGATTACTTTGCGGCCCGGCCTACTAGCCGGCTTGGACAACAGCGAGATACTCTTGCGATACTCTGGCAGGTCAGAAAAAGCGAATCATCTTCTAATCATGACACAGTGCTTGTTTTTTTGTCCTTGCACTGATCTAACATACGGTCGGAAAAACCATCTTTTAACAAAACCACGCATGTAACCTATTAAAATAAAACAAAATAGCGTTTCATGTTTATAGTTGGATTTAATTTCACCTCAGTGCAATGTTTAATTTCCCTGAATGTAAACTATAAAGAGTCGGAATGACCATTTATTAATTAAGGATATGAAATCATGATTCAAGAACATCCCCAAACTGACCTGGTCTTAAGCGTCACATTACCTTTTCAATCCAGTCTAGATCATCAACACATTTAATTAACTACCTCTAAAAATCACATACAGTACAGGGACTGTAAGAGCAAATGCTGTGCATGTGAGGACAGTGTTATACAGCGAGGTCCTGCTGATCTGGGCCTCCAGCCTTTTCTCCACCAGACCCAGGCCCTGGACGACGCTCTCCGTGTCACAGACCAGCAGCTGGGAGTCGTGGGGCTGGATGATGGGTTTCTCCACCACCACCACAGGGGCGGGGAGGCTCTCCACTAGAGTCCTGACCCCCTCCACCTCTGCCCCTACCCTGCAGACGCCCTGCTGGAGCTCCCCTAGCCGAGGCCCCAGCTGCTCCAGCAGAGTCTGGCTCTTCTGGCTGCCTTGGACCAGCGCCTGTAGGGCCAGCTCAGAGGCACTGGGGGAGGCTGGTGGGGCTGGTACTGGGGCCGGGGCAGGAGCTGGGACTGGGACCGGGGCTGGGACTGGGACCGGGGTGGGCTTAGTGTCTACGTTCTGGGCAGCCCTCTGCTTTTCCTGGCTCAGCGTGGTCCTCAGGGTGTCGATCAGGCCTCTCAGCTCATCCTGCTGGCTGCGGTGCATCCCAGCCTGCACCCTGAGAGCCTCCTGGAGGCTAACCGGCCCCTTCTGGGCCTCCAGCAGCAGACTCTTCAGCTCCTGCAGGCGGACGCGGTTCACGTACGTCGACCCCATCACGCCTATCAGAGCCCCCAGGACCGAGCCAATCACAGACCAGTTCTTGGTGCGCTCGGCGCGCGTCCGCTCCTTCTCGTGGCTCTCGCGCACGCCGGCGGAGAAGAGGCTGAACTTCTCCCGCTCCATGGTCTCTGCGTTCTCGTACGCCGTTCGCAGTCGACGCTCTTCCTGTGCGACGAAGAGGGGTTGTTACAGCCAGCATACTCTGGGTGTGATACTTTAGGTGTATGTGCAGCCATAATACACATTTTCAAAGTGAAACAGACCGAGCGTTTGAGGACAAAACATGTTCACCTGTTTCCTTGCTTAAGGGTCTCTACGGTAGTCTTTCTCTAAAGTTCTTCGTCAGACAAAAACATAATCTGATCCTCTTTCTATGGAATTAATTTAGAACCACCGTAAGGGACTCTCTTTTTGGTCTAGAGTGTGGCTAATATAGTATCACAGCCTTCATTAGGGAATAAACTCTTGCCAGTGGCATGCGTGCCATGCAGGCTTAAGTTAAGGGTAGCATTACTAACAACCCATAATACTTAGCTGAGCAATAAGCTGTTAACTGCAGGGCTTTCCAGAAAGCATAGTTTCTTTTTTTTCTTATTTAAGACCAACATACTCCATATAACGTAATGGCACTGTTAGAGCATCTTCAATAAGCTATTTAATACCGTTAAAATCTCAGTAATGTAGTGGCCATATCCACGTGGTTTACCTGCAGCAGCTTGTGTTCTATAGTGGCTAGCTCCAGATAGTGAGCCTCCTCCCTGGAGACTCGGTCCAGCCTGTCCCTCACCTCCTTCAGCCTGACCAGGAGGGTTTCCAGGCTGCCATGGGCCTCCCTCACCATCCCCCTGGCCACCATGAACTCCTTCTCCGCCTGGAGACACAGGTATATGCTAAACCACATCAACAAGCCAACGCACAAAGCAAACACAAGCAAGCTGTAGGAAGCCGACGGGCACTGGAGTGAAGTACCATCCTACCCATGCCGGTCATTGTGACCTACCTCTGTGACCTGAGTCTGAGCCTGTTTGACTTCATTCAGGCCAACAAAGTCCTCATAGCGCCCCCACCAGTAGTTGGTGGTGGCGGAGGCCGTGCTGATGGTCTTCTGGCCCCACTCTTTCCCCAGGCTTGTTAGGTTCTGGAGAACCTCCACGGTCCTTTCACGCACCACCGCAGCCTTGCCCCCATGGTCCCGTGGAGCAGGGGGCGGCTGGGTGCAGTAGGTTCTCCGGACTTCACGGACCCTGGTGGGGCCGTGGACACAGTAGGCAACCGGACGGTGGATCCAGGGGCGAATTGGGTCCCTGAACCTCATTGAGCAGGTGTGTTCAGTGTACACGTTTCAGTACAACACATCAGAACGGAAAGGCACCTGTTTGGCACATTGATGGGTTGTGTTAGACTGACCTATACCACAGAAGACAACGAGGATGATTTGTTTTGACAGTCAACAGCAGTCTGTGTTCCTATCAAGCTTACAGTAAGGGAATGAAGCTCAGGCTCACATTAAGGAGTACATTTATCAACATAAATTCTACACCTATTTGTCAGCTTTGAAAGTACCTTCTTAATTTCTAACTTGTAAACTTTTTAAAGTACCTAACGTAAATTGTACTTCAGAATCTAAATTAACAATTTTAAAAGTGTTTTAATAGCTGCGGATTTGCTGAGAAACATTGTATGGTCTTATCAAGCCTGTACTACCGAGTGGAATTGAGCTGGATAGAGGAGATATATACAAATGAAATAAGCTTTCGGTGATTCCAGAGACCGATTGTGTCACTACAGCTCAAGACTATAATAAGCTATTCATGACACTAGAGAGACTGGCTAACAACTGCCATCCGAGGTGATCCAAGGTTAGCCGGTTCTGCTCGCTCATGATGCTCCTGGAGTTCCGCACATTATTAGCGAGCTAGCTATGTGTCATTCATCCCAAGATTACTAATACTGGTACTCTACACACGTAATCCATCAAACCAAAAGGTTTTTAAAGTAAAAAGACATACCAGTGCTGTTCAGGTTTGACAAATATAGGATTTACATAACGATGGTGACATGACTCCCGGTGTAAAGTGAAGCTAGTTTTTTGATCAGGCATATCGCCACACATGTGCTTCCGGGCTGTGAAACAGGGTCCTCAATGTATTTCTTCAATGTAGGTTCTCAATTGGCCACGAGATGATGCCATTGGACTACATTGCACTGTGCTGTGCGCTTTAAGTAATGGAAATTAAATGACTAACCCTAACCCTAATTAATTTCCCTGACAAATAAACATTTCGATATATTAAAGATCCTGGACAATTTAAAAACCTGCAATAGTTTGTAAAAAATGTTTTTTTTTTAGCAAAAAATACTTTCTGGGACTATATAAAGTATGTATATGTACATGTATATACTGTATGTATAATTATATATATATAATTATATATATATGTATATGCACATATATACTGTACTATATATATACCATATAGTATATATATACTATATATATGTATATAACTACTACACTGTACTGCAGACCATATCCCTCACATAATGGCACAAATTAAAATTTGGGATTAAGTTTAGGAAAAAGATGTCAATAGCCAAGGAAAGTATAAATGTCTCAGAATGGTGACTGATGGGTCAGTGTTTTTCCTGGTGTGCAACCTTCACCCGGCGCCCTGCCCACCCCCGTTCCCTAAAGTCCTAGCTTGGAAATGTTCGATTTGACACACTACATTCCTGTTTCTGCCTAAGCTGGTGTTTCTGAGTGATGGTTTTGACAAACACATGAATGTTCCCATAAGGTGGGATGGCAAAAGAGATTTTGGCCCTTAATTTCATTTTTCATGAGGGTTTAGGCTGGTTATTAGAGCTGATCTGTGGGCAACTGCAAAGCCCTTTGTGACATCAATTGTAAAAAGGGACATAAAAATACAGTTTGATTGAATTTGATTAGATATATGGAGGACCACATTCCGATGATGAAGCACATGAACTTTGACTCTTTGTTCACTCGTGTGAAATGGATGTTCCAAAACATCATGACCCATCACAGGTGAAGAGAACGATGGGTCTCATCTACAAACAAGGTTCCATTGTCAAGATCTGAGGAAACGACATGGAAAGCAAACAATAAATTCTCGTGATCAACGTGTTGGTTGCAGGAGAAATGTGCATGAGTGAAGACCTGAGCAACTTGAACAAGAGCTACATTGTTGTGTCCAGACGAAGGTCAGAGCTATGCCTTGTCCAACACAGTTGAGGGTACATGTGATGCCTTGTTCAACACAGTTGAGGGTACATGTGATGCCTTGTCCAACACAGTTGAGGGTACATGTGATGCCTTGTCCAACACAGTTGAGGGTACTCGTGATGCCTTGTCCAACACAGTTGAGGGTACTCGTGATGCCTTGTTCAACACAGTTGAGGGTACATGTGATCCCTTGTCCAACACAGTTGAGGGTACATGTGATGCGTTGTCCAACACACTTGCGCTTGTGTGACTACAGAGCCCCAGTCATGGAGGCGGATCACGCCTCCAAACACCTGAAGCCTCGTCCTCCACATCCTGATCTATAAAAGACAGAGCGATAAAGACAAAAGACATATTCAGAACACCAAAAGTCTTCATCACGCTGACCAGTTTTCTGTGAAGAATCAGGAAATGAATAGACGCTTCACACAGTTCGAGAGCAAGCAAAATGCAATCGTACATGGTGAATCTGTGGTGCCTGGCGATACGAGCACAGACGTTGGTTCCAGGCGTGGTTGCGTCTCTCGTGAGGAGCCCATGGTCTCACAGACAGCAGGAACAGTTGTTCCTGACTTAATCGCCTGTGACAGCTTGTTTAGAGACGCTCTGATGACCTGAGAAAGTACCAATGCACTACTCAGAAATGACGTAGTTTCATGAAATACGTTCACACGTTGTGACAGAAATGTCACTGAAATGTCACCTTTTAGCGTTGAAACTGGAAAGATGTAACACCCGTTGGACTTAAGACAAGAAAACGCATCATGTCTGGTACAGCCACTGTCTGACGAACAAACAAACTAAGATATCAGTGAAAACTAAGAAAACGAACTCAACAACAGTGATCACAGACCTAACACACAGCAGGTCACACAGGGGTTGCACAGTTACAGAGCATTCACAGGAACATAGGCCCATTTGATTATTTGCCTTTTATATAAACTAAGTGGAGAGAGAATGATAGACATTCTGCGATGACACACGAACATGAGAACAATCTGAATGAGATGATTAACAGAAGTAACATATTTTCACTCACTTGCTATGGTTGTTGGCATGTTCAAACAGACATTTCTGAGCCTGATATTCCTTTCATGTGAGATGGTTTGGAGGAGAGAGGACACATACAAGAGGTCAGAAGCCTACTCTGACTGTATGTCCTCAGACCAACACTAAGATGAATTGTCCCTTTTTGCTAACATTTGTGTCTCACATTTAAGACTTTGACCTCTACATTTGGCTCATAACATGTATTTCTCTTTGAGGGTTTTAGGCTGATTTGCTGCAGTTCTACAAGCATTTGGGAAGCTCTCTGTGTTATTGCTTGTACAAAGGACTGTTCAAATCAAATGGATTTGATTTGGATTGCCTTGTCAACCATAAAATACATAAATGTGGGTTTATGTCATCAGCAGCAATACAACTGGATGTATCAATGTCTGGGGATAGGTTCTAGATCAGGATAGGTTGAATGGATGTTGGTTTGAATCCCCTCCTGTACTTTGCTTTGGAAGTAAGCATCTGCTAATCAGCATGTTGAACAGAAACGTGTAGTCATGGAAGTAGTGCTTTACTTTGTCTAATCACTGTTCAAATCAACCCAATCTACCAAGTTGTTATTTGTAAACCCTTCCCCTCCATTGTCTCACTGAGGTGTTTAGGTAGTGATGCTGCGATGGCTGTAGACGTGGGCAGGCTACACTCACGGAGCTGATTGGCTAAAATGTCGTTAGCGGTGGCTAAAAAGTGGTACTTTGTGTCTGCTCTGTGGTGAGAGAACACTCAGCTTGCTAGCAGGCCAGACTGGGTGAGTGTGGTCTGTGACTCAGTATATATGTCGGAGAATGATAGGCCAGATTACTGCTTTCGATCACACGCTAGATAAAAAGACACACAAAACCACTGAATGAATGCGTGGACAAAATGCATGTCCTTCTTCCTCCATTGCTCTAAAGTGAGACAATAAACAATGTGTGAATGGCCTGCATTCTTTTCTTTTTCAAAGTCTGTCGCTACTTCTGTTGCTACTTCTGTTGCTACTTCTGTTGCTACTTCTACTCTTCAAGTATATAGTATGATGAGGGGAAGTAGAATTTGATTGGATTTTTTGATTAAACAAAGCATTAATTAATACAAAACCATTCAGGATGTATTTTATATTAACATTCAAGGGGATTTAGACAAAATTATCAGATATCAACCAAGAGAGATTCATCAAATAGGTTTTTTATGATTCCCACTTAAATTAGTCACAGAAATACTGTTTGAAATATGCATGCTCACATGCTTTCCAAATGAAATCTCATGCTCGCTCTGATCTTTGCTTTATTATTTAGTATTAATAAAAGTTTGACAAAGTATCTGTTAATGCAGGCTTTGAGTTATTAATTGATGGGCTCCTCAGTATAATCAACATAATCCAGTTATACATAACAAACCCAATCTGTCTGAAGGTCAAGATATCTGACACATAAGAGGCCCTCGTCTCGGTACGCTAGGAGGCGACCCAGGAGAGCTCTTACCTCTTACCTCTCTTACTTTGGGGGCATCCCTCTGCTGTCTCCTTCCTCCTGAACAGGAACTAGCATGACGACAATACATTCAACTTTTGTTTTTCTCTCGATGTTTTCAAGAGTTTGTGACGGAAATCATCGAAAGCAGCCAAATTGGGTTGGGAGTCTAACCTCCTGGCCACAACGTATGTTGTTTGCGATGATCAACGAAATACACCTTCCGTGGGAATCGCAAATGCACAAACAAATACATGCGCAGCCACACTGGCGGGGGGGGGGGGGGGGTGTTTGAAGAGGAGTGTACATTTAATTTGCTGTGGCGTTTGACAGGAAGATAACATGAAAAGGGCACTATTGGGCCGTGGCAGCAGTTAACAGGAGAGGAGAGCCCTGCTGTGGGGTGATAAGAGCATGTAAATGCCTGTTTATGCCTCTACGGTGTGTTTGGGGAAGAAGAAAGGTCTATTTCTCTATGGTACAGAAATCAATGGCAGGGCTTTCCCAGCCATCCTTTCTACCACATTATTGTGCCTGGCTCATGTTGAGATACATACAGAATCCTCCATGTCTGCCCCCTAAGAATGTGTTGGCATGTTGGGTCCGGAGCACTCATTTGACAGTTGTTGTGTGTTTGTGTGTTGTGTCCTCAGACTAGAGGAGCAACAGGCCCAACCTCTCCTGGCCATCTGTGGCCTTGGTCTCCTGAGTCTCCTGAGTCTCCTGCTCAGCCTGGGAAGCGGCTGCGATGGCACCGAGGGATGTAGGAAATAATGAGGTGTAGCAAAATGGCAGCCATCCACCTTCCCGTCGATGCCCCCCCCCCAACCCTGCCTCCACCCACCCACATGCAAGCACACACACATACAAGCACCTGCTCCCACCTGTGCTATGAGCTCCAGCTGAGACTGCCTGTTGAGCTGAGATCACCCCTACTCCCCCTACTCTCCCATCTTCTCCCTGTAGTTAACAATGCAGACCTAATGGGGAGAAAAAGTTCAGATGATCCCAGAACGCTTGGAACTAACATTGTCATGTTGAAGACAACCCAGCCAGAGGCTTTCTGACATACCACCCTTATCGTCTCATAAATGTAGACAAACAGGTTTAGGTTCTTGCTGATGACACCCACTAACAGATGACATGCCGATGGACCACCTGACTACCATCACCCTATTGGAGCCTGTGGGTGCCCCTTCTGGCTCTCATCCTTTAGAAGATAGGTATCTCAGACTGGTAACTGCTGATTAATGAAATCACAAAGTAAAGTAAGCACCTCTGTCGCCCTCTTACAACACATTTCGTATGCGCTCCCTCTCCCCACATCCTGATAAAATAATTCCCATAAGGAAGCAATAACACATTTAGATAATTCCAACCAGATGTGAACATGCTTCACCAAGTTAACAAGATTCTAGCAGCTGGGCTTGGCCCAGTCTGTCAGACCATGTTGTATCCAGAGCTGCTGTTGTGGTTAGGGCTTGTGTTGTTGTGGCTGGTTAAGATTGTGCTGTTGTGGCTGGTCAGGGTTTGTGTTGTTGTGTCTGAATAGAGTTTGTGCTCTTGTGTCTCAATAGAGTTTCTGCTGATGTGTCTGGATAGAGTTTGTGCTGTTGTGTCTGGATAGAGTTTGTGCTGTTGTGTCTGGATAGAGTTTGTGCTGTTGTGTCTGGATAGAGTTTGTGCTGTTGTGCTTGAACAGGGTTTGTAATGTTGTGCTTGGATAGAGTTTGTATTGTTGTGTCTGGTTAGCAGGATCAGGGCGTGAAAAGGGACGGCTCCTTGAGTCTGGCACAGGGACACTGAGGCTCTGCAGAGCCCTGGCTGGAACTACAATCGTAGTCCCATATGCCTGTAAGAGATGGAGACGTCTGTATCGCTCGCAACAATCTACTGTCATGACCTATAGAGAGTTGGACCCCTGTATCATCCACACAATACAGAGATTTGTCTCATTTATCATCTATACAATATAGAGATATGTCTCCTTTATCATCAATACAATACAGAGATATGTCTCCTTTATCATCAATACAATACAGAGATATGTCTCCTTTATCATCCACACAATATAGAGATATGTCTCCTTTATCATCCACACAATATAGAGATATGTCTCCTTTATCATCCACACAATACAGAGATATGTCTCCTTTATCATCCACACAATATAGAGATATGTATCCTTTATCATCCACACAATACAGAGATATGTCTCCTTTAGACTTACTCAAATATAGTATTTTTAACATAGGGCCCCATGTATCAAATAGGCTGTATCCCTACAGAGAACCCACAGTTTACCTTATAATGTAGGTGTAGCAGAGGCGCTCTGAAGGATTTTTAAGCCTACAAAGGTTTCTTGCTTGATAAATACTTTGTGAGTGTTAAACACACGTCATGTCAGCTGGCTTTCTTTAATTGAAAGATATTTTGTATTTCTTAATCACCTGACCTTTATTTTTCATCAAATTAATGTGAACCCTGTTTTTACTGGGGTTTTTTCGGTTGGATGAAGACGAACTACTGCTTAAGAGGGCAAATCGAAGATGCAACGTCGCCCCATGAAGGTGTTTTTTGTTTGTCTCTGAACGGTTATGGCTACATACCGTGTATCTAGTGATGTCGGGAGAGATAGATTAAGTTGCCCGGCAGAAAAACATCACAGCCATATTCACCTACAAGCAATAAGAAACTTGAGTAATTGGCATGTCACAGAGAGGCTATGTAGCAACGTGTTTGAAGAGCAAAACCAGATCAAGATAAGATTGGAGACAATATAAGGACATGGGAAGTGTTCTGTCTCTGGAAGTTGAAAGGGAAGACCCACATAGATACAGAAAGAACCTCAGCTCACAGTATGAACGCAGCTTTTTTCGTTGTTCGGAAGAACCATGACAAATAGACTTCGTACTGTCAAAAATATCCCAGCGTTTTTCTCGACAAGTCTATATGTTCGGGGAACGTTACTACTGTTCTGTAAAAGCATTTATTGCATCTATTATTGTTATTTTAACTTACATTGTAAGAGATATTCAAGGTGAAGCCGCAGTCGCCCACTAGTGGTCAATTGCAAAGACTACCGCTTACCACTACGAGACGCGCCCAACATTCCTCTCTAAAACATTCCCTAAGCATGATGTATGGCCTGAGTTAAAATGCTTGAAAAGTCTAGATTGCGGGATTCAACAGGCCTTAAACACGTTTTTTTTTTAATATATTTGAATATGTCGCAGGGTCAATGTTTTTAATGGGAGACAATTGCTTCTGTAAAGCTCTCGTGTCAGGCTTGAAATTAGACATTCACAACGATATTTTAATGTCACTGGATCTGCAGTGATATTAGCCTTACGCATTCTGGTTGCCCCAAAACATCTCGAGGTTAAATTGTGGTAAATTTTACGGGGATTCATTGGTAGCACATAGGCCTAGCGTTCATTTTGTTTTTGAAGGTGACTTGTTGAATAGGCTATCTTATTGTTCCGTGAAGAATTGCACACGTATGCCCACCTCTACTTGTTAAAAATAGCTCATAAACTGTACATGTTTGATTCCTGAACAATATAAAAGTTTAACTAAAGTCTATCTGTAAGGGGTTTGCGAACCAACTTAACTGGTGTTTTGATCTACATAGCCTATTGCTAAAAAGCACGAGTACTTGCGACATTCAGCCCAAAGTGTCCCTGTGCCTTTGCGCACTCAAAACTGAACACAAAGCAAGGGCTTTCCATTCGACTAACGAGTAAACCAAGACCTAACTGTGTTACTGTGCAATGTCCGTCTGACTTAACTTTGACTCTTACGCAAATGTTTCTATCATGCAGAAGTTAAAAAGAGATTGTAAATCTGGGGAATTTATGTTTATACCATCGAATACAAGCCTCGCAACATTAAATAATCTAGCAAAATCAATAATCATTATTTTAATATATTTAATAATTAAAACGGGTAAATCACAACATTTAGACCCATACTATTAGCCATGAGCTTGTTATTATAATTGCTATTATTAGGCTCAGGCTACTATAGTAAATTTCAATTATCTAGAATAGGATTTTTAACACTGTTTTTTTTTTAGCGTTTTTTTTTTTTGGAATAGCCATTCCCCCATTGCCTAAAAGGTCATGGCGAGGTTTCTATCAAGAAAACGTTTTCTTTAAAAAAACGCCTTTGTTGTGGGTTTTCGTGTGATTGATGCTTGACTTAATCCAGTGCTCGGTGAGCCTTCCCAGGAGGGTGAGGCTGGCTCTTTGTGCTTTTCTGTCCCATGTGAAGCTAACTAAAGCTGGAGAGTGAGGGTCAGAGCTATTGGGCTGGGTACCAGGTTCTCCCCACCGGCGCATCTACATGTGAAATCGCCATTTCACCCCTCCACACTCCCTAATTGTTACTAAAATTATTTGTGAAATTGCCTTCCACCAGGAGTGTTTTACACGGCAATTGTCACACAATTTACTATGCACGGCGGGCCCACCGAGTCGACACACGCACTTCTGCCATTCACGATGCATCCTCTGTTTGGCCTACTAAAGAGTGTGATAGTTAGAATGTTATTTCATAACAATTACCTTTAAGCTACTGCTCTCTTCAGAAGATCAACCCCAGACGACAATGGTGTTCCACTGGACAACCTGTTGGTTTCATCGCGGGTCGTTCGTTGTAATTCTTATAATTACCCTACAAGCTTGCAGGTTTTTTATAAAAAAGAGATCGGACGTTATGGACACGCAATTTTACGCAATTAGAAATGTTAACATCCAAGAAACAGTTTTGACATAGCATACATATTTCAGTATATGCTATTAAATTCCACCGTACACAACAGAATGTGATCCGTGAGACTGAACTAAATCAGGTTGCCTAAATATTCTTGGGTGAAAGTGTGTATCCTAATAAATCAAAGGCATTTCATGGATTAAATATGATGTCATTTTAAGTCATTTTATGGCACCTGTGAATTTTAACTGGTTTGAATGACTGTTGCCAAAGGCATATGAGGTTCTCTTGAAGAACAACTTGTTTTGTGGGTTTCTCTATTCAGGAAATAGCTAATGAATTGAGTGAACTCAAGTCTGGACCATTAGATGTTCACGCTTATCGCATGGATTTCTTTATTTTTAGAAACTTTCCCCGTCTGACACTGAATGCATTTTCGTCCGGTTTATAATGGTTCCCTTATATGAATGAAACGCGAATGAACGCAGCCCATTCGTGTGCTCCGGCGTCATAGCCCGCTGTGCCGGATTTCATCAAGCTTGGTGAGGAACTTTCATGGATACGAGTCCACTCTCTCGAGCGCTCAGTCGTTGCTCGTGTTCACATTCGGTTGGAATGTGGGCTACAGTCGCGCGTTTTACGATGGAAGTTTTAACCGTTATATATGGTAAAAGTGATCTTAAATATTCTACAGAAGCTATTGCTTCTAAAAAGTGTTACAGAGCACTGGATCAATTCAAAGTGGATTTTGATATAAATAATGTTTGTCTGTTTGTAGTTACATACAGTACCTTGCTTAACATAGCCTCCACCGGGCCACATCTCCAAATTACGCACGAAAATGCAAACTTGGGCTGCCTTGTAAATATGGCTATTTTCATATAAGCCAATACCTGATGTTAAACAATTCATTTAGAAACGATTCATTTTCAATTCTCTGTTTACGTATAGACGGAAAACCGAGACACATTGAATTAAAAGTGGAATGTGATATTTGCATTCTGCTGTTACCTGATTGGACGACACGGTCCGTGGCTACGCCATCATGAATAAAAGAAAGCCAGTAGAGCCTATCGCAATGCTCCAGTGTCTCCTCCCACAACGTACGCCAAAGTTGGCCACTTAAACTACTTCCAGCAGGCAGACGTTATCAAAACTATAGCTGACCACTAAGTATATCACGGCAAAGAACTGAGAAAACCTTTGCCCACTTATACATTTAAGTGCAAGGTGTATCCCCCTCCCCTTGCACATTTCCCCCACACACATACACACACACAAACCTTATCCGAAGGGCTCTGATTTTACGCCGACAAGTAGTGAAGAATATCAACACCTTTTCCCCCTGGAGGGGTTGAATATTGACACATTTATCTGTCTGGGACTACGAGGTTGTAGTTTGTCATCTTTGTGCCTTTGAGGACATTTTGTATCAGAACTGCATCCGTGTATCTGGACTTTGTCAGAGTGAGAACTTGGTTTCACCAGACATTGCCCATTCGTCGTTTCTTGGGTAGCTAGAATGGCTACTTTACCAGGAACGGTTCCTCGGATGATGCGCCCCGCGCCAGGCCAGAATTATCCCCGCACTGGCTTTCCACTGGAAGGTAGGCAATGCTATCTTTATATTCCATGTAGATTTTAACGGCAAACAAGCGATCATCTCTTTGGGAATTATAATTATATATTTTTTTGGTGTTGCATACTGTACCTTTTTGTTGTAAATAATAGAAAATCATTGTTTATCAGAACAGCATGCACCCAAATAACGTTGATTTACAGCATGGTTAGCTGCTAAAGACAGTTTCAATTATATTCATCATTTTTGAGTCATTTACTGGTGGGAATGTTTTTACTTAAAAAGAAAGAGTAATTTCCCTCTTTCTTAATCATGAAGCTGTTCTAAGTTTCCTAAGACAAACGTCTAAGCACATGCGCGGAAAAAAAGATGCGTTTGTATTTGCATGTGTTTATGGAAGCGGTTGCTGCTGGTTTTAGAAAGTTCGTGCTCAAGTGTTTTACACGAAAATGCACAAAACCACGTAGCTCGCAAATGACTCAAGCTCCAGGATTTGTTGAAGTGTCCTGGCGCTGCAAATGGAGAGAATATACACAGCAAAGAGACGGCTCAAAGGATCACATCAATATTTGTACAACATGACTAGGAATAATCAAGTTCGAAAGTGTCACACTCTTTAGATCCTCTTGAATGCGAAATTGGGTAGTTGAAGTGCTGTGTTCCTCCACAGACACATCCTGCCTTGCACGGCGGGCTGAATGAGTTTGGCATGATTTTCATCTGCAAATGGACGGCTTAATAGCAGGCCTGTAGGTCTGGGTATATTGTGTAAGTGATAGATTTTAAGCATGGCACATCATGGAAGAGTTATAAAAGAAACTTTATGTGATTCAACTGTGGTCATCGTTAATGTTGACCAGCTGTTTTTCTGATTTTCAATTATTATGAATCTGTCGGAATTGTATGGCAATCAGGGCTATGCAGTAGGCTATGGGCACCGCACAAGCTCATAAAGACATGTTTGTATCATCATATAGGCTATATAGCATATCTGCACACACACACACACACACACACACACACACACACACACACACGCACTTATATAAGCATGATATCGTTTTGACAACTCTGGTGGCCCTTAATTGATGACATCAAACAGCTATCAAGCATCCTATTAACTCTCTTTATTGGAAGATTTATACGTGAAACTCAAATCAGTTCTTTACCTTACGGCCTGCAATACGTGTTGAACCGAAAAATAAAAGTATTGTTGAGATGTTTATTGTTTGTCATGGAACAGTGTCAACCCCTCTGGGCCAAGGGCGCGTGAACCAGCTCGGTGGAGTGTTCATCAACGGGAGACCGCTTCCAAACCATATTCGACACAAGATCGTGGAGATGGCCCACCACGGTATCCGGCCCTGCGTTATCTCGAGACAGCTGCGGGTTTCTCACGGTTGTGTCTCAAAAATCCTCTGTCGGTACCAGGAGACTGGTTCGATTCGTCCCGGTGCTATAGGAGGCAGCAAGCCCAGGGTGAGTAGACAAGCAAGAATGTTTCACTGCAAACGCTGGCTGTTGCCTAATGCGGCCTATTCTAGATGGTCTTTAGGCCCACCACTGACTACAAGCATACATCATAATCCTATATTGTGTCACTCGGTTGTGGTTTGTGGTAAGAATGTGGTGTCTTGCATGATTTCAGTTCACTTAATTTACGTGTTAATTCATACGGACTATTATCAAAATGGATGAGCAATATTATAACATGAGGTATGGGGCTAATATCATGTCTTGCAGTAAATTACCATTAAAGTTGTTTTGAACTGGCTTTCTTTTTTACATTCAATCTACAAAAAAAAGCAAGTAGCAACACCGGACGTTGAGAAGCGGATCGAGGAGTACAAGAGAGAGAACCCGGGAATGTTTAGCTGGGAGATTCGTGACAAGTTACTGAAGGACGGCGTGTGCGACAGAAGCACGGTTCCTTCAGGTGAGGCTTCATCTGGTAAGCAACCTTTCCTTATTATAAGTGACTAACCCCTCTATTTAAAGAGACAACGTGCAACAAATAATTATGTTACCAAGAAAATTATTTTCAGGTAGCCTACACCATGAGTCTACATGGACAGGCACTAATAGTTCCTCGACGCTTGCCCCAAAGTACAGGAAATAGACACAAATAATTCCCTCACGCACTTTGGATATTCGATAGACTAACTTGAAATTCTGCTTTGTTATCATCAGTGAGCTCCATCAGCCGAGTGTTGAGGGCCCGATTTGGCAAGAAAGATGATGAAGATGACTGTGATAAGAAGGATGAGGATGGAGAGAAGAAAACCAAACACAGCATAGATGGCATCCTTGGTGACAAAGGTAGGTCAACAACATATTAACACGGCAGAAGTAGGTGATGGTGTCAATGTGAATTTCCCTCTAATATTATTGCAGTAAGTAGGCTATTATTAGACCTGCTTCTACAATGGCAATTGTTTTTTAAATATCCTAGCCTATGACGACGATATATATATATTGAATATATATATAATATATATATATATATATAGATTATATGATATAGCCTATAGCTATAGGCTATAGCCTATAGCTGTCTCTGTTCCTGTTTCTGTTTTAGCATATATTTTATATCTTCACAAGTCATGTTAAATAGCTTGTATTTTTACATAAACCACGGATGGTTATTTAACGATTATGTAGGCACACTAAGATGCTGGTTTTTATGGATCTTAAACAGCCTATCGTTTTCAATTAGGCATCAAACGTTTTAAATGTTTGCTAGACTATCTCTTGGGAAATTCTTACACATGCACGGTAAATTTACAGAGCCTTGGGTGCATTTATTCCTGCTTTAAAATGCAGCCAGTAGTTACTCAATCATTCAATTATTTATGTGAGCCCTGACGGAAGGTATTTAGCTCCAGAAAATTAATTTGTGTAGCAAATTCCTCTCGCTCTCATTTAACGACCACTCTAAACGACAGCTGACAGTTGACCCGTTTGACAATCAATGTCAGTTAGACGAACCGCCCGGCAAATTTAAAGGGGAGCAGTGTCTGCGTGACGGGAAACTGTAGCCATGATCGAGTGTTTTGACTAATCGACGTTTAATCTATATATGCATACTGGTTTCATTAAAACACAAAAAACAAGTGGTCAACGGTTCACTTTTATAAAAGAGAATCGATGTGTAATTATGTTATAAACCTAAATTAAATGTGATCTTTAGCCCACAGCTTTCAGACACCGACGGTTCTGGTTTTTGTTATTAGGCAACTCTATAGGTTATTTTATAATAAAGAATAGTAATTTAATGTGTTCAATTAGATAATTCTGTGCCGCTTTACCACAGCCGTCAAGTGCACTCCATGTCGTTGCCAACATGGTAAGATAAAAAATCTAAGCGCTTTGACAAACCTTTCCTGAATGAGACAAAGGTCGTCCTTTAAGATGATCAAACATGTGTGAATAGGGTTTAGATAAGAGTTCACCAAAGCTTTTTCCTGTAAAAGACACTGCCAGCCCCCTTCAAACTTGAAGATGAACTTCAGTCCCCAAACCTCTTTTCTCTATTGAAGCTTTTCTAAAGTGAAGATTCCGAGGTACAAAGGCAAGTCCTAGAAAGCACGGCAGCGAAAAGGAGAATATAGGCTTGTCCATTCTCATTCAAAATCCCGCAAAGAGAGAGAGAGAGAGAGAGAGAGAGAGAGAGAGAGAGAGAGAGAGGGAGAGAGAGAGAAACTTTGTACAAAGGGCAAGGGAAGATATAAAAGGAAATGAATTATTCAGTACACCCCGCTGTTAGATAGTTTTGTACTATTATAGAACAGTCTGTTGGAGCAGAATGAGTATTTGATGGTGCAAAACGGTTCTTTCTTTTTTCTAAAAGGCTTGTGTCCATTTAGAGGTCGAATTGTGTTTCCTAGCCGCATGCAAACACGCAATAACAAATGAAAATGGTCCATAGATTACACAAATACTCACAGGCCTTTACTCATCTTTAATTCCAGCAGTAGGAAACATCATTACGTTGTTTAGTATTACGCAGTGAACTGTGCAATTACTATCCATTTGCTATCGTCAAGGGAACCGCTGGTGTTCTGTACGGCAGATAGACCTCTACGGTTTTCGGTTGGCTATACGTAGGCTATAGGCTATAAGCTTTCAATTTCTTGAAAAAAGATTCGTTCCCTCAAGTTTACCATGCGGCTGCTGGCATTTCTAATAATGTTAATACTTATTAGAGTGATGAAAACGGTGACTGCTGAATAGACGTCTGTGTTCAGGGAGGGTGTAATAGCTTACGGGTATGGTAAGAAATGTATTTATCCCCAATCAAGCCCTCACTCTCTGAGTTTGAGGCACAAACGTTATGTATAAGAGCTTTAAAGAAGATTAAGTAGAGCCTTTTATTTCTGTTTCACTTTCATCTCAGGACGGAGCTCACAGTGGCTCGCTCCAGGCGCAAATTCATGAGATTTTTGGGTTCGCTTATGCTGCTCTTCAGACTTCATGAGTATTTATCTATTTGTTTATTTTTGTATTTTTTATGTAGGCTACTATTTTGGGTTACAGTAGCCTAAACATAGGCTACATCACTGGTAATCTGACGTGGTTAAACACATATAAACAAATGCTTAATTATACGCCAGTATGCTAAATTTATTTGCAATGTTGGAACGTCAAGGCAATCTACGGATCCCAGTTTGGAATTTAAAACATTTCAGTTTCCTCAGAGTACGTGGTATACTTGTTGAAGGCTATGAGAAGCAAGCGCAGACTATGATGTTATACGTCAGGAATTCCATATGCTCTTTTGCAATAAGGACGCAAAAAAGGAGACTCGCAGATCACCCTGCCAAGTTTAATTAGTCGACAAACGGGACACAAGGTTGCGCCGCGACAAAAAGCCACACGTGTGCGCAAACCTGGAGATGCTTTTGTTTGCCTAAGACTGGCGAGAGAGAGAGAGAGAGAGAGAGAGAGAGAGAGAGAGAGAGAGAGAGAGCGCAGGGGAGATCGTCTTTAGGGACCATCTGCGGTGCTAAACCAACAAACTGTCACCTGTGCGCAAGGAGAGATGGGATGCGACAGGCGATGGACACTTCAACAAATTGGCGGATTACCTAAGGTTCTCCATCTAATCAAACAGACGCCTGATAGGATTTCTTGGCGGCGGGAAGGGATAATGAGCGGACGATGAAGAGGTGTACGGAGGGGAGCCAGGCAATCCAAGGCTTGGGGCTTGGATACTATGTGCATATTCAATTAAATGACCATTGGCACCGATCAAGATTTAGGCAAAAGCCTGCTTTCAACATGAAGACATGTTACACAAAAGATCATGTAGTCTACGAAACATCATGGCCTATATTGAATAACGCACTCGATTCAAAACGGTCAATTCTGTGATAAACGGGTTAGGTTGGTGCAGGCCTGTATACGATCATAACAAATGTCAACAAAAGTTGATCAAATAAGATAATTATTTGTAGCCTATATTATGCCACTTCCCCTTGTGCGCGCGCAGACCTTTTCCCTTCGTAAACAAACTGACGCACTCACGATTTCCAAGTGTATGGAAATACTGTATAATGTAGCTATATTCCGAGTCTAAAGCCGCGCTGAAAGAGAAGGACAGGGGAATGAAGCGAGAGACCACTTCAAACAAATCCATCTGGTATAGTGTGTGAGAGAGATTTAGTGAGAATATGGGGAAGTTATTTAGCTATTAATAACATTTTTTCCTCAGGCATTGAGAGCAACTCCATCTGCACTTTCTCGCAGCTATTTGGCTGGGTTGAAATTGAGGGAGACCCAAATGTTGGGCAGAGATAACACACCCATCATAGCCCAGACCCTGCGCTGTGCTTCACTGTATTAAACTCGGATTAACCTCCTCTCTCCCCGCATCTCGCTGTAGCCACTTCTCTCCGGTATTAACATTTGTGTATTTCTCAGAGAGCTGAAAAGACTAGCAACACATTATCAATAGAATACAATCAATATTTTATATTACTATTACTGATAATGTTAATATTAATATTTAATATAACAACTGTAATAATAGTAATGTTATTGCTATTATTTAACTCACCAATGTTGTTATTAAGTGGACTGAGATACATAGCAATTATTTGGTGTAGTTTTTTTTTTCAAATTTAATGCAAAATGTATTGAAACAAAAACAAATCAAGAGTAATACCAAATAAATTGCATTGATGGAATAGGAAACGTAATATAAAGTAGGCAATATAGAGCCTATAAAAACATGGTAAGATAGGCTACTGCAACATGTGGAGAGAAACTGAAGATGTACAGTCTATCTCTTATAAACTGTCACCCATCACAACATTGACAAAAAACCAGTTTTATTCGCGCAAAAAACTAGCAAATATAAGTATATATTTTAATTTACTGCTCATGAAATACATGGTGAACGTAACAAAAAATAATAATTTCAGAATTGTTGGGGCTGAAAACCGTTTCAAATAGTTTTAAAAAAAACGTGTCAAAACCATTATGAAAAGGTGTCGAACCCCACAAACAAATGTATCGCAGCTTGCTAAATACCCACGTCTGGCTCGTGACAAGTGAACAAGACTATTAATGTCCTCACATATTTTCTTGTTGATGAAAACTCTTTCGAATTTATTGCAGATGTACTACTTTGCATGTTTGTCATTCCCCAAGCAAGCAACGCCATACCAGAAGGGCATCTGCCTCCCTGGTAGCCTACGATTTATGAACAACACACGTCAAAGGGAAGCAGGCAAGGCTATGACACGTTAAATAGATAAAAAGAAATTTACACGAGCAACCGAGTGTCCCGATTCGTTCTCTCCTCGGTAGTGAGCAATTATACCAGCGATTGGCGACCTGTGAACTTTAGGGGGACCCCAAATTCGTCATGTGGGGGATTTTGGTTTAGAGCACCGTCAACATAGTAGGCCTAGACGAAAAAAACAAGAAGCGTGGAACCGTAATGTAGCATACAGCTAAATTAGAATAATGAATAAAAATCCCCCAACCTTTTTCTAATGACACATGCACAAGATCATTTATTAGGATATAATAATTATTACTATTACGATGTAACTGAACGACATCAAGGATTCCGAGCCTGTTAATTAATTACAGCGTGTAGGCCTATCTTATCGTGTGGAACATGTCCTGCCCTGTTTGCCAGAATAATGTTTTTTCTTAGACATTGGGATTTCTATCAAATCTATAAAGGCAGTTGTACTCCTTAACTAAAATGGTTCAATTGATATCTCGTTGAGCAATTTGATTGTTATTTTTTTGTGACAGGCCTACGTTACCACATTCCACAACACGCACCAGGCAATTTACTGTATTTTGAGTGTTTTTGAGTTATTATTGTACAAATAGGCTAAAATGCCTCTATCAAGATAAGACAATTTTTCAGCAGACAAGCACAGAGACCTGCCCACGGTAGGCTACCGACGACCGGAGCTCAAAAACTCGAACGAGCGGGAACGATATCTTCATGCTTCATAACGTTTTGCTGGATAAGAGGGTCGAAGAATTTTGGGGAGATCAGAACCATACGAGACAAATTAAAGAGGAAGCAATGCCCTCAAGGCCTCCTCTCACTTAATGTGTTCAAGTGCAGGAAGTTGCCATCATTTCTGCCTGTGTTCCACGGTGCCAATTTTCACCATCAGAACTTTTCGTGACCCTGAATGAAGCCAACCAGACTTCATGTATTCTATGTGAGCCTAGCGCTAGGGTGCCTTTTGTATTTCACCATTTAAGTAAGCTGGACCCACAGTTTAGTTTAGTCAACATAAAGTCAACATCTTAACAAGTGGTTGATAAAAAAAAAAGATTCTGTTAAAAGGTTTCTGCCAATTTTGCTCCTCTGTGTTTTTTTTCTTGGAGTATTTTCCTCTCTTCCTTGTGGGTTTACATTGGTTAAAGTACAGTTACTCTGGGTATATGTGAAGCTATCTTGGACATTTATTGTAAAAACGGCTGTACAAATACCTTTGGATTTGATTTTAAAATAAGTTATCAAGAAGAGTTGGCTTAATTTTTTAATTTTATTATTTACTGAATTATAGGATAACTTTATGCATTTTGATGCATTGGTCTAGGCCTAAAAATAGACCGTTCAGACTTCAAAATGTTTCTGTCGGTCATTTAATTGGATGGAGGAATCAACCCTATGCGTCCAGGCTGAGTTATCATGTTCGGTTTTACACAGAAGATTAGGCTACATTCGGATAAAATAATTACGTAGAATTCGTAGAATTACCGTAAGATAAAATACTAACTCAGTAGGCTATTGTACGAATAATTACACTAACAGCAATCACACCAACAAATATGAAGTTGTTGATTCTTGTTTTAATACAATGAGTAGCCTTCTTCGTGTTAAGAGGCATAGTTAGGATTATTATGGTTGCCGTTATTTTTTGTTTTTAGATTAACCCTGTTTACAGTTCTGGATAAACGCTCAGATGGAATGAAAAGAGGGGGCTGACAGGAGGGTCTCCTGTGGCCCCGACTCGGAAATCATAACTTCACCAGCTTTTCCTTTTCTGAAACTAACTCGTTGAACTTGTCAGATCTAATTACGGAGTTTAAACGCACCAAGTGCACCAATGGGAAACAGTCGGCGGTCAGGTCGCAGTCCATGCGGCTTTACAGCCATTGGGGAAGACGTGGGGGATGTGCAATTTGGTTTTACGTCGGGGTTGTTGAATTGGACCGCTCACGGACTTTTTTGTCATCCCCTTCACACGTTTTTTTTTTTTTTTTTACACATTTAGCCGCATGTCAATTATGGTGCTCATTTCCAGCGGGCTAAACAAGGCAGCTTGCGCATGTGGACTGCAGCACAGTGAGTTTTAATTAGGTATGAAATTAATTACAGCAGACATCTATTAAGGTCTTTAAAGTTTAGAATGTGTTTTTCACAGTTGAAAGGTATAACAGTGGATTAATGGCTTAAAACCAATATAACATTTTTATTGCAGTCGGTTAATTTGTTCTGCCTGACACACAGGTGTCACCCCCGCAAAAAAGAATTGTAGAATAAATAAAAACAGAGGTTTTTTACTTTACCGTCATATTTTTTTATGTTTATATATAGTTTTCACATATTATATTTTTGTATTGTGTGTATGCTTTTGATAATATGGGACTTCCCTTTGTATGGCTCTTGCATTGTGTTGCGTATTTCATCTTCTCTCTCCGTCAGGAGAAAAACTAAAAATTCGATTTTCTACAACAATCTCCTCCTTTTTAAGTGCATTCGTTTTAATTGAATACCTTTTTTGAATCCCATGTATTGGGATTAGAAGCCCTCTGATGTCTGACAGCCAACTCTCTCCATTGTCCACCAAATGGCCCCTTGAGAAGAGAAGGGAAGAGGGGAGGGGGGAGAAAAGAACCTTCTGTTACTTGGTGTCCTGAGACTCTCTGCCCGGGCTATTCAAGCAGGTTGATGAACTCCTCCAAAAGTTTATTAAGAGGCCGAAAACAATAAGCACTAAAGCCTGTGGGCGCCTGGGTAGACAGTTTATAAACTAGCTGCCATTGTGCCTCTGAGGCAGATGCATGAATACTTTTGAATGGGGCCTTCAAACTGACAGCATCAGACTGGACAGAAGCAGTTTCAAAGCATGAGAGGAGAGGAGGAGATTTGCAGAGGAAGGGGCAGACTGAGACTGAATTGCTGTCATAGTCATGGCTACTTCTCTACACCGACTGTACACATACAGTATCCATTTAGATGCGCAAGTAGATGGGGTTGTGGTGAAGTGGTGAAGTCATGATTTCGGAGAGCATAACAAAGGGTCTATGACTTTGCCAATCGGTTATTAGGCAGTCTCACAGTGTCCGGGGTGATGACATTAATTGTATTGCACTTGAACTATTGGGTTTCATTAAGAAAATATCATATACAACATTTTCAAAGTGAATCAATTGCAGAAGCTATTTAATCAAAATAACCCGAAAGGTTCACTTCAGGATTTGATTCATTTCTATATCAATATTTTTTGGGGGAGCCATACGCAAGCCCCTCTCTTTCTCCAGTCCCTCCACCCACTCAGTCTTCTTTGGCTCTCTGCCTCCAGACATCAGAGGGAGTCCAGTGATTTGTGACCCCAGCGACCCATACTTAATCTGGCTAAAGACCAGGAGCATCAAGCTCTGAGCGCTGCCGTCTCCAAACAGACCAAGCCTGCTCTGGCAGGTGTCAACATTAGCAACACAATGTGGCCCAGTTCAACAGGCCCACACCCCAGCGCCACACTCAACCCAAAGTATGTGAGACCTTCTGAAAGAACACATAAAGAGAATGGGCAGGGGAGGGGAGGAGGACAAGGGGGGAAGATTACACTCTTAGACAGCTATTAGCAGGGATGAGGCTTTTCTAAACAAACAAAAAGAGAAGACGATCAATACTGTGTTAGTTTACCAAGTGGAGTCTTCATGGCAGTCGACTGACTATTTATTTTCTGCTCCATTGTTTTTCTCGACTTACTCAAACGTCTCTGGGTTGTATTGGCAATCCAATTTAGTCTGGGAGCCTTGGGAGGACCATTTCGTTCGCTGGCCAGTCCTCTGTTAATCGTCTGTCTGCTCAGCCAATGTGGCCAGTTCATTCACTAATGTGAAGCTGTAATGAATCGTGGCTGGTGAGTATCAAGCGCGATAGCGGACAATCACCTACCTGTCCGGAGGAAAGCAGCACTCATAGGTGACAGAGCCCCACAGCCCCCTGGGATAGTCATTTCTCTCTCTCCATTGCTTTCTTTGACACTCTCCCCCCCCCTCTCTCGCTCTCTCACTCTCCCTCTCTCTCCCTCTCTCTGCCCGTCCCTCCCTCTCTCATTAGGCCCAGGTGTCGCTCTAAAGAGGGCAGAGGAAATAGGCAGGGAATGAGTTGACGTTTAGACTGCTCTCGAGTGGGTATCAGTCTTGACAAGAAAAGCAATGTTTTTTTAAAGGTCCATTTATTTCCCCCTCAGTGGTGATCCTCCACCATACCACCAGCAGAGACAAGGGTTCTCACTGGAGAAGATTAGTTTCAAAGATGTCGGTGTAAACCAGCCCAGGCAATAGTATTGAGTATTGAATGAGAAGACTCTCGTTTAATTGGTTGTTGCCCTCTTCCAGGCCCCTTGAAAACAAATAGAAAGCAAGTAGCCTTTAGCTATTTCTGAGTGTTTTCCTTGCACCGAAAGCCTCTTGAAAGTTGAGGCGGCACCATTTCTCTTGCTATCAGGAATTGATCAAACTTTTGTTGAGGTTTGCGAGCGTAGACGTGTGAGGGGTTGATGTGGGTTTAGAAGATGCTGACTGTCCTCTTGTCGTCGCGTATCAGCCAACAGCCTCGTGGATGAACACATCAGTCAAAGTGACATAAACAAAAGCTCAGGAAAGCATTCATGTTTGGCAGTGATAAACAGGCACACACTGACTCACCCAGTGAACTGCTGAGTGAACAAGACTTGTTGTCATGCGGTGCCCCTGTACTAATGTAAGCCTGCAATAAATCAATCCTATGTATTCAAGTTCATTGGTAATGATGACAAGACAGTGGGGAGTAGCCCCCCAGGGATGGTATGAAGCATATCCCCAAGCCAAGAGAAGAGGTAGGGGGTACGAAAGCAACTTTAAATGGAGAAAATTAGCTTTCGACTTAAAGATAGTAGCATAGCCTGTACATGGTTGTAAACCACCTCCTCAACTGAAACATGGCGCAGGCATTTAATTACACAAATGACCGCTGAATCTGTGAACCATCCTAATGTGTCTGTGTCTGATGTGATGGCGTGTTCGTGCCTTATACATAGTGCATACCCGGCATAGGCAGGCGTGCGTGCAATGGCTTCTTAGATTCCAGCTGAATGAGAGCGCGCAGAAGATGAAAGACTGTGCCGTTCCGTGTTCATGATCTAGTTAGGCTGAGCACTTGTCTCCCAACTATTGCTACCGGTCCATCTCACCGTCAACGCATGCTGGACAATGGATTATATGGAAGCATGCGTTAGATAGCGTTGCCAGGAAAACGAACAGCTTCCAACTATTGAACCGGGATTTACCAGTGTTAAAAGAAAGTATAAATCACGGTTTTTGAATGCTCAGATTGTAAGTGTTCCTAAACGACATCTCATACTATCATTCTATCCAGCTGGCTGTTTTTACATTGACAACCATGTGATTTCATTCAAGATGTTGCCTTAGCCAATAGGCCTTACGAAATACGTGCTCTATAACGTTCTCTGTATTTCCTGTGATTATGGACTTATTGTTTTGACGTGGATGTTATTTTTACAGAGATCCGTGGGGTCTGGTTGCAGTCTGTATATTTAGACATTTCTTGTTTCGGAGAAAAACAGGCAGTATAGACTGTCATTTGATTTCCATGCCTTTCTCCCACAATCCTAACTAAATATAAAGACGGGCGGTGTAATAACTGGAAATATTAGCACAAATAGATATGTTCTTGGTTATTAAGCCGTTGTTATTCAGACAAACAGTCCGACTGAGAGGTCACAACGTGAATATGAATAAACAAGGTGCAGGCTATTTGACTTCATTCACTGTATGCCTTCCCATGGTTAATTGTTTAATGATCGAGCAGGCCAGTTCTTCGGAATTTATTTTAAAAACTTTGTTGCTTTCGATACGCCTTGCCTGCCAGGGTCGTCAAAAAACTGACAGTTGGCACAGATGGGGATTGTGTGTCGCATTACGCGTGAACACTGGTTACCAAGGCGCTGTATTAGAAAAGACAACAAGCATTTCTGGCTAATTTTATTACAATACAGGAATAGCTCACATAATGTGCAACAGTAATTAGGTTTAGCACAGTGTGCCCAGCTTTCTTACTGTGATGAATGAGAGACATCGACCATGGTTTGCTAGTTTAAAAATCACCATTAGCCTATGCTACTTAAGGCCAGAACATTTCACATTTTATGCTCTTGATCTGCCTCGCCTCTGCAATCTTCATTTGTTTTAATTGTGTGTGTGTGTGTGTGAGGTTTTCTTTACGTGCACAAAGACAATAAACATGTTCAGAGAGTGTTGCAAATCAGAAATGTTGAGTTTAGTTTTTTCTCCCACCCTCAAGTCAAAGTGAACGCTGGTAGTTGCCTCGTCTCGTGGTATTTTATACACCGTCACAACAGTGGGCGGAGCTTCCGTGCTGCACAGCCAAATAACAACTTCAAATGGAATCCTCCATTTTCAACTAATGGGCTTATTTCTGCATCCTCTGTCATTCCCTCCTTGGGGAATACATACTGTAATTTCAAAAAGCTTTGCTTCTCTGCTACATTGCAAAGCTTCCAATATGGAGTCAGGATCTCAGATATTAGTCCCAAGTACTGTGACAACTCATTGGTGCCTGCATCCTCCCACGGGCTCCCTCCCCAACCGCACACACACGGAACGCAAACACACGCACTGCACACACGCACCATTCCAGGACAGGCGCACGGGTGCCTAAGCGTACAGCGAGACATCCATCACACACACACACAAACGATAGAACATAGAAATAGTAGCGAATGAATTGAGGAGAACTGCTTCCTGGTAGGGACGTTGCGATGTGCTGAAACAACGAGGGTTGGTCGTTTTTATGTATACCAGACAAATGTTCCATCCTTTCTGAGCATATAATAAGATAAGTCAATATAGTGTTCCATATGTATATGTATATATAGTTGAAACATACAGGGTTGAATGTCAGGCGGTATGCTGTGATACAATTATGCATCTTGAAGTTACAATAATATGTTGTAGTAATTTTTAGAGATGAGTTCTCCATCAATATAAAATAGCTATATTTATCATTGGGTAACATGATGACCTTGGAGAGAACTTCGTAAGGAGATTAGGCTTCATATTGCCCAGTCTTTGTTTGTTGGATTTGGTGCGATTATAAGAAGTGTAATGAGTATACTAGCTAATTCAGTAACTAAGAATGACAATCCTTAGAAGAAATGGGTGGATTGGTTTCATGTGCCTTGGGTCCCCCCTCGCGTTTAAGGAGTGACCAGTGTTCTGGTTACCCCGGCTGGGCCTGCTAATCTAGGCATCATTAAGGCAAGGGTCAAGTCCTTTGGGCCTACACTGTTTTGTAGCTCAAGAAGATCTGGGCCTGTGTTAGTGGCCGAAGTGGACAGAAGATGAAAGATGCAAACAATTCACCAGAAAGAAGTAGTTGCAAAGGCTGACAAGTCCAAGAAATAAGTGAGGACTCCGGGCTTTCCCACTCGATCGAGCCAGGCGTTGGTTTTCTGAGGTGTCCTGTCAGTTTTCTGTACATCAAGGGTTTCTGTACTTATTGCTGGGTACGTTGTTATGAGATTTCGTTTTTTCATATGATGTTCACTCCAGTTTGTATTGGGGAAAAAAAGACTCCACATCAGAGGGACTAACTATCCCCTCAGACATCCTCCTGAATCAGACAAACTTCACACAGCAATCCTCTGCCTTCACATTGTCCGGTAAAATTAGGAAGCTTCCCTGGGGCCGTTCGAATCGGTCTGCTGTGCATTCCTCCGCCGTGCTCCCTAATCTCCACTGGGCTTTGTGGAGGAGATGATGTGTTTCTCCGGGAGAAACTCTGCTCATAGCCCTGAGACCCGACTGCTTGATTTCCTGCAAAGGTTTTTGGGAGGACCCTTTGTTGAAGGGGGGTAGGGGCTCTCACTGATGTGCCAGCTTGGCAGAGACCCCCTGGGTACCGTTTGAGGTCGCTCTCTTAATTTCATTACTTTTGGCTGTGACCTCAATTAGCAGAGAACCCATCCCTTGGAGGTGACACTGGGTTTGAGGGAGAGGACCTGCTGGTGTAACACTGGCCTTAGGAGAGGAGAGTGGGAGGGACGCATCATCAGCCAGGGGGACGAGCGTGTTTGACGACTTCAAGTAGGCAGAAGTCCGGAGAGGCCCCTTAAAGGCATTTTGTGTCGAATAAAAGGGATGTTTTTCCAGGCCTGTTGTCAGGTTTTCAAGTCTCACATGTGCATCAAGGAGCTTAGAGAGACAGCAACTTCCTAAATAGCATCTTAAAATGTTACTGACACATTGTAGAAATATACTTCTTGTTTGTAAATGATCCAATTTTTGTTGTTAGTTGTATGGAAAAATAACTCCAAAACGTACAATCACTTAGTAAGCCAAGAAAAAGAAAGAAAAAACACCTTGTCTAGTTTAACAATAAGAGCTTTTGGTCCAACCAGCTGAAGAATATTGAAAAAAAACAGAACCCCGCTCCTCAAGTCCTAGATGCGGGTTCCCACTCAGAGCAGAGCAGACATGGGGAGTCAATATGTCAGCACTAAAGGATGTCCCGCGGAGCTGCACAGGGCTGTCAGGGCTCCATTCAGGTTCTAATGGCACCCTGAGGAGGGCTGTCTCTGGGGCTGAAAGGGGCCCGGAGGCCCTGTGGACGCCCCGTTGTTGAAGGTGAGCGTGCGCTCTCTCATGGACGCGCCGTGCCTTCATTCTAATGACAAGAGCCATAAAAGAGCATCGCCATCGCCTTTTTCCGTCGCTTCGCTCTCTCCCTCCGCCCCCCCCCCTTCACCCCCGTCATTTTTCCCCAACCTCAAAGAAAGAAAAGAGGGCTAATTGTTTGTTGTGAGAGCCAAAGATTATGGAGCCTCCCGTCTCACTGCTCCGTGCTCCGCTAGCGCTTTCTCCTCCATTCTCAGGGCACCTCTTCCTGTCCAAAGCAGTCATCCCAGAACGGACAAAAGAGAAAGTACACTTCAGGAATTTTCCCGAGGAATGTTGACAAATGGGGGAACCGACTTGCGCAGTGGCAATGTAACTGGCCAGGGAAACTGTTGAGGGTTAAGTCATTGTAACATTTGTCAAAATATTCATACAAACACGGTACAAGTGTATGCATTTAAACTCCTTTACTACTGTGTTCGTTTCTATAATGCAAACCTAGTGCCTTGCTTTTTAGCAGCTTACGGGTCTTGGTAGGACTCAAACCAGTGATTTTGTAAAGTTGATATTTTGAGCAGTATAAAAAGACTTATCATGTCACTTCTCAGGGAAGCAGAATGACTTAAGTGACCTTCCCCCAGCCAGAAGATTAAACCCAAACCATTTGGGTTAAGGGAAGGTTCGGCCTCACAAACATACCGAGGATGTGCGCACGTTAGCACTGTTAATGCTTGTGAAGGGATCGATGACAGGTTATTTTAAGCGAATGCAAATCGCTCATGTTATCTTACGTGATCATTGTCTAAGTAAAACTATTTGAGGCTTCTTTTCATTCAAAGAGCACTGAAAGACACTGAAGCAGCATCTCTGGAGCGTCGTCTGAATCATGTCTGGTGTCAGTAAAACCCCCTGTGGGATATACAGCACACACAAGGACAAAAAGGAGCGTTCAGGAAAAGGAAACGCTCGCCTCCACCAGCAACGCAGAACACCGGCAGTCCCCTGAAAATGCAAATGTACATGTTGTCATCTTTTTGATGTTGCCACCCCTCCCAAACATCCCCTCCCCTGCGATAGAGGTTCAACGGCACGCAGTCCTGAGGACAGGAACACAGGCGTGTTGATATGCAGGCCCGGAGCAGCACAGACAGCACAGGGACAGATGGATGTCATAGATAACAGATCCACATCTCCTCCTGGTGCCTCTTATCAACGGGCCTGTTAGCATAATTAGAGGCTTTTGAGACCCCCCCCCTCCCCCCTCCTTACTGCACCCTCCTTCCCCTCCCCTCTCCCTCTGACTGACAAAAAGTATAATTGCGACATAAACAGCGACAAAAGGACATGTACAAAATAAACAAGTAAACATAAATAGAGAGAAAAGACTGGGTTATTTTTGTCCTGTGGGTGAAAAGAGAGAGAGAGAGAGAGGAGGAGAGGGGGGAGGGGAGGGTGAGACACAGTTTAACCAAATCTGCTGTCAGTCACAGTCAACTGGTGTGACTGGGTACTCAGAGGCTGGTCCTGTGAGTGCCTGAGAAACACAGAGCGTGAGGCCTGATTGTAATTATGCTGGAACTAATATGCTTTTCAAAATGAGCCATTATGAGCTAATGCTGCCACTGCCAAAAGCCTGGGCTGGTTTTTTGTCCCTCTGTCTTGGATAGTTTGCAAAGGTAAGGCTGATATCCAGGCCATTGGTTCTGGTGTTGGAGACGTCCTACAGAGGCTGTACTGTACATTACAGCAGCTGGGTTGCTGCTGGTAGCTCGGCACTAATCTCTGACACATGTAATCAAGCATCTTTGTGAATTAACCTGAAATATCTCATCGTGTTTTCCAATGGGGCAGCTTTGTGTTGATCCTGTATGCATGGCTGATAGGTTTAAGATAGGTTTCCACTTCTGTTTCTAATCTAGCAGATGTTTCCAAGTCAGAAGTCTCTTCTGGTATTCTAGCCTGGGTCCATCAGTGAAAAACAAGACAAGATAACGATTTATTAATCCTCAAGTGGGTGAATTTAGCAAAACCTTACAGGTGTACACTGTTGGGTCTGGACGTGACCCACATGACCGCAGCCTCTCCCTCCCACTCTGCAGAAGACAGGGGCTAATGAAGGAGGAGAGAGAGGAGGAGAGTGTCCATAGAGGGGTAAGGAGAGAGAGGGTGTTGATGAGTGTTCCATCTGAAAAGGGCTGAGAGAGAGAGAGAGAGAAGAGAGAGAGAAGAGAGAGAGAAGAGAGCGAGAGAAGCGAGAGAGAGAAGAGAGAGAAGAGAGAGAGAGAGAGAGAGTGAGCGAGAGCGAGAGAAAGAGAGACAGTATTATGCCGGCCTTTCATGAGGACAGGTCTACAGAGAGACTGTCCCATCCCATCGTTCCAGTCTGTAGAAGAGTCTACACCTTGTGGCTGACGTAGGTATCGGTAGACAAATGCTGTCAGTGTGCATTCTCCTGAAACAGACACGGCATTAATCCTAGTTTAACTTTAAACCGCTGCCTTTCAAAAAAAATAAACAGTCCCATCCATTACTAATGAGATTCAGTTAAAGGCTGCCTGTGAAGTAATTTGTTATTTTGTGTTCCAATTACAGTTTATAGAAAGAGTGCTTTGATGCTTCATATTTCAGCATCATATGAGCGATCTGGTTTGTTTTTGCCTCGTAACCAGGCTCATGTTTAAATCAATAAGGCAGAGGCCTGCCAGGGGCCTGGAGGGGGATGCTAGCCGTAATCACGGCAGTTGGATAAGAAGCCTCTAATTGACGGATGAATGCTGAGGAGATGCTGGAGCTCTTTATCAATATTCCCAGAACCTACAAATGGAATTACAACAAGCAGCGGCTTTATACGAAGGTCTAATCAGGATGTTGCTCATTGTTTCAATGTGGTAGTGAGAGCTGTCTGAGAATTGACCTCAGGATCCCACAGGGAATTCTGATTTGTTTCAAGGTAGTTAGCTTTCATCTCCTCCAGTGGTTCCTCCCTTTATCAACATTGCCAGCGTGCTTTAACACCGTGGAGAGAGGCATGCGCGCTATTCAAATTTCTGCCGCTTGCTCGGCTGTGAAACCAGTGTAAAAGGTTTCATTACTCCTGCTTCTATCTGACCAAACCACCATCAAGATGGAGAATGATGGTGGAGCCCAGGTTGGCTACCCAGAGACATATCTCCAGAGCAGCTCCTTTATGCGAAGAGCATTATATTTTCAGCCGCGCAGTCACAATAAGTTACCCAGATGCCTGTACCGGCTCCACCCCACGCTGCCTCTGCCTCTCACAAGCATGGACAGGAACCATGTGTTTGCACTGAATCCTGTTTCTGTCACAAGCCGTGTTAGGCAGGATGTACAACTTCCTGGTTTTCTCAATGAATCTTGGCACCCCTATCACAAGATGTTGTCTCGGAGATGAATCCTACCCCCCGAACGCGGTCCCTGTTTACGCCGGTGTCTGCGATATTACCCACCCAAGCCATGCTCATTGGCAAGGGAAGCTGTTGTTGACCTTCACTGCCGAATGGGCCGGAGGTTTTTGCGCGTTTGGTTACAGAGGTGGTTTGCCGGAGAGCACAAAGACTGTGTCGTAGACAAAGGGAAGGGATGGAAACCAGGCAAAACAAC
>BROE01000020.1:7475436-7519424 GCA_036571765.1 Plecoglossus altivelis
TCAGATTAATTTGGTTTAGAAAATCGATGTTGAACCCTATTATGCCAAATCCAGATTTGGATAAATGTTTAGAAAACGTTTATTTTAAAATATCACAGAAAGGGATCAAGCCACAGAATTGAAAGAGAAAGGAGCAGAGAATGTCAGGGGATTTGAACCGTCTCCCAGGGGCCTGTCCCTGTATCCGAGCCCACCCGAGTCCATCCTGTGCATGTGTACTCCTCCTGTCACCTTGGAGGGGTGGGCGGGGCAAGGAGGTGGCACCTTATCACACTGAAGCTCTGGACAGACAGCCAGAGCACCAGCTGCTTAATGGAACACTGAAGGAAAACCCAGCAGTTCTAGTAGCAGCTGCTCTGGTGGAGTTTAGGAGGGGATGGTGGGGGGCAAAGAGGGGGAGACGCCGAGAGAGAGAGGGAGAGAGAATGAGAGGTGAGGGGAGAAAAAAGGGAGTGGGACCTAGAGAGAGAGAGAGACAGAGAGAGAGAGAGAGTTGGAGAGAGAGAGAGAGAGAGAGAGAGAGCAATGCATTCCTGATGGATGTCTCATACCAGCATTTGGCCAGATTCTCTTCCCATCACTTTCAAGCTTGCCGCCGCTTGTAAAAACCCCTTCTGCGCATCCCAGCAGGTCCCTCATCCTCTGCTTGGACCTCATGCCCCCGACAACAACATTAATCAATCAGACACTAGCTGGAAAAAATTGCTTAGCGCAGCCCTCTCTTCTGACCACAGCCCTCTGTGTGTCTGTGGGCCTCCTGAAGCCTGCTATGTGCGCTAACCCCTCCCCACACGGCTAACATGCACTCAGGCTGACTGATTCCACACATGGCCCAAAACGCTAACGTACACGTCCGAGCGAGCGGGATGTCAGCACCTGAGAGGAGGCTCTGTGGCCGCTCTCCTCAGACGCAGTTTTATTGCGGAACACGAAGATTTTCGAAACGTCTCCGATCTGCTTTGGAGGCCAACTTGGACGAGACTGAGTCAAGTCGTTCCATTTTCATTCGATGTCAGGTTTTCTTTATGACACGTTAACGGATAGCGTTTAAAAGTACATTTTTGTACGACGATGCATGTAATAACGCATCTGTTATTCTTACATGTTATTTTGTGGAATATGAATGCAGCATCCAAATCCGTCTTAGAAAATAATAAGTAGTCTTGATTGGACATTTATTGATCAGTTGAAAGGACACGTTATAATTCACAAGGATTGACCTGTATTGTCACACAGAAATCTCCCTTTAGATCCAGGGAATTAAGAGACATAGGACATGTTGCCATCATGTTGTGGTCAGTAGCTGTTGGATTTTCATAAAGAATCTTTTGAAGAATTTAACCCATTGTGTAGATGGCCACGGATTTCACATTTTATATGTCTCAGCGGGACAAAAATAAATTAAATGAATAAGATCTTAAAACTGAGAGGACAGTGTTTCCTCGTCTGGAGATAATAGGCCTAAATTATGTCATGTGCAAACCTGAGGTATTTAAGTCATGGATATAATTGTTAATGCAGTTTTCCTCATAATCTAATTCAGAAACGCTTTGAAAGTCTCCAAAGGTCAACTCAAACTCAATTTCCTTAGAAGGTCACTGCAGGAAAAGAGAGTCTGGGTAAGCAGAGTAAATAATGGCCTTCAGTCTTCAATGTTAGCTGGCCGGTTAGGCAAGCGAGCCGGGAGAACACTTTGGGCCAGACTGAGGATGCTATTCAGAACCTCTTCCTTTACTTTGTGAAGAGGCCATGTGATGAGCAGGAGCGTTGTTACCTTCGTTAGCTCCATGCCTGACAGTGAACGTGCGTCAGTTACACCTCCTCCAGCATTCTGGAACACTGTTTCCCTTATCAACCCCCCCCCCCCCCCCCAACCCCGGGAGCTGCCACATCCTATATGATAACAACCCCTTTTTATCGCCTGGATGTTGGTGTGTGGATGTTGGTGTGTGGATGTGTGTGAACTTGAGGGATAACCTTCCGTGTGTTTGAAGATGTCAGCCAGCTGTGGTTTCCTCAGAGCGGTGGGTGCGCTGAGCGCCCCTGGCCGGCCAGCAGACAGGAGATCCCTGGGCCCTGGAGACGACCTCCACAGCTGCAGTGACGCATCAGCCAGATGTCAGCCACTAGAGGCTGGGGGGTGAGCTGGGAGGGAGGCAGGAGGCTGGGAGGGAGGCAGGAGGCTGGGAGGGAGGAAGAGAGTTTAGAATGGAGGTAAAGACAGAGGTAAGAGTGGTTAGGAGGGCGGTTTAGAGTTTAGGAGGGAGACTGGGAGGGGGGTTGAGAGGCTGGGAGGGGGGTTGAGAGGCTGGGAGGGGGGCTGAGAGGCTGGGAGGGCGTTGGAGGTGAAGGGGAGCAGTGTTGAGGCAGTGGAGTGCAGAGGCTTTGAGGCGCTAGCTTTTTTACCAGCGTTTTCATGGTCACGGTTGGTTAGGTGACCGGGTGATAATGTGTGAGAGTTGAGGTTCTTTACTGTTGCTCAACTAGACCAGGCTGGCTGGCAGACTGCTGTCTCCCTGATATTTATTGTGTTTGACATAGCTTTGACTCATGGATCACACTCTCAGCTCATCTAGCCAGCTGCTTGTGTCTGTGATGTGCTGACCCTCTGTCAGTCTGCAGTAGCAACACGGCCTCACACAGCGCTAGGCAGACCTGGATGGGAGAGCTCGTTTCTAAATAACAGATTGCGGTAAATGATCCAGAACGCTCAGATGTGTGTTGGGACCGCGTGTTTCGGTTTGTTGATAACGTGGGTGCGTGTGGGTTTTTGCGGGCAGGTGTCCGCGCGCGTGTTTTAGTGTGTGTCTGCGAGTGGGTGTTTTTTTCTGGTTTGTGCGTCTGTGTGTTATATGTATGTGTGTTGATGGACCTCAAGACTACCTGGCTCCTTATCAGCGGGCTCCCAGGCTGCATCCTGCAGCATCCGCTGGCTCACTTCAGCTCAGGCTGTTCCACACGCCATTAGAACACACAGCATCTCTCCTGCCCAGCTTCTCTGAAGTTCAGACCAGGTGGGGCTCTGCTGTCGGCCAGACCGGAGAAGGGCTCAGGGGGAGAGGGAGGGGGCTGGGGGGGAGAGTGAGGGAGGCAGAGGGAGGTAGGGTGCAGAGCAGAGGTGGCGGCCCCCTGCAGTAAATCAGCTCTCAGGCCAGCTCACACATGAAGTGAATTACATTCTCTTCTGTTTGAGCTGAAGTTTTTCAGGAGGATATACATTATTCCCCGATTCCATCATCAAGACACTGCGCATTCCTTCTCCCCCCCCCCCCTGCCCCTGTCCCGACTTCCCCCTCCCCGCGGCCCCCCCCCCTCCTCTGCCGTGGACTCTTCCTTACTCTGAGCTCTGCTGCATGGCTCACTTTGCCAATCAGCCTGATAGATCCTCTTTCACAGGCAATGAACGTGCCGCATGTAGCTATCGTAGTTAGTGGAATCTAATAACGTATGAGCATGGGCTTTTTATGAGGCGTAAAAATCAATTTGGCAAGAAGTTTCTCTCTCTCTCTGTCTCTCTCTCTGTCTCTCTGTCTCTCTCTCGTCTTCTGGATTCGTGCTTCTAGGTCATCTCTGTCTCCTGTCTCTCTGTCTCTCTGAATGTCTCTGTCTCTGTCTGTCTCTCCTTTCTCTCTGACTGGTGTCTCTCGTCTCTGGCTGTCTCTTGGTCTTCTCTCTCTTCTCTCTCTCTCTGGTGTTCTCGATGATGTCTCGTGATACAACTCTGTGCTCTGCTCGTGGCTCTCTCTCAATCTCTACTAATGTGCATCCCATCTCATAGTCTCTCTCCCCATACTGCCTCTGTCTACATCTCCATCTCTCTCTCTCTCTTGTCTCTCTGCTGTTCTTCTCCTCATCTCGGCCCTTCTGTTGTGTTCCTCTCTGTCTGCTTGTCTCTTGGTGTCTCTCTTCTTCTCTCTCTCTCTTCTCATCTGTTGTGTCTCTGTGTCTCTGTCTCTCCTGCTTCTTCTCTCTCTCTGCTCTCTCTCTATTTCCTCTTCTTCCTATGGTCCTTCTCTCTCTCCTCTCTCTGTCTCCCTCTCTTCTCTCCACCACCTCATCCCCTTTTCCCTCTCCCTTTCTCCCCCACCCTGTGTCTCTGTGTCTCTGTCTCTCTGTGTCCGAGGCTAAGTTCAGAGCTCTTGCAAACCCTTCCCTGTCCTGGGACGAGCTCAAACGGTTCAGTGTCTTCTTCTCTTCGGTGACTCTCCAACCACACTAGGCAGCTGTCCACCCCGTGGAGATTCGAATCAGTCACTATTGTTTGCAGTCATGTAGCTGAGCTGCAAGCTGCTACCAGACAGAGCAGAGAGGGGGGATATTCGTGGTTCAGTAGGAAGAGCATTGAACCACAGATCAATAGGTCAGGTTTGAATCGAGTCCCTTTGGGTAAAAAGCATCTATTCATGAAACACATTATCTGCCGAACAAAACCAATCATCTTCTAAAGAATCACTTTTTCTGCTAAACATGCACACAATCGTGCTCGGTCTTATCCACAACAGACGAGCTGCGGAGACACCGTGAGGTACGTTCAGCATCCCTCAGGTTCCTTTAGCAGGAGAGAAACGCTCAGTGGGTTTGGTTTGAGCCAATAGTACCTAGCCCACCCAAACCAGTGGGCGCCTGTGTATCCTGCCGCTCTGACTGGATGGCTCAGAAAAGAGGTAAATAGGATTTATGGAGATTGCAGAAGAGAAATTGTGTGTAGTGCACCAGGCAGGATGTTCTAACAGTTTCTTATTATTAGAATTTAAATGACTTTCCTTCAGTGCCTCTGTATTCCTGATGCTTATCGAGCTAATCCCACTCCACTCTCAAATTCACACTCCAAGCTAGTTTAATTAGCATAGTGCCAGTCTGGAAGGCAGAATGGCAAGGAGGCAGGCAGGCAGGCAGGCAGGCAGGCAGGCAGGCAGGCAGGCAGGCAGGTGAAAAATCGGAAAGAGAGTGGGGCGGTAGAGGTATGGTCTGGTAGAAGGAGGACTGTTATACCTGAATGTCTGCAATACTGCACTGTGTGGATGGAGAGACGTTTTGTGAGGTGAACTCATGTTCTGGTTGTTTTAGGGCGTCTAGATAAAATGTGGACTGTTGGCTTCTGAATCTTTATCACTCCACGATACAATTACTCTCAATGCCATGCATGGCAGTGTTGTGGTAGGGTAATTGTTGATGTCTGATAAGACAATCGCAGCCTCTGATCTGCGGGCAGAGATACCATTGTTTAGTGTTTACTCTGAGTAAGAGCCATGTCACAGGGAGCCCGATATGAAACTAGGGATGCACCGATATGGACTTTTTTGGCCAAAACAGATAACCGATATCTCTTTATATTTGGAAGCTGATAACTGTTACATGCTGATAAATTCAAAGCCTGAGTCTGATGACAAAATCAAAAGGCAAGCGAAGACAGTGGACAAACGCTTTTAATTCAACCTTAACTACATTAAGCATCTTGATCCGTCTTTTACCAAAATGATCAGACTTTTTGAATTTTACCCAAACAATAAGTGCTTCAACGGGCAGCCATAATTTATTGCCATTATTGTATTGTTCAAATATCTTTATTGGACCAATAGCATTGACACGGAAATATGATCCATATGGCCTATACCCATATGGCCGCCAATACATCGTGCATCTCTATATGAAACAGGACTGCAGCCTCCTCCTCTAAAACAGGATTGGGGTCACTTTGCATTTTAATGCCGTCAATCTACCAAGTGAAGTTACTGTAATATGACTGTAAAGAATACAATGATAGTGTTGGATTGTCGAAACTCTCTCATGTTCACTGGGCTCTGTGATGCTTCACCTCCTCTCAGTCCTCTTCATCTCCTCCCCTTCTCCCTTCTGACTCTTCTCTCCACTCCTGTCCTCCACTCCCCTCACTTCTCCTGTCCGTTCCTCTTCTCTCCTCCACTCACTCCTTTCCCCCTCTCCTCCGCTCCATTCCTCCACTCCTCCCATCCTCCACCCCTCCCTCCGGTCCTTCTTCATTCCATGTCTGTGTTCAGCTCAGCAGCTCAAAGCTCTCTCTTTTGTCTCAGAGGCCCTGCTAAGCTAAGCTCTATTCCTCTGAGATGGGGTAGTGTTGCCCTAGCACCCCCCCCCCCCCCCCCCCCCCCCACCTCTCCACACACACACTCCCACCCCCCTACACCCCCCCCAAATACACTTCATCTCCCAAGCTTCATCAGTATGGCTCAGTGACTACAGGCTGTTCCAAGAGCAGGAAGGGCTCAGCTCCTTCAGCTCGCCTCAGCAGACGAGAGCCATGTGGCTGCCTGGCCAGAGCTGTCCTCTAGCTGGATAAAGACACGGAGGGACCCAGTCTCTCTCAGCTGCTCCGGGCCTAAACTGGATTCAGGAGTGGCGAGGAGAGTCTCTGGTCCAAGGTGACTTTGTCATCAGGTTCCAGAGTGCAGCCTCAAATCCTCTCGCAGCTGCAGGCTGTGTTGCTGTGGGTGTAAATTAGTTTGTGTGTGTGAGTGTGCAATGTGCTTGTGTGTACACAGTACGTGTGTGCGGGTGTGATGCTGAATGAGTGCGAGTGTGTATGTAGGTCAGTGTGTGTATGTAGGTGAGTGGGTGTGAGTGAGTGTGTGTGAATGTGTTTATCTTTGCCTCCACTTAGATCAATGGTCACTAGAGTAACATATTTCAAGCCCAGTTAAGCAGTGAAACACTCCTCTTCGACAACATAGCATTGACCAGGGCACACTTAACCTTCTGGCTGCCAGCTTTGTACAGCTACAGGCTCGGAGCCTCTGGCATTTGAGTTTGGATGATTTCTCAGGCGCCGTGGTGGGCTTGTTCAATTGCCCCAGAATGAATTCAGTTAGAGAGACAAGTAGTGCTTCCCAGACTCCCCTCAACGTTAAGGTGCACTGCTGCCTTTGGTGAGTGCCTGGTGGCAGGGGGTGGAGGAAGCAGGACTCCCAGAATGGGAGCCTCCTCTGGCCGTCCATCACCACAGCCTGGAGGAAGGCAAAGGAGGAAGAGAGGATGACACCAAATCCTGAGTAGAAACTGTCTGAATGATCAGACTAAATGTCCAACAAACATCACAAAGGGAGGTTCGAAACAGAGGGAATAGTACGGTGTCGAGGAAAGTAGAGAGGAGGGAGAGGAGGCGTGAAGGAGGGAGAGGAGGTGAGAAGGAGGGAGAGGAGAGGAGAAGGTGGGAAAGGAGGCGAGAAGGAGGGAGAGGAGGCGAGAAGGAGGGAGAGGAGACGAGAAGGATAGGAGAGAGAGGAGGGAGGGAAAGGGACCTCGGTGTTGTGGCTCTTGGTATGCTGCCATGATGGAACACCTCCTCAGCCACAAAGAGAGCAGGAAGTAGAAAAGGGGATAAAAAGGGGGGGGGGTTGGTGTTGTGGTTCAGAGGGTAAAGGTGAAATGGCACCATGGGGCGGAGTGACGGGGGGGTGTGTGGAAGGAAGGGGCGTGGCCCCTCCCCAACCCCCCCTCCCAGGGGGAGGCAGCTGTTTGTCTGCTCCCAGCAGGAGCTTAGCCCTGGGTCCAGACCCAGGACTACGCTCCACTACATCCCAATAGCAGGCTTGTCACTGGGGCTACGGTGGCTAGCAGCTCCCCCTCCCCTTTCCTCCCTGGCTCTGCCAGGGCAGCTGACTGCAACGCTGGAACTCCAGAACAAACAAACGCCAACGCCAAACCTGAGAAGGAGGAAGTCACAGCCATGCAAGATAGGCTCCCTGCTGGGCTGAAAATGCTGCAGTCAAGATGTTCCATTCTCAGCGGCGCTCAGAGCCCGGCGCTTCAGGGCGCTAGAGCCACTTGATATCACCCGCCTCGAGTTCGCAGGTTAAACAAGACTGTGAGCAGGGGGGACATAAACAAGCCTGTGGCTTTGTGGACTGGACGTGCCTTTGGTAACCTGTATGGTATTAGGCCGGGCTGCGCCGCGCGTGATTGAGATCTCTCAGCGCGCGAGCTCCTCCACGTACGTTTGTGTGCCTCCGAGCTAAACGAGCGGCGGCGAGAGCGTCTGTGTCTTTTAGCCCTTCGACCAAAAAAAAAAGAGTTGCTCTTTAAGAGCTGTTTAAAAAGGGACGCCCCCCTCTTTGTGTCCAGTGTTCTCTGTGGCGTATGGAGAAGCTTTTGTTCCTTGCTTTCATGTGCTCTCACAATAGGCCGGCCCATTTTCAACACAACGGCAGATGAACTGTGCTGACAGTGTATTAAACTCTGATGAATTGCCTGTGCAACGCATAGATCAGTGTTCTTCAACCTTTGGCACATACTGGTCCCAGGCCTTGTCTTGGTGAAATGAAACAGGTTGCTGGCTGTATGGACTCTCTTTTCAAACAGGGGGACCGATTATATTAGCGTTTTGTTGAGGCAGAAACTCCCTTTTTTGAAATGTGTAAATCACGGCGGTTGAAAGTGAGGCTGTTTAGTCGCGTTCATTCACGGAGTTGACATTGTGCATATGTGGTTTGAAGTTGTAGACGTTTGAAGCGTTTTGAGTCAACAGGACCACTTGGCTGTGCCGAAGAATCACTCAGATAAGATGAATGAAGGAGCGCTTTGCATTGTTCACATTGTGGGAATCGGAATACTTTATTTGTATTTCTATTCGAAAAAAAGAATCTGATGACATTAGATTAAAACTACCATCCACAGTCCTGTTTATTTATATAACACAGGCTGCGTGTGTTTTTTGAATGAGGACTAAATCCGATCATATCTTGTACACAATGATTCTGTGTGTGTGTGTTGTGTGTGTGTGCCTGTGTGATGCATGAGTGTGTGTACTGTTTACCATACTTATCCCCATGCGTGCATTCCTCCCAGGCCTCCTTTTAAGTGGCTATGGTTTCCAACTTGTCGCTCGCTGTTGGTGCTGGGGGCCAGCGAGCTACCTCTGACCCTGGCAGGATTTCTCCCTTCTGAAGGGGGCTTAGGGCGGCCTGTTGACTCAGAGCACAGGCCTCAGCACTGTTGGGAGAACACCGGCACAGCTGCCTTGCATGCAGCTCCATGGCCCTGGTTCTCCTCGTAGGAACACCACACATGATCGCGAAACGTACGTGTGGTCTGTGCTGCATTGTGCGAGCAGAGCACGCATATGTAGACGCAAATTCACACACAGACACAAACCACACACAGACACACGCACAGACACACGCACAGACATACACACAGACACAACGCCAACGCGGTTTTTCGCTTCCAGCTTTGTCCTGTGTCTAGGTGACGGCTGGACTCTTCTCCGCAGCGTTCCTCTGCTCCTCCTCTCACGCAGCCTCTCCTCTGCTCCTCCTCTCACGCAGCCTCTCCTCTGCTCCTCCTCTCACGCAGCCTCTCCTCTGCTCCTTCTCTCACGCAGCCTCTCCTCTGCTCCTTCTCTCACGCTGCCTCTCCTCCGCTCCTCCTCAAACGCTGCCTCTCCTCTGCTCCTCTCACGCTGCCTCTTCTCTGCTCCTCCTCTCACGCAGCCTCTCCTCCGCTCCCCCTCTGACCGTCTCCCCTCCTCTCCTCTCCTCAGGTGTGGTTTAGCAACAGGAGAGCCAGGTGGCGTAAGCAGGCCGGAGCCAACCAGCTGGCAGCCTTCAACCACCTGCTGCCTGGAGGCTTCCCGCCCACAGGGATGCCCACCTTGTCCACGTATCAGCTCCAGGAGGCCAGCTACCCAGGTGCCCCCCCCTCTCTCTCTCACAGGGTACCAGGCCCTCTCCTCTGGAGGAAGGACCCAATCAGACCCCGCCAGACCCTGTGTCTGTTCGATGGAGTCTAGCTGTATCTGTAAAGTGATTAGCCCTGTGCTGCGGTGCAGCTGTCTGTCGCTGGGTCTTTGTGTGGACCGTACCACACAGACGTTTGCCTTAGGGTCAAACTAAACTTAATCTAATCTGTCTTGTTCTTGGGTTTGAAGTATTTGTGGTATGTCTGTGTCTGTTTAATGTGCATGTTAACGCTCTTTTATTTCACATACACACCATGTGACACATATAGGATCCATACAGCATGTCGTTAAGCCTACAGTTAATCCTTTGTTGTGAAGTGATGGTGACGTTGATCCAGTTTGCTGGCATTTACAGACTGTACATTCAACATCAGAACTCCTCAGTCTGTGGAAGTCCACATTCCATAGAACATGAACATGATATGCCCATGTTCTATGGAATGTTATTTGTAGCCTGTGAACAGAATCCCCCTGGAGAGTAGACCAGAACACTTTCTAAAACAAAGTTCAAAAAACTCCAAACTCTTGGGTAGGCAGCTATTGCTGGTGTTGCCTTCAATCTCACTCATGATGTTGTTGTTGTTGGGGCTGGTAGTATTGTTGTTGTTGTGGCTGTTGGTGTTGATGCTGTTGTTGTTGTTGTTGTTGTCAGATGGCAGCAGTACGCTGCACCGCCCCCAGCCCCTCCCTCCGTCCTCCATGCACCAGGGCGGGCTAACAGACACTAGCTCCGCCTACGGCCTCTCATCTAATCGCCACGGCTTTGCCAGCTACTCAGACACCTTCATGAGCCAATCAGCATCCAGCAACCACATGAACCCGGTCAGCAACGGTCTCTCCCCACAGGTAGGTCTCATTCTACCGTTTTTAAACGGTTTTGTTCGAACAACAATGGCTTGGTTTCTCTGACATGGATTAAGCCTGTGACTAAAAATCAAAGACAGTCTTTAGTCCTGGCCCATGCTCAAGATGTTCTCATGAATCTTCACTTAAAGTAATATAAACTGTCATGGATTCATTCCTTCAGTTATATCTATCAAAACCGCCCAGTTTGAAATTGCAGTTGCCTGAGATACTATTTCACTTTGTGAGAGAAACCAGCTAGGGCCCAGTAATATGTCTTAACTTAGGCTGTTCTGCTGCCTCCTAAAGCTCTGGGTTTCCATTGGCTCTTATAAATTGGAACAATTGTCAAACAAATGGCTTAACATCAACAAATTAAAATCCATCTTGATAGGGGCACATCTGCTCCAAACAGCTTCTTCACTTTCCTGGGACTCGGAAATCCCGCTCAGAACACTGAGAACACATGTGAAGGAAATAATTAGCTCAAGCTTATAAATGTAGGCCCTTAATCTGCTTGGAGTAATTGTTTGGAATTGGAAGACCCCTATTACTCTGTGTGAGTAATATTGCTCAGTGTTTGACTCAGGGTTGTGGCTCAGTGGGTGCCGACCACTGCTGATCTTCCCTGCTGCCCTGGGCATCCCCTCATTAAGTCCCCCCTCCTCCCCCCCTCCCTCGTCTTCCCTCCTCCCATCAGGAAACTGACACTGAGTATCACTCCAGGTCATGAACAGCCCAGCTATCTATATAGCTAGCTAAATGAGCAAGGAATCAATGGAGACATTTTGATATGTCATCATCCGGGTGATATTCTGCTGTTGAAAAAAAAAAAAAAAGGAGAGGCAATTTCTCTGCCCCGCTGTGTGTGTTTTCTGTTAAAGCTTCAGGGATTCGACTTGTTATCCTCTTTGGGCAACCCCCATTAACGAGTCTTTAAAATAAGACCCTTTGCTACTAAGGGTTGAGCCTTAAGTAGCAGAGAATAGGAAAAATGATTTGTATTGATGCAAATCTTGTGTGAGAAGAGCATTATACACAATTATCCATCCATACTGGCCAGTCCTGGCCACCCTTACCAACAAGATGTGGTTAACAAGCAGAAAATAAGATTGAAATGGTGTGTAAAGAGTTGAAAATGAATTTCAATGCTGCATTTGTCCGCAATTACCCTCTCGTTCACACGTATTTCATTGGAAGCTTCTTTTTTTTCTTCTCTCTCCCTTCTTCTTCAAATATTTCTGAAAGCAGATTGGAAACATTCTTGGTATTACCCTCTTTCTTCGCGGAAAAAAGCATTAAGGATTTTGTGACAAAAAGGAGATTTTCTCTGCTGCTGGAGAGGGTAACATGGAGGCTCACAGCGTGTTTGATTGTTAATCGTGGCATAGGGGCTTTAAGTACTAATGCTCTCCTTGCAAACCTGCAGAAAACACCAGCTATACCAGCTGCTTTTTTCATTAACGGGTGTCCTTAACACTGGTAGGGGATCTAGCCACAGCACTACAGCAGTCTGCAACCTCTCTCTCTCTCTCTCTCTCTCTCTCTCTCTCTCTCTCGCTCTCTCCCTCTCTTCCTAGGCAGTAAAGAATGTGTTTGGATAATATATGCTTCCTGTTTAGCAGTCAGGATTAGGACAGGAGCTTTTGGGAAAACGAACAGACAAGGATTGTGCAGAATTCAATAATTCTGTCAAGTGGATTCAATCTGTCTCTCTTTCTTCCAGTTTATTTCCAATGTGATGCCCTGGAAGGAGCTTGAGGAAGGGTGTGATATCAACAAGGTCGGTACAGGGGTGGGCGTGAGAGGTGTGCGTCCGTCCAGCGAAAGAGAGGGCAGTTTCGGTGGGAGTATCAGGTGTGGAGGGCTGAGCGTCATGTGGCATTGCTATCAGCCTCTCAGTGGGGGAAGATAGATCTTCTCTCTGACAGGCGAATGAGAGTTCACACCCTGCCACAGCTCCATGAGACTTCCTTGCGGAACACACGCGCGCGCGCACACCGCACATACAGCGCACACTCCCGAGTGCAGCCTGTCTGAAGCTATCTGTCTGCAGTTTAACAGATGTCGTTTCCACTTTTTCTCAGAGACACCTCATCTTGGAAGTTGTTGACAGGATGTTATTTGACCTAGATGTGGACAGTGATTTTTGCGTTTATATACAGTACACACTCCCCTCTCTTCCTGAATGTAATAGAACCCTCCACCCCCCCCATACAAATTGACTGTCCGTAGCCGAGATGGTGCAGTTGATCTGCAGTTGTATCTAGTTGCCAGTCATCAGCACTGGTGAGGGGCAGATGTGTACTCCTGTGTTGGTGTGAGCGAGGCTGTTTTCTCTCTGTTCCCAGCACTGTCCGTTACTAAGATTGACAACATTCTATGATTCCCAGTAAATGGGCCTGGCTGGCGATCTGCCAAGCTGGTAATGGAATCCTGCTGGGTCTGGCATTCCCGACAGGTGCTCGCATCCATCCCGATCCCAGAACCTTCCCCTCGACGGAGCCCTTTTCCCATTACAGCCAGGGGAAAACGGGATCTGCACAGCGCTGGGGCTGTTGTTCCTAGCGGGGTGTAAGTTGGACTGGTTCGAGAGAGGAGATGGATGTGTCAGAGGCGATGGGATAAACCACCTTGTGGACTCTAATGGGCTGGAGGGGAAGAAGAGAGAGAGCGAGAGAGATAGAGAGAGAGAGAGAGAGAGAGAGAGAGAGAGAGGAAGGATAATGCAGAAAAAGAGAGGGGGATGTTGGTCTTGTTTCATTTGTTGCCTCAGCAGGTGTTAGAATGAGGAGAATCAGGAAGAAGTTGGAGTTGTGGCCACAGAGATGAAATGACAGTGTTGAAATGTTATTGCTTTTCTACCAGAGAGGATATTTACTACCATCTAAACCTTTCCAGACGGAGGAGGATCTCTCTGTTGTCAACAACAGCTATTTCGAGAACTTCTCCTTTCTGTTGGAAAAAGGATTCAAAGAGAAACGTCATGGTCATTGGCTTGCTTTTTTAATGATTGGTTATGTTACTTTGTTTGACCAAGCAGAACATAATTAATTGTGTTATCTGGAAGGAATGCTAAGTGGCAGCACAAGATCTGTTTTTTTGCCGTCCTCCTAAAGAATAATAAAATAAAGAGAATATATATTTTTAGGACAACAACAAATCAATCCAAAACTAGTATGTGTCTTCTCTGATAAAGGTACCCTCAAGAAAACAGCCAGTCTGGAGAACACTTAGGGATGCGTAGCCTTAAAAGAATTAAGAAAGTGACCTGAAATGAAATGAAAAAAAAATCAAGTTTTGACACCTGTTCTCAGGGATAGTGAATCTAAAGATGTATGGAGCCCCTACACTCTGGTGCTTGGTCTCACACTAGCAAGAAACAGAACAGACAGTCAGGAGTCGAGGGTCAAACTGCAGGCTTTCAGTGCATCTGCTGTAAAGGCTCTACACTCAGTGAAAATCTAGATGTTCTCTCCCTTCAACCCTTCATATGTTTTTGTGAGGTCAGAGAGTGACTTCCTGCTGCTGCCTGCAGTTTGGAATAGTCGTATTTTTGAGAGAGAGAGAGAGAGAGAATGAGGATTTGGCATGTGCGCTTCAAGAGGGGATGTGGGGTGTGTGGGTGTGGCCCAGCTTCTCACACACACACACACACACACACACACACACACACACACACACACACACACACACACACACACACACACACACACACACACACATGCACACACACATGTGCACACGCACGCACGCATACACACACACATGTGGACAAACACACACACACAGACACAGGATCAGAGGAAGAGCAGCTCTCACCCCTGCTTGCCTTTGATCCGTGTCCCCAGGCCTGCCTTTTCCGCGGCGCTCCGCACCACGCACGCTGACATCACGCTCGCTCGCGACTCCCCACAACTGTCTGACAGAGATAAGCCGGGGAAGACTTGCAAACCACACTGCCTCACTTCCATTAGCCAGCACAGGCACTCCTTTCTGAAAAACGGGATGAATTATATTTAAGCCAACCTTGCTGTTCGTTCCTTGCCAAGAAAAAGGAGAAGGGAGGAAGAGAGAGAAAGGGAGAGAGAGCGACGGTGTGTGCGGGAGAAAGAGAGAGACAGAGAGAGGTGAGGGGGGGAAATTTCGATACCAATTTAAGAGCTCCAACTCTACTTCCGCCCCCGCCCCCCCCCTCCCCCCTTCCCCCCCTCTGACTTCTATCAAGACACTCTGCACCTGAATACTAATGAGAGAGGCGATCATGTAGTCCCATATTATTAAAACTTGGGCATTAAGCCGCTCACCGGGCACCATGTCAGCTGGCAAGCTCTGCTGACAACAAATCAAAGGGGATGAGCTCATAGCCAGCATTCACAGCTCAGGCCCTCGCTGAGCAAGAGGGGGGAATACATACTGCTTCATTAGAACTCCCATTAAACAAATACTGTTTCAATTTGGCAAGTATAAAAAAAGATGTAAGAGGCTTTCGGAAAGAAGAAGGAGAGGGGGGGGGGGGAAACGAGACCTGCTTTTTGCTGCTGCCAAGAAAAATCAAGGGACTGTAAATCGTATCCAGTGGCTAAATGTGCGTGTGTGTTTTTAATGCATAGATTATCAGTGTTGTGCTGTAATTTAGCAACCCTTTTGAACTCTGAAGAGATATGTCTGGTTTGACACAAACACAGCACACACCATGACTGGCATTCACTTCACGAGTCCAGAGCTAGGAGCTAGGAGCTAGGAGCTAGGAATTAGGAGCTAGGAGCTCGGAACGAGGACTTCGGAACTAACTTGCTATTTATAACAAATAAACAACGAACCGCCAGTTTAAGATGCAGTTTTCATCACACATCTCAGAGAAACAAACAGTGTTTGTGCTGTGAGGCAGATCTGGCCAGCAGTATCTTGTTCACATCACAAACATCCCATAGCAGCGTAAGGTTAGACAGAGCTTGACTAAGTCTGACAGTAGCAGCTTCTGTCTGAGGACACTGTCTGTCACACAGTCTCTCTGACTAACTACTAACTAGTCTCTAGGTTGTGGTGTTTCACTCTGCTAACTAGTCTCTGGGCTGTGGTGTTTCACTCTGCTAACTAGTCTCTTGGCTGTGGTGTTTCACTCTACTAACTAGTCTCTGGGCTGTGGTGTTTCACTCTGATAACTAGTCTCTGGGCAGTGGTGTTTCACTCTGCTAACTAGTCTCTGGGCTTTGGTGTTTCACTCTGCTTACTAGTCTCTAGGTTGTGGTGTTTCACTCTGCTAACTAGTCTCTGGGTTGTGGTGTTTCACTCTGCTAACTAGTCTCTAGGTTGTGGTGTTTCACTCTGCTAACTAGTCTCTGGGCAGTGGTGTGTTGCTCTGCTAACTAGTCTCTGGGTTGTGGTGTTTCACTCTGCTTACTAGTCTCTAGGTTGTGGTGTTTCACTCTGCTAACTAGTCTCTAGGCTGTGGTGTTTCACTCTGCTAACTAGTCTCTGGGCAGTGGTGTTTCACTCTGCTAACTAGTCTCTAGGCTGTGGTGTTTCACTCTGCTAACTAGTTTCTAGGCTGTGGTGTTTCACTCTGATAACTAGTCTCTGGGCAGTGGTGTTTCACTCTGCTAACTAGTCTCTGGTATGTGCTGTTTAATGCTGTTGTTCAGACCCATCTCCATGTCTCTGCCTGTCCCTTCGGTAGCCAAGTTAAGCCAGTGGGCTCCTTTCCATCCATTCCAGTATATATAAATGTGGATATGGTTTCTATTTATTTCCCATCTCGTATTTCACCTTCCAACCTTCCCTCTCCTCTGTTTCGGCTTGTCTTGCCAAGAGTGTGTCTGATTTGCTGTTTCTCCCCCCCCACATACACACACTCTCTCTTTTCTGTCTATCTCTCTTTCACTTCTCGCCTTCTCTCTCTCTTTCTCTCTCGCTCTCCCTCTCTGTCTCTCTCTCACTCCTCCTCTCTCCCTCCATCTTTCTCCCCTGGAGAGCCAGTCCTTCTCAGTGCGCCCAGATGAAAGGCTACGGCGGACAATAAAAATGTTATTTAAATGCAAGGGTGTTTGTGTGCGGGTGAGAGATATTTCCTGCAGAAAGTGAGCTGCCGCATCCTGATAAATAGTAAATATAAGGGAATGCGATTTACATTTATCTTGCAGAGGCAGCCAATATGAATTTCAGTAAATCCTAGAAGATGGGGATTTAAGTAGGAAATGACTGAGACCAATTCTCACGCTGTGTGTTCCATGCAGAGGGAAGGCCCATAAGACGCAGAATGGTATTGCCTTTATTAAAGTATGAGCACTCACATTGATCCTATCTTGAATACCAATTACACAGAGGCGAACACTGTGAAACATGCTCAAGAAGTTTGTATTCCATAGATTTGTGGCATTATATTCTACAGGAGATTTGAATGAACATTTGGAATGTTCTGGAGTTGAGTTTACTTCTGTATGTGTAACCTCCTGTCATTATTTTCTTTGTTACTTTTATCATTATTACTGGTAGCTGTTGTAGTATGCTGTAGTATGAATGGATATTTCCCTGGTAATAGTCCTAATAGGAAAGGTCATGTTTGTAATATCGGTAGAGGTGGTTTCTTGTTCCTGTTACTGTAGCCCATACTGCAGAGCAGGCAGGTAGAGCAGCAGTGGAGGCATGCACAGTGTAACCTCTCTCTGAGGGGTCAGGGGTCGTGGTGTCAGGGGTCATGGCTGGGCTGTGGGCTGGTGAACCTGCCTGGCTCACCAGAGCTTCAGGATGCTGTCTGGCTGCATGTGGTTCCTGTTAGTTCCAGATGCTACTCTGACAGGTGCATGGACGTGATTGATACTCTCTCTGGCTGTCTCTGGCCATCTTTCTCTTTCTCTCGCCCCCCCCTCTCTCTCTCTCTCTCTCTCCCCCTCTCCCTCTCCCTCTCTCTCTCTCTTTCTCTCTCTCTCTCTCTCTCGCTCGCTCTCTCTCTCTCACTCTCACAGTCTCTCACAGTCTCTCACCCTCCTGTTCCTCTCTCTGTTTCTTGCTGCCCCCTCTCCCTCTGTCTCTAGTGGGGTCCCCAGCTGGTTGTCGCTCACTACAGCTCGCTCCACTCAGTCTCCAGCTGTGAGCTGTTTCACTATTTATTTACATGTAATTATGGCTATGAGGTGCAGATATTAACACTGTCAAGAACAATTTGACCTGACATTTTTCACTGGGTTTGGCCCCTGCTGTTAGATGCAAACAAACCCCTCCCCCACCAGATCCTCCCCCCCTTGCGTTTTCTCACAGAGCTGCTGCCTTTATACAAACATGCTCCAAAACATACTCACACAGACAGACCCTAAATACACACTCTTAAATACACACTAACACAATCTAAACACACAGACTTAAACAACCCCTCCACACACACACAGCACCCACACACACAGACACACACACACACACACACACTGTCTGGCACTCTGACACCGCTCTCCTAGAATCCGAAAATCTGCCGTTTAATTTGGCAAAAGCGCTGGTGCGAGGTAAGGAGTTTTAGTGTGTGTGTGTGTGTGTGTGTGTGTGTGAGCTAGCGTGTGTGAAAAGGGGCTGCCCTTGTTCCCTGTGGCTGAATCCATCCCACAGTAACTCAAGCATATCACTAGCAGAGAATAGGGGATTGCTCCCCACACTTTCTCCAATTGCAGCCGAATAGACGGTATATTAACCTCTGGTTAGTGAGAGGCCAGACTCACACTGTGGGCCGTTTAACAACGAGGCTGAGGCCCTTCTGTTGCAGCATCAGGCAGCGCAGTGCTGAGCCACACCAAACAGGCCTGGGAGAAGGAGAAGACACAGGCTGCTTCTCTGACAAACACTTCTAGAAACTACCGTTCCCCTTCAGTGGTATTCTATGGACCCCCCACCTCCTTGAAAAATAAAGACTCACTGAAGGCAAATGTCAAATAAAACAGCCGTGTTGACTGTGTGTTTATGCTCTGTGGTGAAGGCCAGTGCGGCTGGATGGCTGGCTAACATGTTGTGAGAAGTGACAGCTTGTTCCAATGCCTGCTAATCGGCCTCATCTGTGCCTCCTTGTCAATGCCCAGATTCTGTCAGTGCCAATCAGGCTCTTAATTGAACACAATTAACGCCCCCTCCCTCCCTACAACCCACACGCTTCTAGCTTCAAAGGCATATATTTCTCACCCTCTCTACCACACTCACTCTCTCTCTCCCTCCCTCTCTCTCCCTCCCTCTCTCTCCCTCCCTCCCTCCCTCCCATCTTCCGTCTCTCTTCTGTCCCTCTCCCCTCTCGCCGTAGCTTTGGCGGAAGACCCTTTTCAGTTTTGATTAACGTGCCACAGCCAATTACGGCAGTGACATGCAGGCCAGGGCCATCATCTGCTGCCTGCCACCGCGAGGGCCCCTCCCCGCCCATCCCCGCCCCTCCTGGCCCCTGGCCGCCCCTGGCCGCCCCTGGCCTCCCTGCCACCGCCACCTCCGCCGTGACCAAAACGCTCTAATTCAATTTATGCAATCGCTGTTATTTTTAAATAGTCATTTTGTCTGCTCAGATGAGGGGCCTCGCTGCCCGCTGGGCTGTCCGTCTCTTGTGTGTGAGAGAGGTGTGTGTTGTGTGTGTGGTGTGTGTGTGTGTGTGTGTGTGAGAGAGAGAGAGAGAGAGAGAGAGAGAGAAGAGAGAAGAGAGAGGGGGGGATATGGGAGGGGGGCAGGGTTGCAGGGCTTGGGGTGGTATGGGAGGTTAAAGGGTTGGGGGTTGGGAGTGATGTGAGGGAAGGTTCAGGCGGGTTAGAGAGGTCTTTAGGTGCTGAACTCCCCCTGTCGCTTTCGAGCAGAAAATGATGCTGTCGCTTTTACATTCAATTAATCTGACTTTGTTACAAGCGCAGTCTAAATGCATTCTTTCATTTGACCAAAGAAAGACTTGCAGCAAAATAACACCGCCACACCATGTCAGTAAACACTTTTTTTCCCCTCACACACAATTACCTTTTGGTCTGTCAAAGCCGGTCCCCCCGTATAATAAATTGTTATTTCACTTCCTGGAGTTGTTCAAAACAAGCCAGACAGATTACAGACAGTCAATCTACTTCAGTCTGACGCTCTCGAATTAGACAACATTTAATCCCAGCCTCAGGCCTGGCCTTGAAAAACGTAGACCTGAGTGTTGGTGTCATGATGGCGTGTCGTCGGTGTTCTCCAGCCAGCCCCTCTATCAGCCTGACAGATCAGCCCAGGTGCAAGATGTTACTCTGCAGCCCTCAGATAGCTTCCAGACATTTCCAGGGCTCATTTCAGCCTCCCTGGCCCACTGACCCCTGCCCAACTTGAAGGTACGTCTGGGGGGCATTCGATTTGGGCATAACGGGGAGCGATCGGTGACAGAGGAGCTAATCCAGTCTTGCGCAGATTAAGGGGGAGTGTTTGGGGGAGAGGGCTGTGCTGGCGTGGATGCTGGCTCCCCTCTGCTATCAGCTCTGCAGCCAGGCTAGCCCTCAGGCCAGCACCGTCCTGTAGCCCCAGTCTTTGTACTCTCCCAAAGCCTCTCTCTCTCTCGCTCCTCTCTCTCGCTCCTCTCTCTCTCGCGCACGCTGCTCTCTCGCTCGCTCTCCCTTCTTTCTCTCTCTGCATGTGCCTTCACTGTCTCTTTTCTCTATGTCCTCTCCCCACCCCTCTTTTTTACCACTCACTGCCTCTATCCTGTCTCCTCTCTGTCCTCATTCCTGTTGTTTGGGTCAAATACGATCACATAGGACGCGCAACTTCTTTTGAAAATCTGTCTCGTTTTTTCAAGTTAAATTTGATCTGTAATGTATCGTTGCGAAACACATTCATTTCTGCGTTGCTAGTAATGGACAGGTGCATGGTATGACTGGGAAAGTACCATGTAGTTAGATCATGTCGTCGGACACTGACTCCATGTAAGCCAACATTCAATGTTTTTTGCCCAAGTTAGACGAGACCATGAAAACTCCGGCATTAACGTGTCGTCTGTGGCATTAATGTGTTGTCTGTGTAACTGTCACAACAAAATCCTATTAAATTCCTTGTGTTGTTGCCTGAGAAACAAGATGAACCGTCTTCCTCCCAGCCTGGCTGTGGAGATAGTTCACTTCAAAAACAGAGAGTCCAACAATGAGCAAAGTCTTGTTGAACATTGACTAAAAATAATAATAATGTGACTGTTAAAGAAATTAGTAGGGAAGGGAAGAACCTCTTTTTTTGTCTCAGAAATGCTCTATTTATTTATCTGAAAGGATGCACATTGTATCAATTTGCAGCTCTCCATTCACTACGCCGCAGGCTACAAGGCTCAGAAGTTGAGAGAGAATTAATTACTTTTTTTATTATTATTTATAAAGTAATCTATCTGTCATAAGAGAGAGTGTGTGTGTGTGAGGGGGGGGGGTGGAGGCATCGCCCCAGGGCAGTGTCCTTTAAACTAGGTCCTGGCTCACATTATCTTCACTAGCAGCACTCGTACACACTCAAACAACAAACGAAGACCAGGCCACAGAGAAAACTGCAGCGAGGGCAGGAGGAGAGGAGAGAGGGAGGGTAGAGAAGAGAGAGAGTGGGGAGAGAGGAGAGAGGGAGGGGAGAGAGGAAGGGGAGAGGGGGAGAGACGGAGGGGAGAAAGAGGCTGAAACGACAGAGTGGTGGCGAGAGAGGGAGGAGTCTTGCTGTCTGGAGTGGATGGGGGAGAAGAGGGAAGATGTGAGGGAGGTGTTAAGTGTGAAGGAAGTAGGACTGTCTGAGAGCGAGGGGACCGCTGCAGGCTAGCCAGCACAGCAGACAGACAGACAGGCAGACAGAGCGACCTACGAACAGGCCAACAGAGAGACCAACAGACCATCAGACCAACAGACCGCCGGCGCTGTGGGCAGTGTGTTTTACACTAGTGCCTGACAGGTGACACTCCAGATTAGCCCTATCAGGCCTCACATCAGATAAGAAGGACGAATGGGGGGTTTGAGCGAGATGGCATTGATTTTGATTTAGCTGTGTGAAAGCAGAGTAGCACAGTACTGATAGAGCTCTCATGAACCTGGGCCAGTGCAGTGGCTTACCTCCCCTCCAGCCCAGCTCCACCAGCACCTCCAGTGCTTCTGGAGAGGACAACTCAAGGGTACCCCCCCCCACCTCCCACCTCCCCTCAACCACACGCACACACACACACACACACACACACACACGCGCACGCACACACGCACACACACACATGCAACCCAGCCCACACGATCTTCATGTTTTTGGTGTTCAGAATGTCCGATGTTGGGCTAACCGGGTCTGTAATAATGGCTGATTAGAGGAGCGTCAGTGATCACTGGTTCTGTTCTAGAACAATAATGTGATGTAATCAGCCTTCAATTAGTTGGTGACTTGATCTGTCTCCAGGCCTGTCGCTGCCTCACACACACACACACACACACGCGCGCGCATGCACACATTCACAAATGCACACAAATGTACATGCACGTACACACAAACGCACTATCGCAGCATTACATGAACATCAGGAGTCGGACAAGGACCTGTCTGTCTGTCTGTCTGTCTGTCTGTCTGTCCGTCCGTCCGTCCGTCTGTCTGTCTGTCTGTCTGTCTGTCTGTCTGTCTGTAATCTAGGATGAGGGGAGCAGTTTCTTTTTTCCCACTGCTTGTATTAACATTAGGAAACCATCCCTTTATGTCCCCTCAAGTGCTTCATATTTCCTGAGAGACATTTTGTAGTGTATGATTAATTTGTCGAATAAGATTAATTCTCCCTCTGTGCTGTGGTGGGTTCCTGGCCATGCATTTCTGAGCAGCAGTGTTGCTGGCGTGTGTGTGTGTGTGTGTTTAGGAGTACAAAGGCTGTCTCCATGTGAACTCTGGAGACAGGCAGTTTCCTATCATGGTATTGGCTGAGTGAACTGTGCCTAAACACTGTGTGTATGTGTGTATGTGTGTGTGTGTGTGTGTATGTGTAGGCCTGTGTAACCACCTCCATGATGGTCTAATTGGTTTAGCAGCCAAGAGGTCAAAGGTGAGCTCAGCGTAGCGAGACACAACGTGAACCTGATGTCGGGAAGGATGCTTCCATGCTGCAGGGGAGAAGCATGTGTGGGACCGCTCCTACTTTCTCTTTCTCTCCCTTTCTCTCTCTCTCTCTCTCTCTCTCTCTTTTTCTCTCTCTTTCTCTCTCCCTCCCTCTCTCCCTCCCTCACTTTCTCTCTCCCTCCCTCCATTCTCTCTATATCTCTCCCTCCCTCTATCTCTTTGTATTTTTCTTTGTCTCTCCTTCTTTCCCTACAGTCCACTATTTCTCCCCTTGCCCAAGTAAACACTTCCCATGTTCCCAGTCAGACTGCCTAGCCTGGCTGCAACCCTCAGACCATGGGGGCTGTCGCCCTGGGCAACCAGGATGGAATCCCTTATGGGCTGTGTCGTAGTTCTCGACCTTTAACCCTACTCTGACACACAAATGTATTCAAACATGGAAATGGAACCAGTGGCCTGCCTAGAATCAGAACTGTGTTGACTCACCACACATATTCTAATCCCCTGTGTCTGGGATGTGCACACCATCACTTAGAGGCGAGTCAATACTCTACCACCCAACACATGGTCAATTCTTCCTGCCATTGAATTTCTATTATTACGACTCATCTAGATCGGAGAATTGAATCAATTGCTGTCTGTGCAGTGTGAACAATATAGACAGTGTGGTAGCCAGCCAACCTGGGGTGAGACTGGCATGGCTGGCGGCTGCAGCCTTCTCTGGGAAGGAGGATCGGAGAGGATCATTTCCCTGTTCCAGACTCATTACTATTCATGAGCTGTGAAGGCTTGGGGGCGAAGGATTAGCTAGGGAGTCCCTGAGTGCTTGTTGTGCATCAGGCCCCAAGCTCTGGCCCCGGGTGTTAGGCCTGGGGCCCCAGGACCCAGACTTCAGGCCCACAATCAGGGTTCAGGACACGGGTTGTCTGGCACCAGGACTGCTGTCAGCCTGGGAGCCTCTGTTGCCCCGGCCCAGCTTTCGCTGGCAACACTGTGGCACCACAGAGCACGCTAAGGCCACTCTCTCTATCTGGCTGTTTCCTCTTTTATTGTTTCCTTCCATGTCTCTGCCCCCCTCCCCTTTATTTCTCTGTATTTGCTCAGTTAATGTGATCGAGTCATCAGTGGGGTGTTTGCACATTGTATTGCCTGACTGCTGATGACTCTACATTTAACAGCCATCCTTTCCTCCTCCTCCCCCCCCTCCTCCCCCGCTCTCCTCCTCCCCCCCTCCTCCCTCCCTCTCCTCCCCCCCACAGGTGATGAGCATCCTGAGCAACCCCAGTGCCTCCCAGCCCCAGCACGACTTCTCCATCTCTCCCCTCCACGGGAGCCTGGACTCCAACCCCATCTCTGCCAGCTGCAGCCAGCGCTCCGACCCCATCAAGGGGGTGGACAGCCTGGCCTCGTCCCAGTCCTACTGCCCTCCCACCTACAGCGCCACCAGCTACAGCGTGGACCCCGTCACCGCCGGATACCAGTACAGCCAGTACGGACAGAGTGAGTACTGCGTCTGGAGTCAGAGGGAAGGTGTGTGTGAATACATTGTATGTCTACTGTTTGTGTGTGTGTGTGTGTGCGTGTAGTGTCGGTGTGTAATGTCGGTGTGTTGTGTTGGATGGTGGTTGGTTGGATGTTCCTCTCCTCGGCCCCTCATGTCATCGTCCACTAGCTGCTAAAGGAACCAGGGTCAGCCCTACTCTTGTGAGAGGAAGTGCTGACCGTCACCCCAGCCATGCTGCCCCCTGACCCCTGACCCCCCCTCAGTCTATAGGAACAGACACGTGCTGTTCATAAAGCTGCTTCCCCCTGAGGTAACTTAGTCACACCCCGCTCCACTTGGCTGGGAAAGAGGAGAGGGCCACTTCAAAGGCAACGACACACCCTTAGGGGCCACAGTGTCCTTTTGCCCACCTCACTCCCTCACTCATCTCTCTTTTCTCTCTCTTTTCTCTCTCTCTCTCTGTCTCTCTCTCTCACACACACACACCTCAGGGCAGGAAAGACTTGGCTTTATTAGATTAGCATAATTATTGACTGATGCTGTCGCAAGCCTTCATAGGGAGAGAAACTGAAGCATACTTCCCTTGCTAGATGTGTGTGTGTGTGTGTGCTCGCGTGTGTGCATCGTTGTGGTTATGAACTTTTGTACATGTGTGTTTATAATCATGCATGGATCTGTAATCACTTGTGTGTGCTGTCTGTATCGAGAGCTGGAGAGAGAGAGAGAGTTTGTGTAAAAGTGAAGCAACAAATAGAGGGAGGCCCTGAGCGAGAGAGGGACTGAGACAGAGAGAGGGAGCGATCGAGGGAGAGAGAGAGAGAGAGAGAGAGAGTGACAGTGGTGCGGATGTGATCTGATGTGAGGTTAATTAGCCTGGTGATTGAGCACAGTGGCGAGCTAATGAGAGGAGGAGAGGAGAGAGGGAGGCTAATGAGAGGAGGAGAGAAGAGAGGGAGGCTGTCTTCCCTGAGAGAAGAGCGGGCACGGGGACGCGGAGGGCATGAAATCCGAGATGCCAACTGTAATGAAGAATGGCACACGCAAAACACACAGGGGCCCGCCTGACTGACAGCATGGCGACAGCGCGAGGTGGCACATGCTCTGTGCCAAGGCTGTGCCAGGCACAGACAGGAGACAGGAGAGGGGTTCAGGGGGGGTCCCCCCCCCCACACACACACCTCTAAATTGTTTTCTATTTTGCACACTGCATCCTGCCACAGCTCATTTGAAACACAGTCAGACAGAGAGAAAGAAATGAATCCAGACTGAGTAGGATAGAAGGAGAAGAGGAAGGGATAGATTCTCAGGACTGGACCACCTGTCTGGTGGCGTGTTTTTGTGTGTGTTTGTGTGTGTGTGTGTGTCTGGCTTCACGGCGTGTTTGCGTTTGTGTGTTTCCGTCTTCCGCTGGATGTTTGCGCGGGTGTGCTTGTTTGTATGTCGTCAGACTCTGCATGTTTGGGCGTGTGTGTGTTTCACGTTTGTTTTTTTTGGTCTTGTCTTCCAATCGAATGTTTATGGTTTGTAGTATATCTGTTCTGTCTAGTATCCCTACATGTGACCTGGTCTAACCTGTGTTCTGCCTGTGTGTGTGTCTTTCAGCTGCTGTAGACTACCTGGCTAAGAACGTGAGTCTCTCCACCCAGAGGAGGATGAAGCTGGGAGATCACTCTGCAGTCCTGGGTCTGCTGCAGGTGGAGACAGGACAGGCTTACTAAGCCCTTGGAGAGAACACACACCTACATGCACACCTCCTCACACACACATGTACCAAGACACGCACCTCTACACAGATACACACAAACACACACACACACACTATCAAACCATGCTCTGCCTGAGTTAAATCTCATCCACACACACACACACACACACACACGACTGCTGTCTCTGCAACTACACAGCTCCACAAACACACAAGGCCTCCTGATCCAGCCACAGTGTCAGCCAGTGTGTGTGTGTGTGTGTGTGTGTGTGTGAGTTAGAGTGTGTGTTCTGGGATCCTAACTGAAAGATGGGGTTGATTTCCTATCAAAATGTCCTCAACCCAGCATCAGCCTCCAGGCTGTTCTACCTTCTCCAATCCCAAGCTTCACACTGACTGCTACGCCCACCCCTCAACAAACACGCCTCTCATTGGCTCAGCCCCCCCTGAGGAGCAGGACACATGTGAATGAGGACATCCCTCCTGTGAACTCTGACCATACTGTTTATAGTCGCTCGCAAAGCCAATATCATTTGAATGATCCATCATTCCTTTGTTCATTTGTTTTAAATCTATATTGTTGAAATGATTGTTGCTGTTCTCATTCGAAATAATGTGATTTCTGTTGTTATTAATGATTCCATTTGTAGCTCTTTTATCTCTGATAGCCCTCGGTGTGAAAAGGAAACATGTGAATGTGGAGAAGGACTGTGTGTGTGCATCTCATGTGTGTGTGTCTGAGCCTGTGGTGTGTGTGTGTGTGTGTGTGTGTGTGTGCATATCTCCTATCCGCCCTTGTCAGACAGAGAGACTCATTTTTCCCCCGCTCGTCCTCTCGTGGCCCTGAGCAGCCCTGTTCCTGAGCGCTTTGACCTTCCCGCTTTCATTGTCAACTTGACATTCCTTAAGAACTTGGCCACTCTGTGGGAAGTCTGGCTGGGTGGGTTCTTCTGGGAATTAGCGGCCGTTCAGCGTCCAAAGCCCCCCCCCCTCTGTCCTCCTCATCCCTGCCTTCCCCCCTCCCCTCCCCCCACACCCCCTGCTGTCTCTCCTACCTCCATTACCCACCCCAAGCCTCCACCCCATCCTCAGCCATGGTCCATGGGGAGCCCCTCAACAAACACGCCTCTCATTGGCTCAGCCCCCCCTGAGGAGCAGGACACATGTGAATGAGGACATCCCTCCTGTGAACTCTGACCATACTGTTTATAGTCGCTCGCAAAGCCAATATCATTTGAATGATCCATCATTCCTTTGTTCATTTGTTTTAAATCTATATTGTTGAAATGATTGTTGCTGTTCTCATTCGAAATAATGTGATTTCTGTTGTTATTAATGATTCCATTTGTAGCTCTTTTATCTCTGATAGCCCTCGGTGTGAAAAGGAAACATGTGAATGTGGAGAAGGACTGTGTGTGTGCATCTCATGTGTGTGTGTCTGAGCCTGTCGGTGGTGGTGTGTGTGTGTGTGTGTGTGTGCATATCTCCTATCCGCCCTTGTCAGACAGAGAGACTCATTTTCCCCCCGCTCGTCCTCTCGTGGCCCTGAGCAGCCCTGTTCCTGAGCGCTTTGACCTTCCCGCTTTCATTGTCAACTTGACATTCCTTAAGAACTTGGCCACTCTGTGGGAAGTCTGGCTGGGTGGGTTCTTCTGGGAATTAGCGGCCGTTTACGTCCAAGCCCCCCCCCCTTGATGTCCTCCTCATCCTGCCTCCCCCCTCTCCCCACAACCGCCTGCCTGTCTTTCCTAACTCGCATTACCCCAAGCCTCCACCCCATCCTCAGCCATGGTCCATGGGGAGGGAGGGTATTGTTTCCAAAAAACTGGATTGGGGAAATGACTGTATTTTGTTCAGGAATTTGGACCTTGCCAAGGAGGACTAAATCCACCCCTCCGTCTCCCTCAACCCACCCCCCCTCCTCCGCCTCCCTCCCCCCCCCTCCCCTACCAACACCGCCGCATTCTAGTGACTCCCACAGTCAGTGGTTTTAACAGAGTCAAGCTGATTAAATCACCCCGACATAATATCAAGGCTAATTCACAATGACCCATTCCGGTTACCAGCCAGGTTGTCTATTTTTCTTGGAGTAATTAACATGTTTCTTAAGGCTCATAACCCTAAGCCCTCCGAGTTCTCTGGAGTCATGCATTCCTTCAGGACATTCCTGGGACGAGCACTGATGCCAAAGCATTCCTTCCCTGTCTGATTTAGAGTACACAAGCTGTGCCATTCACGTGCACTTTGGCCAATCAAGTTATCCAGTCAGTTGTGAAAGGGCACAGGTAACTCCTCCACAGGACCTCGCACAGTGGTGCCCCCCCCCCCCCCCCCCAGCCCCCACCCCCCACCTCCTAGCTCCCCTAATCTCCTGGACATTACATTCTGGCCCTGACATACTTATTCACTCACATGTAAAAAAAATAAAAATGTTAAACCTTTTTTTTTGTTTTTTTTACTTCTTGAGAATTGTGACTATGAGACGTTTGTGTAGCATCCATGATCAGCTTCCTGATCCCCAGTCTACGAAGAGCTGAGTCCTATCTCAGAGATGTGTGTGTAAGTGTGTGTGTGTGTGTGTACACACTTCCTCTGGTCTCATTGATTGGGCTGAAGGGCGAAACACACACACACACACACACCTCAGTTATGAGGATTCAGTCCACTGTCGCCTATAAATGGCAGTTGGACAGCAGATGGAGTTGCGGACAGCGCATCCTTTGTTTATAAAGAGTATGTTTTATACTAAAACAATGTGGAGTGAAAGATTAAAGGAAAGGGATCTGGGGAAGTTTATGTTTTTTTCCCTCAACTGGTTTCATTTTGTTGTTTTTCTGTCGTATTGTTCAGATTCCATTTTTTTGTCAAAGGAACCTGTGTTTTACGCCCAATTATGTAGAAAATGTATAAATTAGTCGAATAAATTTGATTCCATTAGAACTTGATGAACTGTATAAAAGAGTTGACGGCGACGAAATTGGACCGATGGATTCCGATGATCACCTTGGGAATTTAGTTCCACATCTGTGAATATTGTACTTGACTAAGTTAAATACCAATCGAAAAGAGCTGTGGGCCTGGTTGCTCTGGATTCAACCAATCACAGCTCTCCTGGACTATGCTCCTGATAGTGGTAACAGGAAGTGGTCCAGTACTACTGTAGATGCCAGGGAGCAGGTGGCCATCTGGAGAGCCTCTGAAGAGGAGGCTCCCTGAACGTCCAGTAAGGTGAAGAGAGCTGTGAAGAAGCAGGCCTGGGACTGTCCAAGGCCTTGGTCTGCTTTGTTTGGTGTATATTTGAAAAAGGATGATTATTTTTTATTTCTTTCCTTTTTTAATTTTTATTTTTATTTTTAGAAAAGCCTTATAGTCGGCCAACTCAATTCTAACACCTGTGTCAATCAAACATTTGGATATTTAAAGGATACGTCACACCTCCCCCCCGCCCCCCCAAACCCCCTCTTCCCCCCGCCCCCCTGCCCTCACCTGTCCCCTTCCCCTGTTCACACAGAACCTGCTCACATTTAACTTGACTTGCTTTTTTGACATCTGTGGGTTTTTTCCCTCCCTCTCTGTTCCGCATGTGTGTATATTACCATGGTATAATTTATTTGGCTGTATGAAGTATTAGAGTAGTGGGAACTTGTATTGGTATTTACTACCTTCAGCCTGTTGTCTTTACTGTAACACTGGCGTAACTGTTATGAATTAAATCTCTAAAACTGACGACTAATGGTTCTCTTTTCCTGGATAGTGTGGTGTCCTGTGAATGCAGTACAAGACATAAGCTTATGACATGTTTTGGAGGGATCAAAGGTAGAAAGAAAGAACAAGAGAAAAGGAGAGAGATTGAGGGAGAAAGAGAGAAAAAAGATGGAGAGATGAATGGGGAGAGAGAAAGAAAGACAGTGGGGGTGCATGAGAGAGAGCTAGAGACAGAGGGATAAAGAGAGAGAAAGATATAGAGAAATAGAGATAGACATTGGTGGTGCACGAGAGAGAGCTAGAGACAGAGGGATAAAGAGAGAGAAAGAGGTAGAGAGATAGAGAGAGACATTGGTGGTGCACGAGAGAGAGCTAGAGACAGAGGGAGAGAGATAGAGAGACAGTGGTGGTGCATGAGAGAGAGCTAGAGACAGAGGGAGAGAGAGAGAGAGAGAGACAGTGGTGGTGCATAAGAGAGAGCTAGAGACAGGGAGAGAGAGAGATAGAGAGACAGTGGTGGTGCATGAGAGAGAACTAGAGACAGAGAGAGAGAGAGAGAGAGAGAGAGAGAGAGACAGTGGTGGTGCATAAGAGAGAGCTAGAGACAGGGAGAGAGAGAGAGATAGAGAGACAGTGGTGTTGCTTGAGAGCTAGAGACAAGGAGAGTGAGAGAGAAATAGAGGAAGTTGGCTGGATAGTTGGCCAAGTTAGGCATCTGGACTGACCTGCTGCTGAGCACAGCTGTAGGAAGTCATTTATTCTGTCCAGCAAGGATATCCTCCGATCTGTTTGTCTGCCTGTCCCAGTATCTGCTTGTCAGTCTTTATACATGCCTGACTGTCTGTCTATCTGTCTGTCTTTCTGTCTATTTTTGAAACAGCCTACCATACAATACAATACAACTTATTAATCCCACAGCAGGTTCATGCCCAGACAGGCAGATGCAGTGTGTACAGGATCATGGCTGGAGACAGGACCGTTAAAATGACCTGAATCTGGACCTGGCTTTGGGCCCATATGCTCTTGAATGATCCTGAATGCACACAGCACATCTGTGCGGTATGCTAGCGGAGGCTAACAGCCAATGGGAAGCAGCAAATGGACCATCAGCTGCATGGCCAATCACCTGCTGCAGAACCTTCTCTGCCCCTGCTGTAGTTTGTTGACAGTCGCTTGGCCCATTCACACTATGAACAACAGGCAGCGTGTTCTTTATGTCTGCATGGTCTGGCTCTGATCGTTGAATCAATAAAGCGGTGTTGAGTAGATTAATAATGATGAACAACCATTATGATACTCTGAACTAACAGCATTTTTTTGCAATTATATTGACATCGTTGATGTATACGACAATGCTGCAATTATTGTGGGGTATATTACAGAAGATCAAGCACAGCTAGTTATGCATAAACTGTTACACACAAATACTGCAAACGTCTTTCTTAATGTGACAGTAGTGACACAGTGTTATGGCGGTCACTGGTCACTACGACTGAAGTTCACTTAATCACAAAATTCAATGCAGAATTCTACGGTTTAATCATAAGGACACCGAGAGGAAATGATGGAGAGAAGTCTGCCCCATGAAAACCTGCATTTAAAAAGTCAATCAACACAGAATGGAAGTTCTGCTCCTCCAGGTCTTCATAGTGGGCTGATGGGGAAGACCCTTACAGTTCCAATACAATATGTGGGACCTCAGCCAAGCAAATTCTTACTGCGTTCCCTGAGCGTCCACATCAAAGTGACGTATTTGTCATGATTACACTCACTAAGTTGGTGTTATTCTGTCTGTCTGCCTGTCTGTCTGTCTGTCTGTCTGTCTGTATGTATGTCTGTCTGTCTGCCTGCCTACCTGCCTGTCTGTCTGTCTGTCTGTTTTTCAATCTATCCTGACTGTCAGGACAAGGTGACAGCTCAGCCACGCAGCGAGGCGGCTGTACAGCATGTGTGAGTTTGTGCACGTGTGCTTGTGTGTGCATGTGGATGTGCATGCCTAAACGTGTATGTGTGTGGGACGTGTGTGAATGTGTGTTCCTATGTGTGTGTGTGTGTGTGTGTGTGTGTATGTGTGTGTGTATGTGTGTGTGTGTGTGTGTGGGTGTGTGGGTGTGTGTGTGTTTGGGTCTTGAAGACGAAGCTTTGTGACACTTCCCTCTTCCCCTCCTTTGATCCCTTAATTGATTGACTACAGGAGCGGGGGATATCAACACAGTCCACAGGAGCCGATTCCTCTCGGCTCTCTGGAGAGTTTCAGATAAAGACCAGAGTGGCCCGTGTGCTGCGCGCCTCCTTCTGCTCCTGTTATGTGAACCTATGGCCATCCAAGGTGTCTAAGTACCACGCTGGCTTAGCTCCTGGGCGCTGCTGCAGTCTTGGGTCTCTGTGCCCGGGGCTCGTGTCTCGAGTCGTGCCCAGGCGGACGTCCACGTGGCTGCTACCGGTAATGGGTTTGTTTAGATCACAGGAATGGAAATGACACTCCTGAGCTCTACTGGAGGGAGAGCGGACGAGATGCCCCCTCTCTCTGTCGCTATCTCTGTCTGAGGGAGGCTGCAGTGCTACTCCAGCTCTGGCCTCCGTTTCAGCTCTACCCCTGCACCCAGCCTTAGGTTCTTCCCAAGCCCCAGCCCCGGCCTTGGCCCCGGCCCTGGCCCCGGCCCCAGCCTCGGCCCCAGCCCCACTGATCCACACACTGATATGGCTGTAGAGGCTGAGATTACAATCTGATTTGGGCTATGAAGAACAACCTGGCCACTCTGTAATCTAAACTCTTTCATTGAGGAGGCAGGAGACGGAGAGATGGAGACAAAATGTTCTGAAAGAGGGAAGAAGAAGAGAAAGTGCTGAAGGAACACCAGCCATTTCAAGCACACTCCTCTGCAGCACCTCCGCCCTGCAAAAGAAACCCTCGATATTTTAAGCCCCCCAAATAAATTATATATTTTCAAAGATTAAAACATGTAAAAATAACGCCTTTTGAGGTTTGCTCTGAATGGATGTATCTTTAAAAAAAAAATTAAGAAAAGACAAAATATATACGATTAGAGGATGTGATAATAGTATTGTAATTTGGCTGTGGAGTCTCAGGGATGGCTCAGAGCAGCGAGAAGGAGCATGCTGGGGAATGATTAAGAGATGCTTCGGGGGGCTTCATTTTATTCTTCCAGCTTATGTGTCACAGGGCCTAAAAAGCTCCCAGCTGTCACCATGACAGCACTTACAGTATAATAATCCCCTCAAATCCTGTAATTATGCTGGAATACGCTGCGTACCTGAGCCCCAGCTTTGTACTTCTCACCTCCGGGATCCCACAGACACACACACACACACGAATGCAAAAGCACACGGACGAACACACACGTGTGCGTGCACACACGTACATGCGTGCATACAAAGACACACGCAGGTATCGTACATGCATGCATGTATAAGCATGTCGTGTGCACACTCGCGTAGACACGTTCACGTACGTGCACAAGTATATGCAGAATCGCATGGGTACGGACACACACAGATATGAACACATGAAAAAACAGACACACACACACACAGGTAAATTGATAGACACTTGGGCCCTACACAAGCTCTAAAACACACTGTTAAACTGTCCTGCTTTTAACCGGAAGAGATTGTCTGTGACCAACAGTAGGTATTGTTGATATCGGAAACAGGTTTAGCTTGTGACTAAACAAAGAACAATGTTAAATATCAATACTGTCTGACACAGACAACATCTCCTATTGTGATAAGCAGTTCGAATCACCTTCACCATTTTTGCATAATCAGTCTTTGTTAGTTACAATGTTTTAATCGCCCAGACACACGCAGGCACGTGCATCCTAAAAGCTCCCTCTAAACACATGCACACATCAATGCACACCTCCCCTTAAGGAGTTTAAAAAGGAGAAGAAAAAACCCCCACACCAAGTGAAGTTATGAATCTAAGAGATGTGACTGAGATAACCCTCCCTGTGAAGCTGAGCTTGATTTACATTTACAATCTGAGCTGCACTCTCAAACTAATTAATATTAATGGCAAATATGTAAATGAGTGCAGAAACAGTGGCGGGCCTAAGTGAAGAACAAACTATGAGTCAGGAGGAGGAACATACATAAGCCCTTTCTCACGAGAAGTGGGCTTCTAACAGGCGTGAAGCCTGGGCAGAGACCTCCATACACAGAGACAATTTTTCTAGATAATAGCCTATCACGCAGGATACAATTTAAATTAAAAAATGCAATTTTCACCTTGAAATGAACAAATGATTACAATTTCTATACAAATTAAGGCATCCAGGCTGTGCCTCAGTACTGCGCCAGGGCCATGAAACCTGACATAATTACCATGAAATACATTTTCAAATATTTGTATTTTGTCCGTCGCTTTAAAACATGCCACTCTGCCTTCTGTGGGTTTGTGATCTCACCTTCTGGGGAAAATACATAAAAAAGAGAGAATATCATCTGAGATGAAAAGCTCTTCAACAGGAGAGATAAAAAATGTGAAGGGGGGGGGGAACCCCCCCTCTCCCGTACACACAGTAAATCAGCCAAGCTCTGCACAGCAGCCCCTCCAGCTATCTCTAAAAGCCAAATTACTGCTGCTTATCGCCACAATCATATCTACCAGTTATCTGCTCCTCCGATAGGTTTCTCTCTCTCCCTCTCCCTCTCTCTTTCTCCCTTCCTTCGCTCTTTCTTTTTCTCTCTTTCTTTCGCCTCGATCTTTCTCTTCTCCCTCCAGCTCTGGGCTCCTCGGCAAAAAAAAATGCTATTTACTTGTGACCATGGACACCCTCTGAATAAAACATGTTTGTATTTGAGATCCAAAGTTTTGGCAAATTCTGAACTCTTCTAGAGTGGTTCGGTGGGTAGAGTATCTGAAAGTGGATCGCTGTGTTTGGGCAGAGGTGCTGGAGGTGGTCCGGGGGAACGGAGGAGATAAGGTGGGGGGGCTGGAGGAATTAAGTATCGGAAGGGAGGGATGAGGGATGGAGGAAAGAAGAATGAACGTCCAGTCATTGGGAAAGACACCAGATTCAGACCATCTCTTGCATGTCCATTGCATTGCATTTCCAGCACCATTTCAGATGCTTTCTTGCAGGGTCCACACGGGGATAAAGGGTCAAGTGGAATTGAAATCACTTCACTTCTGAGAAACATTCTCCAAAATGCATGCTTTTGGTTTGGAGAGAAGAACCTACAATGAGACGTTCTCAGGCTCCATGTTTTTGTTGACAATACCCTGGGAGCGAAGGGAGGTGAAGTCATAACCCGTCGAACGCAGTCCGTATCTGTTACTGATCAAGCAAGACAACAGTTAAAGAAGTTTGTGTTCGTGTGGTGAACGCTGCTGTTGGAGCTGATAAAGCTGGCTCATAAAGATAAGGGGATCTTGAACCGTCATTCAGAAGCGATGGCACAGACGTCCATGGAGAACACACGGGTCACTGTCACAGGCAAGCAGCAGCTTCACGACTGGTCATCTGCAGGCTGGTCGCCTGGACACGTGTCCACTCCAGCACAGCTCCCACTCAGGGTACAGATGTTTCTATAGGGTTGATAAAGCTCTCTCCTCCTCCCTTGTGGTCCCTCCGCTTCTTTCTCCTTCCCTCCTTTCTCTGCACTGGTTTTCTCCTTACCTCCAGTCCCTTGACTCCTTCTTTTTTCCCCTCCATCTGTTTGAGTCCCTCAGCCAGAGAGGCGCACATCAGATTTCAATAGTTGACCTCTTAATGCCGGGGTCAGCGTCGCACCGGCAGCGATTTCACACTCAAGATGAAAGGGAAATGAACAGACAGGGCGCTGGGGGAAGGGGGGGGGGCGTGACATGGGGGCCCTGACCACAGTCTCTCTCAGCCCCCCCTCAACCCTGCCTGCCCTCCCCGCTCCCGCCAACCCACACCACTGCACCAGACTAGGTCAGGAAAGACACTGAGAGACAAACGCACACACGCTAGTGTAGTTTAGGTGGTTCATGTCTATGTTTGACAGTTGTGTGGCTCAAATGGCCCCTTCAAACCAATAAAGGAGTCATCTTGGTCTGATGGTAGATGATTTGAGGTCATTTTAGTTGGAGACCAGGGTATACTGCCTGATTAATCACACTAAGTCAAGGAACTTGAACTGAGACCTTCACATTACAGCCCCCCAGCAGGAGGTCTTTAGGCTCTTGCCAAGCCATTACTGTTATTACATTCTTATCTAACATGCCTGCTAAACTAAAGGTTACCTAAATAAGTAAAAGCATAGTTTATTGTCAATGGTTTAAAAAAAATGAATGAACGTGTTGACAGTGACTGGGCTGTTTAGATGCAGTGCTGCAGGGCTGAGTCTCTGGAGTAACACATTCCTAACATGGCTGTCAGGGGAACAGAGGGGGGAGAAAACGTGTGTGTAAATAGGGTGTCAGTCCATCACCCCAGGGAACAGAGGTGAGGACTGTATGTACGGTCCTTAAAGTGTGTGTGTGTGTGTGCGTGTGTGTGTGTGTCCGTGCATTTGTGCGTCTGTGTGTGTGTAGCAATGATGAGTGTTTAACCTACCTGAATAATCCCCAGAGCCCAGTTTCCCCCTCCTCTCAATTCTTCTCTCTCCTCCTCCCCTCTCATCCCCTCCTCTCCTGTTTTCTCCAGTTGTCTCTCTTTCCCTCCTTCTCTTACGCTCCCTTCCCCCACCTCTCTCCTTCTCCCTCCCTCCCTCCTCCCTCACTTGCCCCCCGCCCCCCTCTCTCTCCTCTCTCTGCTCCTCACGGCTGGGCACAGCTGGAGAGCGGCTCCTTATTCATTCATGAGAGGAGCAGCGGATAAATAAAAAGGTTCATTACTGCGCTAAAGTGTTACTAATGACACGTACCTGCCACCGAGCACCTCCGAAAATAGAATGTGACACACTAGAATGGAAAATCTATTCCGTAGCATATAGGGCCTCCAGTGGTGCCGGCACATACGCCGCACACTTGCCCTTCATTTGTGTTTCTCTAAAACCAATATTTACAATCCTGGAGCCATCATGTCCTACCAGGCCCTCTGAGCTTGCTGCCACGACCTCCCCATTAGCTGAAAATTGGACTTTAGGAACTTAGCAGGGGAGAGGAGGCTGAGAGGAGAGATGAGAGGGAGATGGCACCAGGGGACACAGCATGGAGCTCTTGGGGAAAAGACCCCCACCCTTGAGTAGCACTGCTGTTCCCCCACCACCCCAGCCTCCGTCTTTCATACATGCACACTCACAAACACACGCACCGTTCCCAAATCCCTGTTTAGATCTCCATACTAAAAGGGAGGGAAATGGACCCTTCAAGAACACCACCCGCACACCACCCTCCACCCCACACCACCCTCCTCTCCTCACACAGGTCACCACACAACTCCACCCACAGGCACCGGCCCTCCTCTCCCCGCACCACCATCTACCACCCCGCCGACATATCCAACCACCCCTCACCCCCCCAATTCCCTGTTGCTCCACTCACACCACACCAACCTCGAGACACCGATATGGTGAGCCGGTAGCCAATGAGGTATCTGTCACCGTCCCGCTGAGGCGCGTGCCATGTGGACGAGTCGTCGGGTTCTAGCCGTATGGCTCTAACTTGGGATGAAGTATTAAATTGAGGAGCATAGGCGCCCTCAACCCCACTCACCACCTCTCTTGTTCTTTCCGCACACCCCTCCATAAACCCCACACCACCTCCTCCACCCGCCCCCACCACCACCTTCTCATGCTCCCGGGTTTTCGATTAGTTGTGTATCCGGGTGTGGAGAGGATGATCTGGCCTAGTGGGTAGGAGGGTTGACTTGAATCTGAGTGCAGGTTGGCTGCCAAGACTAGGTGAAGAACCAAAGCCAGAATAGACTAGATCTGGGATGGATGAATGGTATAACAGTAGAAGTTTAGTGCCTTTCAATGTTTTGTTATTTTGGTTTGTTCATTGTGATGTGTTATGTGGGTTGTGGAGTGTCAGTGGGTGAAGGTGGAGACTGCTTCTGACGGGTATGGTTGGGGGCAGTGGGGTTTGGTTATGGTGTGTTGGATAAGAGTGTTTTATGTTGGATTGGGCGGCTGTTGTTGGCTATGGGTTGCTGGCTGCTGGGGATTGTGATGTTTGGATGGATTGGTTTGAGGTGGATGGGGGCTGTTATTGATGTAGTGAGGTTGTGTGCGGAATAGGAGGTGTGTTGGAGGTGTGGGTGTTCGTTGGTGTGGGGGTTGTGTGGGTGTGGGTGGGGTGTGGGTGGTGGGGTGTGGGTGGTGGGGTGTGGGTGGTGGGGTGGTGGTGGTCGGGGTGTGGGTGGGGTGGGGGTGGCGGGGGAGGGTGTCGGTGGGGGGAATGGGAGGACAGTGAAGTGTTTCCATTAGAAGACCTAAGGGGTCTATGAGGAATTCATATCTCAGTGATTATGAATTCTTTTTTTCCGCGCATCTCACTAATGCTGCAGGCCACAGAGGAGGTCCTGACCCGGGTTGTAGGTGTTTCAATCGAGTAATAACCTTATGATTAAATAGTGCGATCTAGCCCCACTGTTTAGCGCAGCAGACATGGGATGTGGTGCTGAGTTGTAGATGAGTCTCATTTGAGATAGATTAGAGAAGACTGCATGCTTACGATGGTAATCAGTGTGAGCATTAATAGCGGGCTGCTTTGGATGTGAAGGAGGCTGGTCGTGTCTCTCCGGATGGGGTATAGGGCAGGGCTTATGCGTCTTTGCCTGGGCACTTGAGAGAAACCGAGCCTTGTCAGGACAGACTTTGGCCATGTTAGCGTACCTCCTGTCCACCACTTGGCAACAACCACGGCAGTTTTGTAATCAATTTGCGGATGAAAATGAAATATTTACTCTTGAACATACGTTCGAGCATTCTGTCGGTCTGTCAGTCCAGATTCTTTCAGCTATGGTAGAAGAGGATGCCACCAAGAAGGCCGCATGACAATTATTTTGTTATCATCTTATAATTATCATAAACAATTATGGTTGAGAATATTTTAAAAATTGCGAAAATGACAAAAGAAATGCATTTATTAACGTCTGAATTGACCATATTTGTTTGGTTTTATTTGTTTCTGCACAGCTTCCTTCACGTTAATCTGTTGACATTTCTATAGAAAACAGTAAGCCTATATATACATAATAGATTAGTAATTAGCTGTGATGTTATTTAGTTTCAGACGGTCAAGTAACTGCAGCTGCTGCTCTCCTGTCAGCAATCACGCTCGAGCTCGAAACGTTTTGGAACGTACAGCACAAGACGGGCTTGCTTGTCAGTCTACATTGAGCTCCCATGAGAGCCAGCTGGGGCGCCTCCCCTCCCCAGCCTAAAAGACCTGTTGGTTGTGTCTCCAGGAGCTCACTAATAGAATCACCGTCCTCATCCAGATTCGATGGATGGACTCAACTGACTGTTTGCTCAACATGTCTGCCCGTTATGACTGATTAATTCATAAGACGCCAAACGAAATGTTCTGCCCTGTTTGTCATATTATTTTCGCGCATGGCGCAGTCTCCTTCACGTCCCCACATCCAAATTGAATGTTCTCTGGCTCCCACCATAAGGATGTCGGCGTGTTCAAATTGAGTTTCGGCTGAGGAGGATGCCAATCTGGGTGTAATTTAGCCTACTCACATAAGTCATAAGGCCACTTAGGGATGACTAGAAAGATTTCTGCAATCGGATTAGTTTAAGTATTTAATTAGAGAATTCAAACCTGCAAGGAAAGAACCCTTAGAAAATATAAAAGAGACGAAAATAAAGGTTTGACCTAATAGACTGTGTTTAAACTGATTATTTATTGTAAACCTATTCTAATTGCATTACAGGCATGTTGAAAATACAAGCAATTCGTCCAAAGCGGTGGGATGACTGTGGAATCGTAGATGGATTCTCAATTGGTCATACAATTATCAACACACCCTGGTCTAACTCAAAACCACTTAGCCTCTCTGTGGCGTGAACAGGGCTGACACACCGCCCAGAGCCCGGGTCTTACTGTCAGTCTGCGGGCGGGTCTTTTAGGTAGAGGCCAGACCACTGAGATGCTCCCAGGACTGCTCAGGTAACACTCTCCTCGTTTTCACACGATCCGCCGTCAATGGATATATTCCGTTGTTGAGTGTAATTAGGAGCGATCGCAATCGAAAGAATAAGCAATACTGTGTAGTGCTTTATGCCGAACGTTAAGTTCATATGTATTTCGACCAGCCTTGCTGATGCTAAACTATTCGTTCAACAAGGCCTCAAAGAATATGGAGCAGCTGAAAAGCATAGCATAGCTCAGCACAGCTTCTAAGCCACAGCTGGGTGTGCATGTGTGCCCACTCTATTGCAACTAGGTATAACCCTATGTGAGGTTGCAGGCTCGACTGCTGCATTTGCCTGTTTGGTTCCCGAAATCCAAGCATAGCAGAGAATTTCGTTCTTTCTCTTTGCCCTCTCTCCTCTCTCTCTCTCTCTCTCCCTCCTCGCCTCTCTCTCTCTCCCCTTTTCTTTCTCTCTCTCTCTCTCTCTTCTCTCATTAGCCGGACTCGATTCTCTCGTCTCCTGTGTTAACAAACCCTCGGGGTTCTTACATTATCAGTCTAGTTCCCTCAAACTTGACTTATATCTCACACTACTCAATATGCGCTACCCCTTCCTCTCCTCATATCGTCGCTCGTCTCCTCTCTGCGCGTATCCGTGCCGGTTTGCCAGTCTGTTTGTCAGATGAACCTCAAGTGGTCGGCAGGAGGGATTGAGAAGGGAGAGGAGGCGAGGGGGGCCACTCCATATAAGATCCACAGCAGACTAGAGTACACATAGCCACACCTCAGACAATAATCACCTTCCCCATGCTCCGTCCCTCCCTCCTCTCTAGGCTGGCTCTTCCCCAGGGTCCTATAAAGCACATTAGCCCCACTAGCCAGTCAGTTCATTCAGGTTTAGATGAAGGCATCTCCATGATACACCTCTCTAATAATCCTTGGTAGCAGATTCAGCTGCAGAGAGGATACTGATGGAGAAAGTAATGAACTGGAATACGAGTTGCTATTTTCATTTGACACAAGCTCTAGTGGATGTGATAACCTCATAAACATGTTGCTTCAGAGCATTGTGTAATCTGTGGATTCCCAATATTTAAGTGCATTTTTAACCTTAATGTATTTATGGTTAGCAGTTCATAGGTTGCTCATAGGCGCTCAGTTCCTTGTGTGGAAAAAAAACTGTAACCTCACTTTCTCCACCCCTCTCTCCATCTCTCTTTCACCCCCCTCTCCATGGTCACTACCATTCTCTCTCTCTCCTCGACTCTCTCCCTTCCCCTCTCGTCTCCTCTCCCCCTTCCTCCTGTCCTTAAAGGTATCCACGCTACCTTGCACCTACACAGCTGAAATCCAGCTCTGTATCCAGAGTAAGGAAGGGCCTTCCATGCCTAATCCTTTACTCTCAGCACCTAAAGCCAGTGGGCTCCTAAACCTGTTACTGTCAGGTTACTGTCAGCTTCTCACCTGGATCAGAAGAGCTACTTCTCAGGCCCATGCAAACCAATCCCCTGCCTTTCTCTCGCGCAGCCGTCAGACATCCAGGCTCTCCGGCTGACAGTTTGCAACAAAGCCAGGCTCAGGTCCCCTCCTCCTGGTCGGCTGATTGAGTTACCTGTGGCTAAGCTGTGAGCGAGCCCACACAAAGGCAGGGAGTAATCACTGCGCCTGGGTCTAACCCCTCGTCCCTGGCTTTTTCCGCCCCCCTCTCCCCTCCCCTCTCCCACACCCCACACCCCCCCTCACTCCGCCTCATTTCCGCACGGCGGCTGCCATTTCACAGCTGTTAGCCACCGACTCTCTTTGTCCTGATTAGGGACAAATTAATAGATGCCTCCTGGTAATCAGCTTTCATTAAGGCCTGTCAACCCGTCAGCGGAGCTTGCTAGCCGCTCCGGACATGGGATGATCACCCCTCTCACCACCCCACCCAACACACACTCACAACACATCTCCCCCCCCCCCCCACAGCCCATCCTGCCCCACTTCTTCCACACCTCCACCCCCTTCCACTGCCCCCCACCTCCACCCTCCCCCACCCTCCTCAGCTTCAGTGAGCAGAGCTGTGTCTGTTAGGCAGAGCCCTGAACGGGGGACCACTGCCTGTGTCTGTGCTGCTCTGTGTGGGAGTAGGGAGACTAGCCGCTGTATTAGAGTGATCTTTCGTGCCACGGGTCATTGTTGCTGCTCGCATTACCAACTTAACAAGATGGAGGTCATCGCAGGAGTGACGTAAAGACTGCTTTTTTTCCTGCTGGGGAGTAATTGGCCTCAGCATGATGAAAATGGGCTGTGAAATGTAAAGGGGGGGGGGGTTCGAATAATTGATTTTCCTCTGAATGCAGAATGCAGGGCACGGCTGTTTTCGTGAATCGTTTCAGGAGCAGTTACACTGAGCCTGGCAGAGTGGCAGGGCTTTGGTGGTGGGTGGTGGTGGTGGGGACGTCGTAGTGCTGGAGGAGAGAGATACCACACCTGAGACCCTGGGAGCACAGATGGACACACGCTGCCTCACCTGCAAGGTGGGAACGATTTATGTGAAACGCTCTCGGACATGTACACACTCAAGCATTCGCCCGCTCTCTGTCTCTTTCTCTCGCTATCTCTATCTCATGGGCCCTCATTCGCTCTCATTCTCTCTCTCCCTCACCCTTTCATTTCCTCTCTCTCCTTCTCTCTCATTATCTCTTGCTTTCTCTCTCAACCTATCTCTCTCACTTCATGGAGCTCTTTTCTGAGCCATTCCCATTAAACTGTCTCGTGTGTGTCGTGTACATGGAATTCCCCCAAAGCTGACATTATAGGGCAGCCCATGACCACTCTACCTGCAGGACAGGCTGAAGGAGACGAGATTACAGCCTTATCTCAACACTAAATAGTTTTAATTCCGCTTCATTAGGTTATTACGGATTGAGCCAGATGTCACCGGCGGATGTGAATATTTCTTCGACTAGAGTTGCTGCCTGTAATAAAGTTGGAAGAAAGGAATGGAGAAGGAAGGATGGCAGAGAAGAAGGAAGACATGAAAGAAGAGAAGGAGGAAGGGTGAAAGGAAGGATTTTTTTTCTGTATTCAAATTGTTAGACATGATATGGTCTTGCTTTGTGGCTCTCTACAGTAGCCCCAGGCAACTCAGACACTGTCTGTGCATCAGCTTGCATAATCGAATCGAAATGACCGACGTTGCCACAAAACAGTGTTTTTATTCACCACGTAAACATCAGGCTGAAAATATACCCCCGAAATCTCATTTAAAAAATCCCTTCGCAAACCCATCTGCATGGAGCCAATCGGTTTCAGCTATGATTTGAAGACTTGCACATTGAGCAAGAAAATCAGAAAAGGGTGATCGTCTCTTTCAAATCTACAGCGTTATAACTGGACATGATAGGACAGTGAGTGATGTCCCTGTGTTGGGTGTTGCCCCAGGTGGGGTAGGGCAGGGTCCCTACCCTCACAAGGGCTGGTGCTGACTGGCTACCACAAGGTAGTACATTTCTGACTCACATATCAACAGTGCATTAATATTGTGCGCAGTGCTCTTCAATTTAGTTGAACGTGTTGAGAAATTGCACCAAACTATTTTATGAGATCAATTTCACCACTGAAAACAATGGGTCTGAATCCCATTTATTCAAAACCATCTTGTGTTAGAGAGGGCTCCCTGTGTTTGCATGAAGGTAATTACAATGGGATTTGATGTTGCGGTGTGCCCAGAATTCTCCAGCTTTACAGCAGGGTCTGGGCGTTCTAGCCCACTAATACCACATATGGGAAACCCAGCTGTGATCAGAATTGGAGGAGCGCGAGGGGAAATCGATTTCATTTGCTGGATTATTGGTGTAACCGAGATGCTGTTTGTATGAAACATAAAGTCTCATTTCAGTGGTTAGGGAGAAAAGTAGACAGAGGGGTTTGAAGTGTTTGTTTTATTCAATGAAACATTTCAGCGATAGAGAAGTCAGGGTGCGTACTCCTGGTACATACACTGCCACCTCACACACTGCACCACTGAAAACCCTCGCTGGGAATTTCAATGCTTTGGCATTTCTCACCTTGGCCCATTCCTTCGTACTGTAGCGCTCAGCCGAAGAAGGCCAGCATAAACGCATGTTCAGATTCTTCCTTAATTCTCAGACACTATTGTAATTTTCGGAGATTATACACATACACAATGATGTGCTTCGGATGTTTGATTCTTCTCCTTAACAGAAATGAAGGAGGTACGCTGCTGTTTCTACCTCTGCTTTCTTTCCTGCTCCTCTCTTTTCCTCTTTCTTCTCCTCTCCCCTCCTCTCCTCTCCTCTCCTCTCCCCTCCTCTCCTCTCCTCCCCTCTCCCCTCCTCTCTTCCCCTGTCCTCTCTTCACAGCCTGTTGGCACAGAGAAGGCTATCTTCATGCTTGGTCCTCACCTGTTCCCAGAGGTTCAGGGAGCCATTCTGCCAGGCAGGAACAGGGGAGGGCAGCGCTTCCCTTCTTTCTCTA
>BROE01000020.1:7524204-7555496 GCA_036571765.1 Plecoglossus altivelis
CTGGCTGAAACTGCTGGGATACTGGCTGGCTGGCTGGCTGAAGCTGCTGGGAGACTGGCTGGCTGGTTGGCCAGCCAGTCTCTGGCTGGGGATACTGGCTGGCTGGCTGGCTGGCTGTATGTATGACTGTCTGACAGACTGGATGGATGTCTGGCTGGCTGGCTGGTTGAGTTGATAGTTGGATGGCTGGCTGGCTGGCTGACTGAATGACCAGAGAGCTCAATAACTGGCTGACTGTGTAGTTAAATGGTTACGTTGGTTGCTGGCTGTTATGATGGATGTTCATACAGATGGACTGACAGATCGTCTGTATGCCATAGCTGGCAAAAGGCATATGGCACAGTAATTTGCAATCTTATATAAACTTTCTGTAATATGATGTCTCTATTTTTCACCATCACATCAATGGCATAGCAATAAAGAAATTCTTCCCGCCAAACCCTAAAGTCGTCTTCATTGGACGTGGTCATTGTATCCGTGCGGATTACTATTTACAGCCCATAGAGGGAGACCAATGGGGAGTTCCACATCCTAATGCAAATAAATAAGCACTGTGATTCAGCCACTCCTTCTATACATTTTCTCTCTCGCCTGCTTATCTGCTTGCTTCTCTCGCTCTTAAAAGGTGCAATGAAAGAACCGCTCTTTCTGGGGAACGGAGACAGAGGGAGGTGAGAGAGAGCGAGGCCTGGTCTGAGAGTGATTCATGTCCTACACACTGGTGCTGGGGATGTTATGCATGGATAATTGATTGCGAGAGCAGCATGGCCACCGTTGGATCTTGATGGTGCTGCCGAAATGTCACCTTACTGATGTTACCGCAGCGCTCATATTAAAGGGCTGCTCTCAAAGGCTCTCGTATCCCAGCGTCCTCCTCTCCCACTGTGTCTGCGCGGACGCCACTGTTTGACAGGGCTCCGTTTCAGACAGCCTCATCTCTCATGCCTGCTCTTATCTGTCCTGGACAGGGCCACCGGCGCCTGGAAGAGCATTGAACATTTTCAATCAGAAGACTATATCACCTTCCTCTTTATATAGAGGGAATCAAAAGTGTGGGAATTGTGTGTGGGAGAGGGGATGGGGGGGAATAAATAAAATGAAGACATAATTGAGCCGGCCGGTTAGCGTTTGTTGGTAGTACGTGTATACCAAACATGGGAGGATGGCTATTCCATTCAGGTAGTATTGAAACGGCTCTGCTTTCATGGAAAAGGTTTTTCATGGGTTTTGGGGAGGTTATTTGGAAGAGTTTCAGACATTAAGTCAGATAATGCAGTATGAATTTATATAAAAAGTAAGGGATTAAGTGTGCAGAATCCAGTTAATTTTAGATGTAGACTAGGACAGGGTACAAAAACATAGAACATGGTAAACTATGGACAGGTAAACTATGTTAATCTATAAGGCTTAGGCTAGTACAAGCATAATACATCCGCCATGCTTCTACACTTTTCTGATATACTTGAATTTTCCGATTTTCCTGAGAGGTAAAACAGGAAATTTTACAAGCAATTTCAACGTGCGCCGCCATTGATACAACCAGGTAGCTTGGCCAAATGACAGAAGCTTTCATTCCCAACTCACAGGTTTTGGTTATTTGGTTATAAGTTTTCGTCGAGCCACTGGTCCGCTGAGACAGACTTCAACACCGGCAGAGCGTCAGAGTGTCCGAACTTTGCCTTCGAAACAACCAGAAATGTTGAAACAGAGATGTTTTCCAAAGAAGCAGGGGACCGAGGGGAAAATGATACTGACTCACGTCTTCTACTTGTCATCGACCCATCCATTAGTCATTTTCTTCCCTTCAGAAAACTGGATGAATTAGAAAGTAAAAAGTATGACACATCCCCTTCTCCTCCAGACTGAATCCATTTACAACCAAGCATTTCCCCCCTTAATCAAGTGTGAATGAACATGTAAAGTTAGCCAAGTATTACAGTAACAGTGCCTGGCCTCCGGGCAGGCTGCTTCCTGCTGTCCTGTGAAGCCTCGCTGGCGTGACAGAGGTAGAGAGCAAACAGCTTGACTGGGGGAGAAGGCCCAGGATGGGAAGGCAGGAACCTTCCAGAACACTGGGAGGTTTGCTGCCGCAGAGGGGAGGACAGCGCTGACAGCCAGCACATGTGTGTGCAGACTGGGGGTCACTACAGTAAATTACATTGCCCAACCCACCGTACGAGCCAAGCAGGAGATGTGCGGAACATGGTCAGAGACAGCCGGCTACCGTGTGAAAAAGAGGTCTGTTGTGTGTGTGTGTGTGAGAGCCCTGGCCTCATCTGTCACGCTCCGGTTTTCAGGGAGTAACGGGCAGAAACGGCAAATAACGGAGAGAACAGCAGAGCAGAAACATGGTCCAGCCGTTTCCTCCCTGGAGAGGCTGAACATCTCATCTGTTCTCACCAGGCCAGCTTGATGCTAAAGACCTGTCCTATCACCACCACTGCCACCTCACACATCACTGTTTTAGTGGGACGAGGTTTACAAGGCCCCAGGCCCACTCTTTTGCTTACCATTAGAAGGAAATGGTTTTCAGTTTGGGTCAGTATGTTGGTTGAAGAGAGATATACCTTTTTTGTGTCTCAAACTAAAACTAAAATCGTGTTTTCAATAACATTTTTGGGGGTTCTTATGCTTTAGTTTTCTTTTAACCAAAGACAGAGAGAGGGATGTCAGGGGAGAGAGAGCAGCTGAATGCAGCAAAGAGCCCAGGTCAGAATCCAACCCAGGCTGCTGCAACACGTCTCAGCCCATGTTCTATGCACACCTAGTCAAAGATGGACTCGTAGAAAGATCCCTCCACAGAGAGCGTGAAGAAGACCAGATAGAAGAAGAAGACATTCAGAGTAGGAACCAAAATCAAATTATTTTCGCCCTTGGTTAAGGCTTTAATAAACTTACAGTATTTAAGCCTGGGATTATCTCCCTGCCTCCCTGTGCCTCTGTGGCATCAACATGAACGCCCCCCCTCCCACCCCCCATCACAGTCTATCAGAGAGACGCACTGTATCCCGTGGGTGTGGAGACTAGAGGAACGCAGACTACTGGCACCGGGGTGAAGGGCGGGGAGAGAGAACTTCAGCAGAGCTCGGCCAGCGATCAGAGAGGAGCGGCCTAGGGCCAGAGCCACACGGGTCATGTGCTGGGCGCCGGAGGGCTACGTGTCTCATCTGAGAATTGGTGCACCACTTTTTGGTTAGGCAGCACACCATAATCTCCGCAGAGTCTTCATTACGTCTTCGCTGTGAGAGCAAGGCGGGCGGAATGTGGGGGCTGGATGGGGGGCTGGAGGATGGGGGCTGGAAGGGGGGGGAAGGGGGGCTGGAGGGGGGGGGCAGAGAATAGGGAGATGGAGTGTGTGGGGAGGGGGGACTGTTGAATTGGGGCTGGAGGGGGGGCTGACTCTGTAGGGTTCAGTGTCATCAGTGTGCCTGTTTGAAGACAGACCACGCCACATGGTGTTAGAGGACTGAGCAGTGAGAAACGAGAGAGAGAGAGAGAGAGAGAGAGAGAGAGAGAGAGAGTGAGAAAGGGGGGTAGAGGGTTAGACTCACACAAAAACACAGACAGAAGAAGGGAGTGCGATCAAAAAGACATCAGTAAAAGAGAGGGGGATGTGAAACAGACTGAGAGTGTCACTTGTCTAATAGCCCTCTGAGAGGCAGGGACAGAAAGGCAGGGACCCAACTATATACAGAAAAGGCTTCTGGGTAATTCTGGCTTTGAAGTGTAGGCCCTGTTGTGGTGCTCATCCTTAATACTCCTGCTCTCATACTAGATACAGCCATGCTTCTCTCTCTCTCTCTGGGTCTACATAAAGAAGAACATTTGGGGGGATTTAACTGTATCTCTTCAAAATATGAAAGCTTGCTAATGGATATGTTGTAAATGTTTAGTATAAACCTTTTGAACGTTTAAACTAGTATTTATCAAAGGTCAAACCGTTTTAATTTCAAGTGGTATTCAACGGATTCACTCGCTCCATCAATCATGGTGCAAGTCTCTGACACCATTTTTGAACTGGGAAAGTTTTTTTTACACAGTTAGCGCCACCTTGTGTCCGTTTTAAGCGCGTCACCTGCCAACACAGGTGCTCAGCATTCAATGTCACATTTTGTATCAGCGTAACAAACACACACACACACACACTGTCCCCCAGCTGTCACCTGAGCGCTTGGCAGCATAAGGTAATATCGTTGAGATGCAATCAAGATTATATGCTTGTCACTCACCGCATGCTCTCAGTGGCTCACAATGCGTGAAACAGACTCAGGATAAAGCCTGTGCACAGATGGGCTGATAAAATGTCCCCCTAAATATTCATCCCTTATCCAACTCACAAAACAAGCTCTGCAAACGCACTGCATCCACCTGACTAAGAGGAAGTATCGCTCAGGTGATTTGGGGAGCTGCGGAGTTGCAGCTTGATCACACAGCAGAGTCCAACACACAACTCGTGGAGTGAAAAAACCCCCCCAATTCAACAAATTTGGAAAATATTCGGAAATGTTTTAATCTCTCCCTGTAGAGCCCAATTTAGTGTGACCACTCCCAGTAATGTGGCACCTCTTTCCGGGGGAATCTGCAGACGGGTTTGTAGCTGTATATCTCAGCCCAACAGAGCCCTGTGCATGTATATTCAAACAGCAAGTTTATTTTCATGTTTACACCGTTTTATATTCAAGGCAATAGTAACAGGATTACTTTGTAACAAACGGTAATTTGTGGAATTCCCTCATTTCTGTCTGTGGATTTTCCTGTTCCTCTCTCTCTCTCTCTCTCCCCCTCCTTTCCCGGAGCACGATGCCGTTCTAGAATCCCTGGTGGTTTGGTTCCAGAAGCCCTTCAGGTCTGTGACAGGCCTCTGCAGAGGACCCGATAAAGTAGAGCACCACTAAGACACCAGGGACAGCTGCAGAAAAAAAATACTAACAGAATCGCGGCTGAACAACTCCTTATCCTCCAAGACATACACACACAGAACTTGTACACATAGTGGGCTGCAGTTCATAGGCCACTGGAGGGGCGGAGCGGAGGGGGAAGAGTCTGCAAATGATTTGCAGTTGCCAGCTGTGGATCAAAAAGGTCTGCCACTTGTTCACATCCCTTGTTAGTATATTTTGCTAAGCAGATTTTTGGCAATACTTCTGTTGAAAGCTCTGTGGGATACTGACTTGTGGGGGGAAGGACGGGGGGGGGGCGGGGAGGGAGGGAGGGGGGTCCAAGTGTGAGCGACTTTGTGCTCCCATTTGAAATTGTGGGACGTATATCATCATCACCTTCCTGAATCAAGACAGATGCGTGGCTGTGGGAAGATGCTGCAGAGATGGGATCCGGCAGCAGATGGCCCTGCCAACCTGATGTGTTTTACACTCCAATCTGGGTGTTTTAGCAGGTGACCTGCTGTTCCAGACCCTGTCGCAAGGTTGGCCCGTCATGCGGCGGTCACATACGGCACAGCCCACCATTAGTGCCTACTGCGATGAAACACGTAAACGGATAAATAAATCCATCCAAGCGTTATGGAAATGAGACAGAGTAGCACCGTAGGTCTGGTTCAGTAGATCCCAGCCGTAGTGTGTGTTGGTAATCACCGCTGCCTCTCGGATTCGCTTACAGGCAGGCAATAAACAAACCGCCGCCAGCACCCCCTACGCCTTTTGTCTAATCTGCTGTTTCACTGGGGCTCTGCTTCGTCCGTAAATACCAAAGTGATTCTGTGCGGAAGAATGCACAGTGGCACATTAAAGTGGGACAACTGCCTGCGTGCCAAAGCTCTAGACTTAAAGTCTGGGGTTTACACAGAAAAATATCATTCCCCCAAGGTGCTTTTAAAGATGTCTTCCTCTGGATGAGATGGATTTGGAACTAGAAGTCCATCATTCTCTCAAGCGCTTCAAGAACTTGGTGACCCCGCTGACCCTGACATTGTAATGGAGTTGACCATCAAAAACATCAAGCGATTAGGTGAATCATTTTTTGACATCCATATTAAGTCATAATGGCCAATGGTAAGACGCAATGGCCCAATGCAGACCTGCATCATTCATTGTCTGGCCAATGCTCTTTAGGCACTCAGTGAATGGAATATATACACTTTGGTCAAGGAATCCATCACAAGATCAGAGTGGTTATTGATCTGTATTTTTATCAATTTAAATACTCCATACATTAGGATTAATACCTTGAGATTCTGGTTTGAATGAGAAAATGTGTAAAATTACGGTTTTCTACAACAGGAAAAATCACAATTGCAAAAAATGTGCGCGTCCAGCATTTACATGGATCGATGTCTTCCTCTAGTGGACACTTAGTATATTACAAGCTCACGCACAGAGGCATTTCAGAAACATGAACACTGGTTTAATAACAATTGCTATCGATGGGGTTACACTTCCAAATCGCTTTTACGCGTTTACATGAGCACGGCTCATGTTCTTACAAACTCATACACAAATTCCAAAATTCCACAAACACTCCATTCTAATCAGTGTAATGTATTCTCAGTGGAAGGTGTTGTAATGTATTGTGTAATGTATTGTAATGGCATCCATGCATAAACCATCAAATGCATTTCTTAACAACCAAAAGAAAATGAATACATTCATTCATTCATAGAAAAAAATGAAAGAACATGGATACATGATGAATGAAAAACTGTGATGAGCGGTGGTCAGGGAAACATCAACCTGCAGGGCAGCGGGCCCTGAAGACCAGGATTGAAGAACACGCCAAGAAAAAGACAATGAGGACGTATTCAACTTTCGTTTCAGCCCCGCAGTCCAACAGGTTATATAGCTCATGAGGGGTAAATCGTGGTAGCTTGAATGTATCATTTTGAACGGCTGTATTTTCCAAAGGAACACAAGAGTGAACACAATTGTAAAATAATATTTGTTTGCTCCTTTGATTAAATATGTGTTTTTCAACTGCTAAATGAATGAAAGGAAATGCTTCATTAGTGCATAATTGGTGTACGATATAAGATAGCATCCCTGGGTTTAAGGTTATGGTCAATTTGTCCTAAGTTCTAGTTTATAGTGTAAGCAATAGAAGAAAACATCGTCATTTGTTACCGAGCTACAGCAAAGTCACTGGTGCCGAGCATCAGTGGCGCACGCTAGACGGGAGGGGAACATTTGTTTGTGTTTTGTCCATGTATAAAATATATTATATACTTTTTTGGGTTTCGAGGGGGCATCAACCATGATCTTGCATACCCGTCAGCAAATATACAACTGCGCTCCTGCCGAGTATATAACTTAACACATGCCTTACAAAGCGTCCATCCGCTTAATCGACCGCCTTAATTCAACTTGTCCTATTTATGATTCCGTAGAGCTGCGGCCATGTGTCCCATCTTCCGTCAAAACAAAAGTCACCTGCAAACGGGCGCAGACTGCAAGTTAGCAAGCAAGCAACGAACCTCTCAACAATGGCAGGCAAACGAGCATTAGTAATACTAGCTAAGGGTGCAGAGGAGATGGAAACAGTTATTCCCGTGGACGTCATGCGCAGAGCTGGGGTCTGTATTTGTGTAATTGGATAGTTATATGTAATTGTAGCTAACTAGCCAGCTTCCCTAACGTGTTGAACGGTACAGAGCCGTGCCAAATTTGCTTCGCTGTTTATATATTTCGATAGTATAACAAGTCAACTGCAGCAATCGGTATTGCATTTGCACCTTAATGTATTGCATACGGAAGCTAGCTGTTCAAGTCTGGTTTGTAATTTAAAAGCAGCAGAGCAAGGTGACGGGACTTTTTTCGGTCGCAACACAACCCAAATGTCTTCACTTCGGTGGGGGTTAGTTAAATTCCACAAGTATTAAATTCTTGGCAATGCCCCCAGTATGTGATTGAATGGTGTCATGCTGTTAGGCAGCTAAACTCACTGGATGTAAGGTGAGCGTAAAGGCCAATTTAACCACGTAAATGTCAAAGTTTACAGTAGCGTGCCCCGAGTTTCAAAATAAAAGTTTTACTTTTAACATGCCATTAGGAAATGGCATACCAGTTGCCCCTAATAATGCATAGGTGATCATGTTTTTTTTCTTCTTCTTCGATGCTTTTGTTTCGCAGATAACAGTGACGGTGGCTGGTCTGACTGGCAAAGAGCCAGTGCAGTGTAGCCGTGACGTTCTCATCTGTCCTGACGCCAGCCTGGAGGAAGCCAGGACGCAGGTCAGTCATACCCTCCCAAGACCTCCAACCCTCATCTGCTACACTCCATATCCATATCCCTCACCTCCACAACCAGAGATGAGAGAGTACCTCTAGGCCTTAGCTCAATGAGCTATTACTCTTGTGTCTAATTCTTAAAAGGAGATCCAGATTTTGGAAGCACCTCGTTCACTCTATAAATGTAATCCTGAGCCCTCATTGAAATACACCGTGGAATGCACACCAGGGAATATTATGGCAACTAACGGCCACAAATGGCTGCATCGAATAAACCCTCTTTTAGCCAGCTACATCATTAACAAGCTAGTATAACTATGTTACTCCATAACCATTTTCCCTTGAAATGCCTTGTGTTCCAGGGTACCTATGATGTGGTGCTCCTGCCAGGGGGGTTGCAGGGTGCCCAGAACCTGTCAGAGGTAACAGATTTGAGTTTGACCATGCTCACTTTAGACATCAAGTACCCCAGGCCAAATGCCCTGGGTGCCAAAAATTCCTTATTTATGTCTATGTGGTAAAAACATTTTTAACGTTTACTTTCCATTTTCACTCTGTATTGAATTGAAGCGCGCGGTTGGAACTTCACATTTTTAAACGCTTGTACTTGGATTATCATATTATCACTGCATTAGAGGGAAAAAAAGGAGTCATGATTTGTGACCCGTCGTCCATATTGTTCTCCCTGTAGTCTCCTGCTGTGAAGGAGGTGTTGAAGGACCAGGAGGCCAGGAAAGGCCTGATCGCTGCCATCTGTGCAGGTACGTCCCCTTCCTTTATACTTGACATGCCCATAAAAGGAAGCTCTGCTTCGTCTGTTAGTACAGGGAAGATGTTCTCTACTGCTATTAAAAAAGAGGAAAAAAGGATTCATGACACCGTGGCCATCAAATAAAAGATATTTAAGACATGATTTTAGTCGATTGGCTCTGACCATTGAGAAACCCCAGTGCCACAGAGATATTTTCTTGGCCAAATTCTTGCCACTGATGAAGGGCGCTGGAAGGACATGATGAATGAGGCCAGCGTGGCTGGGCAGAGTGAGCGGCGTCCTAGAAAACGTCTGACAACTTCACAGGAACGTATGATGCACCTGCCAACCTTGACGACTCTCTCTGTCGCCCTTTATTCAGCCTCTCTTGATCAGCAAGCGCCAATGAAACGAGGCTCCTTGAAATTCATGACTGCTGGATTGAATACAGGGCATTATTTTATTATCCATTGTACATTATTTAGGAAATAAAGGTGATACAATAAGTCTCTCTATATAGTTTAAAAGGAAATCCAGGAAATGAAACATGAATCCACAATGAGTCAGAGAGCATGGTGCTATCGTTTCCTCATTGAACAATATCAGCTTGTTAATACAGATCCTGTTTCTTTCATTTTTAGCTTAAGTTCATCTACAGTCAATTCTGAAGGAAGGTATATTGCCTCTAACTGTCACTCTCCTTCTCACCTCCTTTTCCTCCCCTTCTCTCTCCTCGTCTATACCCCTCCTCCTGCCATCTCCTCTTCCTCCCCTCTTTTTCCTCTTTATGTTCTCCCCCCCTCTCCACCTCCCTTAAGTTTGATTTGATACGGGCTAGAGCCAGCCTCTGGCTCTCCAGAGAGCTTGACTGTCCCAGACTGCTGTCTTGAGGGCGTAGGCTGGGCTGTAACAGGAGCTAGCTAGCTGGCTGGCTGCGGCGCTGCCCCCCCGATCAAAGCGGCAACTTCAGACCGCGTGGGGAGGCAGCCAAGGAGCGTGATCAATAGTGATTCTATTTATTAAATGGGCAGTGGATGAGCTCACTGCAGTGTTAGGTCCCTGCCAATGTTAACGCAGCAGACACAAAGTCCATTATTTTTAGTCTCGCTATTTTCCTCTCTTCTCTATATGGCCTGGAGACGAGCGTTGAAACCATATACAGTGTTGCGTTTAATTTTAGATTGTATTTTACGGTTGTCACGTCTAGTAGCCTAATGAGCGTCACTGTGCACATTGAACCATCAAACCAATCTTTTATTTAATGCATGCATTCCAATGATGTGTTGATACTCGTTATTCTTGGACCGTGTCTGTCTGCACGGTGTGCTTATGCGTGTGGTTGTCATGGTAGTGCCACACTGGCCTGGTGTGTTTGAATGTCACCTGAAGGTGATGGTGATGCTGCTGTCTCCTCCATTCACCAGGACCCACTGCTCTCCTGGCTCATGGGATCGCATACGGCAGCACAGTAACCACCCACCCTGGGGCTAAAGAGAAGATGATGGCAGGAGGCAAGTACTAACACCGAGTTGTATTTACTCATTTGACAGCGTCATATTAAATGCCTCTTTCCCTGAAGTACTTCACGTCTTGGCTACATGGGTGAGTCCTATGCAGTGTAGGTTCTGCTTGTCTCCAGCAGAGGGTGCTGTAGCAGTTTGTTTTTCTCCCTCCCCCAAAATTCTCATATCCATGGTTACACCTGAGTCACTCACAACTACAGTGGGTTCTGGATAACCCAACCCCATTCAGACTTAGTATTAGCCAAGACAGCCCACGTAGCATGTATAATGTTCATGGAAAGATGTTCTGATGAGTAGATTTCATTATAAAGTTCTGTTAGGAAATGTACAATGTGTTCCTTTCTAGATTGTACTGATGGTCTGTGGAATTCCCAGTATTTTGGAAGGCTGGTGATAATTTCCAATTAGGGTCATATTCTTAGGTCAGGGTAGCCTCTATTCTCTGTGCACCAAAGTGACTGTACAAAGACCAATACTACAATATATATAATGTGGATAATATAAAGTAAGCGTGTAGTGAAGACCAGAAATAACAATAAGGTGTCTATAGTTCTAAGTGCTTCACAATGGGACTGAATCAATTGGACTCTTGTGTAGAACAAATGAAATTACAAATAGCTATATAGGACTATGTAAGGGTCTTGCTGCGATTGAGGTCATATTCTGTTGTGATGTGTGTGATACGTTTTGTGATGATAAGTTACGAATAAATGTTGAGAGTGTGGTGGTTGTGTGTGTGTGTGTGTAGTGTGTGATGCGTGTGTGTGTTTGTTTTACCCATGCTAGTTACATTTAGTCCTCCCAACTCTGCCCAGGTTGATTAGTTTATTTGGATCTAAGCACTTTGAATTCCTTCGCTTCACAAAGTTGATTAAGACAACAGAAAGGAAAAACCAGGAATAGCAACAGTGATGTAACACTCATCACAACCAGCCCCCACCTCCCCAGTACAGTCCATCAGTCTCGTGAAACCTCAGGTAGTCTGTTTCCTCCTTTCAGACACTTACAAGTACCTCGTGAGTTCCCTGGTGCTGCTCGCTAAAAGTTTCCGTTGCTTTTTCGCTGAATGCACCAAGCCGCGGGCCAGGCAGCCAGCTTGTGGCAGTTTGTCTGGCTATCGTGGAGTGCAGCTTCCTGGGGGCAGACGGTCATTCGTGACCCAAAGCGTCAACGTCACCACTGGTTCTGAAACAGCAGACGTGAGGCCCCCAGACATTTGTTCTCCAGCCCCCACAGCGCCAACACTGCTTCCTCTACATCCCCACACAGCACTTAGACTCTGATATCACAGGAAGAAAAATGGTTAGAAGGATTTAATTTATAGTATGAACTGATCTTAATATGTTAGTTTAACAGCATTGTTAGTTGGAACACCATTGATGATTGGAATTGTGCAGGCGAATATTTGATTACATGTCAAATGTGGCATTCATTGTGTTGCTATTTGCAGTATTGCAGTTGCTTGATGGTATAATCTAGGACTGGGTGATACTTTGTCTGTGCAACTCATGCTGATTATTTATTAAGTTGAACTGAACTCTGATGTCCTTGGATGTGACTTAAAACTGTCTATTACTCTGTAGACGAATTAAAGACTAATTTTGCAACCCAAACACCATGCCTGTAATTATTGAGCGAAATCGAGTTCTGTTTGTCTTGGTTTTTTACCAAGTCTGCTGAGGGTAGAGAGGAGTTATGAAGATAGGCCTATAACTCATGTAGTACAACGCAATTGTTCCTGCTGATGAAAATGGATATACTGCGTGTGTTTGCAAAGATATCCTAGATCGGGCTGCTCTTTGTGAGTTGCGGCTCACAGCCTGCCCTGCACCGGACAGGAAAAAGGATTGCGAAATCACGCGGAGCGGGAAACCGAATTCGTACGGGCGGGGCACCTTCTGCAGCGCGTGTTGGCGGTATCTAAGCGGTAAACACGAGCCTTTCGGCACATGTCAAACGCGACCTATACCGAAAAGGATTTTGCAAAAGGTATGTTGTCGTCGCATTTCGACTGTATAGATAACGAACTCGCATGCGTCTGTTAGATGTATGTTTGGAAAGGACAGAAAACTTAACTTGTCTTGGCAAGCTAGATATTTTTGTAAGGTCCCTCGGTTTTAGACCAGCGTCAACGTTACTGCTGTTAATATACATAGCTACAAGGCATCTGTCTCCCTGTCTGCAAGAAACTAAAGGACCGTGGAATCTAGTTAGTAAATGAGATTTTAAACGGAGGTATTGATTAGCTTTAATGATATCTTTGAAAACCACAAACAACGAGGGTGTACCGCACAGCACTGGATTTCACCGCTTGTCCTAATAATTTATAGTCGGCTAATAATTGCTATCATCGGACGGAGACAAGACGATGACGGCAGCTGCTGTCACTCTGCTCCATCACGGGTCTTCCGCGGCAGTCTGAGCAGACAAGCAGGCAGGCTTTGTAGCCTCGGTGTTTTTTTAAACATATTGCAGTTTACAATTCCTGTTGTTTACAGGATGTTTTTTTTATTTTTTAGATCAGGCTTGTAGCTAGTTAGCTACTAGTCTACTTATTACATCGACATAGAAACAGACACACAGACTTGCAGCTACAGCTAGCTAGCGAGCTAGAATACCTCGCTGTCTCCTAGAAGGAGATGGATAGATGCGAGGTGACATGACAGACTTAGTGCATGTTGGGTTATTGTTGCGAGTCTGACAGGTCCAGGCGTATAGGCCTTCATAATATTTATTATCTTACAGATCACTCAATAAGAAAAATGTGTCAAGTTTTGCAGAGGACAATATTTAATGTAAAAATAATATAGATGCTGAATATGTTACTCATACACTGGATTGTGGAATTGATATTGTCCCTGTGTCGTAGTATTCCAGAAGGCTAATTTTAGTGGCTACATTTGCTGACGGAGTATTTTCCGTTCTCTAGTAACTCGTATGCAATGAATTGTGAAATGATTATGAAAGCTCTTGACTTCTACACCAAATAATGCAAGTTTGTGGGCGATAAGTTAGTTTTACATTCATGGAACAGGAAGACACCACAACGGTTTCCTTCACACTGACACTGAACCTTTTGAACCTTCCAAGTGCTGCATCGTTTTCTGGTTTTGCTCAGTATGCAGCTGCAGTTTGAACTGCTTCTGCTTGTGAAGCCTACTTTGCTCAGCACCCAGAGCCAGGGGGTCAGGGGTCACTGTAATCAAAGCACTGGAGTATTTGCTCCAGCCGTCTATGCACAGCAACATTAGCCCAGAAAGCAACTTCTCATCTTGGCCCCGAGGTTCTACATCTCATAGAGAGTAAAAGGATAGCTTGCTGTTGTCTGTAATGTGGCTGTTGAGACAGTATCCAGTATTATTCCAGTATCCCAAGGTGCTTTTTTTTTTTAGTTCACGGAGCGTTATGGATTCCTTTACTTCCTAATTAACTTAATGGTGTTTCTTGCTTTGTTTATCAGGCTTATTTTTCTTTGTCCTGTTTTGAATAATACGCACTTGATTCCACACTGTCATCCTGCAACCCATCGATCGTTGTCGTTGGAGACAAAACGCTGCTGTAGGAATTGTCCTCTGTGTCGCCTCCTCCATTCTGATGTGTCGAGACGTCTTCTGTTTAGATATTTATGGAATGTTAACATTTTGAACATGCATGCTAATGGAATTATGCTTGAGCAGACACAGCGTAGAGAGCTTGAGGCGAATGACTCCCTATATCTGCACATTGTAGGGGAGGCAGGGGAGGGTGGGGGCAGGGGAGGGTGGAGGCAGCGCCTGAGTGAAGTAATCCGACTGAGTCATCGGTACGGCTAATGATGCAATTATGGAGCTCTTCTGTGAACCTGCTGATCTAACCCCCCCCCCCCCCCCACACACACACACACACACACACCATGTGTGGTAAATAGGGTCGCATGGTTTCTGCTATGGGATGTTGCTAGTCGTGTGTAAAACGTCCCATGGATAGAGAATGCAGAGGTACTGCTGCCCTAAACCCTGGGGAGCTAAGACATTCAGGCCTCTTTTTACATTTGGGCTTGGGTCCACATTCCATGGCCACGTTATCTAATAGTTCTCTTAACTGGAGCCAAAATATACTTTCACTTTGGATTAAAGAGTATGGTGAAAGGCATTGGCCCAGCCCAGCCCAGGCATTGGCCCAGCCCAGGCATTGGCCCAGCCCAATCAGTCCATGTGATTCTAGACTAAACATCCCCTCATCCCTCTAAGGGATGTTGGTGGCATTTTCACTGCTGGATGAGGAAGTTGGAGCTATTTTGGGACAGATGACAAGAAGATAATTGCTACGATTCATCCAGTTCACATCTAGGATGTTTTCCGAATGAACAGGGGTTAATGAGAAAGGTTGAACTCTGTCATCTAGCAGAGCTGTCATCTCTGGATCACTTGTTCTGCCTGTGTGGCACGCTGCTCTGAGCTCACTGTTTCCAGAAACAACATAACATCAATGGCTGTTTCAGACATACTTGTGGAGCTTGAAATCACAACTGTACAGTTCTGTTGCTAGCTGATTATACATTTAAACTGTTGAACAGGACTTTCCTAATAAATAGTTTTGCCTTCAGGACCAGATTTGCCGTCTAGAACATTCTCAATGAGCAAGGTTGTAGATCATGATTTCTTTCCCCTATGAAAAGCAGCCTGTGTACAGATAGCCTTCCCATCAAGCTATTGGTTGACTGCAAGATAGGTTGCAAAAACAAGAGATTTCACATGAGATCAGGTGGAGCAGATCGAAGGTCCAGTTGGAGTAAGTCTGACACAAAAAGTAGTCCAAGACCAGTCTGTCGGTGGCTGACTTTCAAAGCGTGCAAACTGAATCGTGAGGATTACGGCTGGGTTCAGCATAGCCAAGTTATTATGAAAACGTGTTTTAACGATGTAAAGGTCCCTGCAATAGACATGGCTGTTTAGCTTTGAAGTATTTTATGACTGGAGGCGTGAAGTCAACCAAGGTCTCCCAAATCAGAGAACGCTTACCCAAAGAAAGCCTCATCTCTCAGAGAACAGACACAAGCTGCTGCACCGTGCGATGGTAACACGCAGCACTAGACTCTGGGGTTTCATGCAAGGTTATCTCTGACTCATTACTGGATGTAAACCAAGGCCATCGAGAAATCATTCTTGTTGGAATAACTAGCCACTACTTTAGATTCTAGAATTGAAAGATTGATTGACCTTGATTGTGGTAGTTACACGCAGTGGTCTGTGGCTGCCACGTATGGCTGCTGAAGCTCTGATCTAAACGCTGGCAGCGACTGAGAGGCTGCCGTGGCGGTGTGGCTTCTGTGTGTGTACAGGAACTTAACAACCTGGTAGTCTGGACAGTGTGACTGGAGTAGTGGAGGGAGACAGGCCCTGTGTTGGATTCTGTAGTGTCTGACGGGAGCAACCACTCAGCCCAAGGATGGAACAGCTCTCTGAAGCAGCTGGTGTCTGTGTTCACACAAGTAGTGCAGGTAAAGATCCCATTACAGGCCAAGGTTATGTCACTTTTCACCTTCTTTCACCGTTCCCTGACTGTATTTGTTGCTATGTTGTATTCACCAGCCGTGTTTTCAGGGAGACAGGAAAGTGACCGTTTTACCACAGCCTTTAAGACTACGCCTAGTGTCTCACTGTGGTCTGAAGTGGACTCTGGGGTTTCACTCATCATTGCTGGCTCTGTAGACACTGGCAGCACTGAAGGCTGCACTGGGATGGACAGCCTGTTTAATAAGTGGCCAGCTGCTTGAGGAGGGGGGCAAACACTTTGCCTGGACACCAGCCAGGAGGAGGAGGAGGAGGGGGGAATGGAGGAGGAGGAAAAAGAGAAGGAGGAGGAGGAAAAGGAGGAGGAACAGAGGAGGATGAGGAGGAGGAGGAGCAGGGAATGGAGGAGGATGAGGAGGAGAAGGAGCAGGGAATGGAGGAGGATGAGGAGGAGAAGGAGCAGGGAATGAAGGAGGATGAGGAGGAGGAGGAGCAGGGAATGGAGGAGGAGGAGGAGCAGGGAATGGAGGAGGATGAGGAGGAGAAGGAGGAAGAGGAGGATGAGCAGGGAAAGGAGGAGGAGGAGCAGAAGGAGGAAGAGGAGGAGGAGCAGGGAATGGAGGAGGAGGAGTAGCAGGGAATGGAGGAGTGGGAAGAATGTAGCCTTGCCTCCTGACATGGCTGTACCTGGCTCAGCTCCAGAGAGAAACCTCATCTTTATTACAGCTCCCAGACTACAGTCATGGGCTGTACTGTACTCCTGCTGGGTCCCTGTTCAATAGGCAACACGTCCTCTCTGCAGAGAAGCTCAGATGCAGTCATCAGTTTGATGAGAGGTAACACTGCTCATCCATCACCTCCTGATTGGTCAGACTCGGAGACAGATGAGCTTATAAAGTGGGCTTTTTGTCCTTCATAAATTGTCTCAATCAAATTGGATTGAGTTGGAGAATCCAGTGGTAGTAGTCTGTCTCCTCTGTGTATTAAGAGCCTGGTCCTGGTCAGGATCAGGGAGTGGCCAGGCCCTCCCCCAGGTGGAAACTAAAAGGATGGAGTCAGGCAGTGGGGCTGATGGCTGTCTGGGAGCTGGACACACCCCAGTGTGGGAATGTGGGGGGTCTGTATGTCAGTGTAAGAATGTATGTGTGTGTTCATCAGTGTGACTATGGGACTGGAAATGTGTGTGTGTGTGTGTGTGTGTGTGTGGACAAGGAGCTTGCTGACTCTGGTGATGCCGTGATCAGGCCTAAGCACAGAGGCCAAGAACAGTGGTGCGCAACACTGAAGTTACAGCAGCTTCCCTGGAGGCTGTGGACTAACACACACACGTACACATCAGTGTACGATAACTAAATCAGAGGGGAAACGGAGCTGAACGCCACAGCCCTATAGAAATAGGCTAACTGACAAGATTGCATACATAACAGTGAGCATGGGAACCATCACATTAGGCCCAATTGTTAAGGGGCTTTTAGGTCACATGTTTGTCATATCAGATTACATTGTTGACCAACATTATACGAACGCTATCACGGACTAGCCTAAACTATTTGCTGACGGCTTTCGAATAACATTTGTCAAGCTGAGTGATCGCACATTTGGCCTGGAGGAGGTGCGTCTAACTAATGAAATAGACCACCGAGGTTTTGTCTTGCCTGTAACACCATCGTTTCTTGGCAGATATGAAGCGCGGTTTCGCGTTTGCAACTCGATCTGCAACGGGATAGCTTTGATATTCAAACGGCCAGCGTCTTCATCAAGACTGCCTGTCACAACCTCTCAACTCAGCGCACCTTGTATAGCACCTCCTGGTTTATTTAATGGGACCTTTTGAAGTCCTGTTCATTGTGATGCCATTTGAAAGACGTTGTTCGTAAAGACGTGTGTGTGTGTGTGTGTGTGTGTGTGAGTGAGGACATGAGACTGGCTCACTGGGTTATCGCCGTCTCTCTTATGAGTCAAAAGGAAGTGTTATCTGCTCGGGGTTCAATCTGACTTCATGGTAGAGCTGTACAGTGAGGTTACGCTGGTTGAGAAGGTATCAGGCGTTGTGTCTGCGGTACACTCATTACCTTCATACTGGACGATCAAGCTTCTTGATTTTCTCCGTCTGTCTCCCACATCCCCCTCCTCGCTCTCGCTCGCTCTCTCTTTCTCTCTCGCTCTCTGTCCTGCTCTCACAATTATACCCTCTCTCACACAATTACATTCTCTTTCTCTCTCTTTCTCTCTCTCTTTCTCTCTCTCTCTCTCTCTCTCTCTCTCTCTCTCTTTCCTTCTGCACTCTCTTTCCCTGAATACATGCTTACTCTAGTGCTGACAGTGCCATGGGAGCTGCATTGGTGTGTGTGTGTGTGTGTGTGTGGATGTAACAGTGAGAGAGGAAGAGGGAGGGCGGGGCAGAAAGATAGGGGGAGAGTGAGGGAGAGAGGGAAGGAGGGAGGGGCACTGTCTTTAATGCATCTGTCCGCTCTTCAGTGGCTCTTACTGACTATAGGGTCGCTCATCACACATTCCTTCTCTCCCTCTCTCCGTCTCGTCTCTCTCCCTCTCTTTCTTTTCTTCCCGTCTTTCTACCCAGCCCAGACGCATGCACGCACTCACACACACACACACATTCACACACACACACACACACACATGCTGACACACACACACGCTCATTCCTCACGCAGCTTCTCCGTCAGTCAGTCCTAGACACAGGGAGTGTACTGTAGAGAGGAGGTCATTCAACAGTCCTTTCTGCCTCCCTCCTCTCCTCTGTCCTCTCTGCCTGCCTCCATCCCTTCTTCCTGTGGGTAACCTGGCTTTGCTCCACAATCCCAGCTCTCTGTCCTCCGTCTTAGCCCCAGCTGAGGAGCGCTGCGTCAGGGAGCAACAGCCGTCTGAGGTGGGTGTTACAGCATCATGAATGGGCTACGGCTACAGCATCCCTGCGTTTCCCCTTCTCTCTCGATCTCTCTCTCTCTCTCTCTGTCGCTCTCTCTATCTCTCTCTCCCTCCCAGTCCTCCCCTCTGTCATTTAGGGTCTGAAAGACTCGTGCATGTGCGTTGTAGTTGCTAGCGGAGCCGTTGCCGTACTGTGCAATCCGGCTGTGGTATTTACCGCTGCGGACCTCTCTCTCTCCCTCTCCCTTTCTCTGTCCCCTTGCTGGCTTGCATTCTCTCTTTCCCTCCCTCCCTCCCTCTTCTCTCACTGTCACTGTTCCTTGTCTGTTGAAATGCTGGTTTGTTGCTTCAGGGAGAACCATCTATGCCAGCTATGTTATAGTAGTGGGTGGATTGCTGCTCTATCTGTGTGTGTGTGTGTCTCCATCTCTGTGTCTCTGTCTCTCTGTCCCTGTGTCTCTGTCACTCTGTCTCTCTCCTGTCTCTCTGTCTGCCTCCTGTCTCTCTCTCTTGCTGTCTGTCTGTCTGCCTGTCTGTCTGTCCTGTCTCTCTCTCTTGCTGTCTTTCTCTCTGTCTCTCCCCTTCTGTTGTCTCCTGTCTCTCTCTCTTGCTATCTCTCTCTCTCTCTCTGTCATGTTTTATGCATGTCCTGTCCTCTTAAATTCATTGCGGATACTGGCCATGCCATAGGATTTATAAAGAACCTCCCTGAAATAGCCCTGCAGAATAGTTCACTGCAGACACACACACACTCTCACACACACAAACACTTACAGACACTCACAATCTGCACTTTCAAGGTGAGCGAGTTCCTCTGACTGGCTCCTGCTCCTCGGTGCTGCAGTGACCATCTGTTGCAGACGGACAGTGTCTTCTTCATGCAACGCCTCCCAGCCAGAGATCCCATCTAGCTGAACCATCCCTCTCATGTTGTGATAGGTGGCACTGAGATGTTGTGACAGTGAGTCAGCGTGAGAACCAGGATCAGGCCCTGGCCCACTGTGATGATGCCCCAGTGAGGGAGCCCATGCTGGGGCTTGAGCAGCAGGGTCTGTAGGCGAGCCAAACCTGGGTCTTAGTCCTGCCAGGGGAGGCTGGCTGCAGAGGTTTGGTTTGGTGCAGTCTGTTGTTGGAGAAGCAGCAGCAGTGGTGGAAGGGAAGGGAGAGCAGGTCTCTGAGGTGACCTGAGGTATGTCCAGTGTGCCTGCACTGCGGTGCCACTGAGTCTGGGGAGAAGACACACAGCTTCTGGGCAGGGCACTGACCCACCGTTTAGAACTAGACACATTCTATCTGCGATCATCTACTGGGCTTTGTAGACGCGCTATTCGTCGTTATGGATGAAAGTGTCCGCTAAAGGAATCAAACCCCCTGGTCCAAATGAAAGCAGTCAGATTCTGCTGCCTTCTGTGTTCTGAGGTTCTCTTGTTGATAAGAATTTACTTGTCTTTTTAATCCTTGATTGTCTGTCGCATTCACTTTTTTTGTCATTTCGATTCATTCATTTACATCACGCGGGCTTCGTTGCTCTGTTTGTGACAAACTGAGATGACCTTGGTATTTTGTGGGTCAACCTTCTTGGTTTTAATAACTTTGAAGAAGACCTCGAGATATGGGATGCACAGTGTATGTGTTGGAGCAGACCTCCAGTCCTTGTGTGTGTGTGTGTGTGTGTGTGTGTGTGGCAGTGTGTTCTCTGCAGTGCTCACCCAGTGTGGAAGCCCTCTGACTGGGGTAAAGCTGCCTGCATGTCCCCATCCCTGGGGGGAGGTCCTTAAACTGAGCTGTGTAATCATCGTCTAGCTGGCATCTACAGCCTGCTTAGCTTCATTAATAACAGGGTCACATGTACTCTCTCGCACGAACACACTGGTGCACCCACGCGACCTCACACGAGCTCACAGACATGGAAACGTAGCAAAAACACACACGCAAACGCAGACCCGGATGTGAGGAACGCTGTGTGTTCCCTTCAAGCCTGGCCAGGGTTTGAGGGGGTCAGGTGGGTGGAGGGGGGGGGTCTGGTCGCCCTGAGAACATCCCAAGATGTGATGGTGCCATTGTGCCTCTTCTATTATCTAAACCTGATGTTCTGAACCCAAGCTGTACAACACAGTGTTTGCTGCCCACATCTGTTCCATGAGCTACTGCTGATGATCTGTGCTCACATCCTGTCAGCGTGTGCTTTATTCACGTGAGCTCTGTCGATCTGGCTGCTTCATCCTGCTGTGTCTGTCACGTCAGATGGCCTCATTACAAATGACCAAGAAGTGCTCTTCTGTGTCCTGTGGCTAAGCTCAGTTTAAGGGACAGCACACTGGCATGGGCAGTGTCTGTCACCAGAGGCTGACAGATCTGCTGTGCGTGTGCTGTTCATCCTGTGCGTGCGTGATGGTGACTGCTGTCTCCCAGTAAGGTCCTTCTCCAGTAAGTCCCCTGATGGACACAGAAGAACCTACATGAAGCCTTTCGCTGCAGTGTTTCTTTTGACCTGTTCATTTAGCAGACAAGTATCGTACATGGGGATTTGAACCTGTGACCTCACCGTCTACTGTCAAACGCTGAATCCCCCAGTTCAGTTGAGGAGAGTCTGTAGTTGGACTGGAGAAAGTAGCCTCATGTAGATGGGAGGGTTGACTAGATTAGACTAGAACTTGATTGTTCCGTGGGGGGAGATGACTCTGTTACAGGGGCATTTACTGGAACCATACAAACTACCGCTCTGGGGCTTGATGTATTCCTGTGTGCCGCTGAGGTAACACGTCCTTCTCATCACCACGTTAGACTGGAGAAGGTGGCCTGCAGTTGTACACAACATAGACACTGAGAGAGGCCGTTGGGTTTTAGCGTCTTCACTCTCGACAACTTTCTCTTTTCATTCTCTCTATCTTCCTCCCCTCCCCCTCCACACACACACACACACACACACACACACACTAAATCACCCAGACAGTGAGTGTCTCTCTGGATCTGTAAAATTCCCCCATGAAGGTACAGCATGCCGTAGGGCCGGGTGGGCTCATAAAGAGCTTGATAGATTCCCAGTAATAAAGTGTTAGTGAAGATGCAGATGGACGAGGGGTGCGCGCGCGCGTGCGTGTGACTAGGCTCAGCGTGTTTACCCATCATGGCTCTGACTCGAAATACTATCAAAGACGCAGGCGAACAACACATTGGCCATATTGATTTCCGGGGATTGATTTGGAAGGTGCTGCGGTTGACCTGAAGTCCGCAGCGTGGCGCCTGGTGTTGGTTCTCACAGGAGGAGGGTCTGTACCCAGTAGACTGTTTGAACACGCTCTCAAATCAAAGATTCAAGCTTTTGTGATTGATGCAACCTTCTAGCCTAGGTTAGACCATAGCGGGATGAGTCCTAACATCACGTCCCGTGGGTTTCCCTGGAGTAAATGCAGCAGTTCCCGAAGCCAGATTACGTGACAACTTTTTCAGTCAGCAAGATGCTGACACTCAAATGGACATGTCGGCGTCTATATAATTTATTAGAGTATGTTTATGTACTACCGTAGAAGCACAGCCACCAATTTATCAAGTCCCTAAATGCATAATGTGGATACCAGTGATCAGAGTCAAAGAACTGTCTGAATTCCCCAGGCATAGTGCACAGTAACATCTCAGCTTCTGTGTTAACACAAAGCATCATAGTGTTTAGATGATGCCACATGTAGGAATGACCTTCCGTGTGGCCGACTCTCCCCTCGCTGCGGTGTTAGTGTGAGCTACAGCGTCTCGCTTCATGTGTGACAGGAAATAATGGAGGCGTGAGTTGCGTGATGCGCCGGTCCTCTGGGTTAGTCAATTATGTGGAAACAATGGCTGCAGTTGTTGATGCTCAAAGTATCATGGGGCGAGGCGGGGGGGGGCTTTTGCCCGATCCGGCAGCTTCAGCATTAGATTTGAAAGGCTCTAGTGTGGAGCAGCCCAGCTGGAGAGGGACTGGACTGCTGCCTGCTCTCTAACTGAAGCATAGGTTCTTCATTCAGCAAGAACCGAGGCGGGCGAACCCAGACACCACGGGAGATGGAATAAATGGAAAGAGCAACAAGGAGACAATCAAAAACAAAACGACTACCAAAACACGGCGCTCTGCGTTGTTCCGACTGTTCCACGTCCAGATGTGCAATTGGATCTGGACTGTGAGTTCTGTGTTTAGGGCAGCTTCCACACATCCCCTCCCTCAGCCCAGCAGCCTGCTGGAGGCATAGCCAACACCTACTAATACTACAAGCTGCTGCCCTGTCAGTTACCCTACTCTGTCCACTGCCCTGTCAACTGCCCTACTCTGTCCACTGCCCTGTATGTTGCTCTACTCTGTCCACTGCCCTGTCCATTGCCCTACTCTGTCCACTGCCCTGTCCATTGCCCTACTCTGTCCACTGCCCTGTCCACTGCCCTACTCTGTCCACTGCCCTGTATGTTGCTCTACTCTGTCCACTTCCCTACTCTGTCCACTGCCCTGTATGTTGCCAGTTGAACCACAACAGTAGGGATACAGTACCAAAAATGGAGACAGTGACTAGATTGAACACTTTAAAAGATGAACAAAGGCACCGTGGATTCTGTCTGTCTGAGGAAGAAAGAAAAAAAATACACACAATAACACTTAAATATGTTGTGGAGAGAGAGACACATCAGAAGGAAAGCAGGGGAGATGAGAGTTTGAGTGAGCCAGGAGGACATGGGGAAGGGAAGTGCGGGGGAGGGGGGGTAGTTGGTGGTAGCCCGACTTTTCTTGCTGAGTAAAGCTATAGCTAACTGCTCTGCAGCGAGTCCCCGACCAATCACGACAAAGCTGCATGACCAAAATCACCAATAGGCTGAGCCATCTTGCGTGATGCTGTGTGTGGTGGTGATGCTGGTGTATAAGGAGCATGAGGGAAGGTATACTGTAAGCTGGATGTGTGGGTAAAAGAGCGAAGGTGTTTGTGTGACCCTGTAGCCCTCTGAGCTCCGCTGACTCATGGCTTTGAGAGCCGCCCGGCACTGGGCTTTAAGAATTGAGAAGTGAAAGACCTGGGGAGGGGCTGAGGCTGTGGGCTGAGGCTGGGGATTGAGGCTATGCACTGAGGCTGGGGGCTGAGGCAGCATGAGGCACATCAAACATGGAGACTGCAGCTGAGTGTCAGCTAGCTGACATGGAGAACTGAGGAGAACATGGTGATCTCTGCCTGACAGCACTGGAGACGTCTCTCGGATGCTCACACACTGACAGTCATGAATGCTGATGGGATGTTCATTCACACGCTCTTTGTCTCGGTCTTGGTCTCGGTCTTGGTCTCGGTCTCTCTCTCGGTCTTGGTCTCGGTCTTGGTCTCGGTCTCTCTCTCGGTCTCTCTCTCTCTCTCTCTCTCTCTCTCTCTCTCTCACACACACACACACAACTCAATCCTGCTATTGCATACTTCTGTTGGGTCAGAGTGCCTACGCTTGTTGACATGGACGCCCCAAAGATTCCTTTGAAGGACGTAGACCTTGACCTTTAGACTGAGACCAAACAGACAGCTTTAAGTTTTCCTACTAGCATCTCATTCAGTGTTATGATCCATGCCATGTCATGACAGGCCTGTGTGTGTCCTGCCTACTCCACTTGGTCAGTGTGTGAGGGCTTGATGCAACACTACAGATGGCACACTGTTAGTCTACACCTTAACAGAGTACATGACACACACACATACACACACACACTGTCAGGGATGCTGGAAACAGAAATAGCCTGGTAAACAAGTACTTGCCCCGCGCTCACACGTTGATTGTGTGTGACACAGGTTACAGGCAAGCCTGGGGCATGTGTGTGTGTGTGTGTGTGTGTGTGTGCTTGTGTCCTTGCGTGGAGTTAAAGAAGTAGAATGACATTAACCCCTTACATGCCAAAAAGGCTGCAGCCATCTGTGAGATGGGTAGCCTGCCAACTGACTATTAATGTAGATCCATCTGTACCATGTATATATTAACGTCAATCAACCAACTGCCGTAGTTTCACCAGATTGTAATATCTACAAGGACAGCCTGGGATTGGCAGCAATTGTGTGTCACACCGTACGAGTAACAAGCCAGAAGCGAAGACAGCTGACAGCCATCACAGTCTACAGAGTGTGTGTGTGTGTGTGCGTGTGTGTGTATGTGTGTGTGTGTTTTGTAGCACCAACCATGCGGTGCACTGACATCTTTTAACTTCCAACATGGATGGAGCCTCCAAAGGACTCGTATTGATCAAACTGAACAATGAGCCAAGGTGGCCAAACCATGGCCCACGACCTTGTCCATGACTATCAACATTTGTCTATAATGGTACGTTGGTGATTGATGGGAGAATGTCAGACGGTCTGCAGAGGTCATAAGGTGAACCTTTAAAAACAATCTAAGCTAAGGTTGCCGATCACAGCCCACACACACGCAGCATGCACCAGGGATTCGCTTGGTGTGTGTGACAGATAGAAAGGGACATAGAAGGGAGCTAAGGAGAGAGAGGGAGACAGGGAGTGTGTGTGTGTGTGTGTGTGCGTGCGTGCGTGCGTGCGTGTGTGACAGATGTAGAGAGAGAGAGGGAGACCCATTTTCATTGACTAGCCTCCGTCTCACACACACTGAGGTTGGGTTGAACACTGAGCTTGTGACTAGATACCTGGTAGGATGCCTAGTTAGGTGCCTGTCTCATAAGATCTTGCGATGGTTCCCTGAGTGGAGGGTGACCCTGCCATAGCATCTGTGAGTCACATGTGTGGACATGTATGTAAGTAGACAGATGGCACCCAGTCTACTTTATGCATGCCTTGGGGGAATTTTATTTACTGCGCATGTTTGTGTGTGTGTGTGTGGGTGTAAGTGTCCATGTGTGTGTCTGTGTGTGCTGTGTGTCTCTGTATGATTTGTATCTATATCTGTGTATGTGGGTGTAAGTCTTGCTTCCCTGACCTGTGTGGCTAGCTGTGCTGAGAAGGATGCTGGACTAGGCTAGGCTAGGCTACCACCAGGGGACTGTCACTGAGCCATGGTCTGGCAGCTGATACAGAGATGGCCCAGCGTTCCACTGCTGCCCCTCCGTTCCTCCTGGGTGACTCACAGGGCCCCTGGCTGACTGGAGCACTGGCACCGTGATGCCAGGCAATTCTTCAGGGCTTTGATGCCATTTCAGAAGTACAGTATGCAGCAGGATAGGAATAGACTCACTGGTGTGGGTTTTCAAATTCATAGATGTTCGACTGTGTGTGTTTGTGCCTGATGTTTGTGTTTGTGTGTGTGTGTGTTTGTATAGTACTGTCCCTATGGCATTGCCTAACTGGACTACCCAGTGCACTGGAGTCATGTTTATTCATCCTATTAGAACACACACACACACACACAACACATAACACAACACACGCCCTGCTGTAGCGTTGGGCCTCCCTGCTTTCTCATCAGGATTCTGAACAGCCTTTGCCTACTCAGCTCTTTGTTTCCAGAACTTGTCTTCAGCTGCAGTTTGTCTTGCTCACTCGCACTTATTTACACCCATCCCTCCCCTCTCACTGTTCACACCCTGCGAGAGACTGTCAATGTGTTGGTCCGGCTGTGTATGTATACACTATGTGTCTTTGCGTGCGTTTGTCTATGCACCTGTGTGTATGTGTGTGTATCTCACTGTGTGAACATTGTCCAGTCACCAAAGGCAGTTGCTGGAATCGGTAAGCTGGGAGTCGGGGGAGCTTTGTGCTGCATTTGCGCCAGATATCATTAGGAATTCCAGACCATTCTCTCCTTTTCTCTCTCAGCTAGCAACGGCATCCATCACAGCCGCGTGGTAGCAACCGGAGGGAGATTCTCTTCCTTATCGCTGGCGCAGAGCTGGCTAGCAACGGCTCGCGTAGAGGACAACAGGACGAGGGAGGGAGGGAGGGAGGGAGAGAGGGAGGGAGGGAGGGAGAGAGAGAGAGAGAGAGAGAAGTGAAAAAAGAAAAAAAAACTACATTGTGCTGTGAATTATTGAGGAGGGCCGTGTTTAAGAGACGGCTGTGTAATTGTATAAATAGAAATGCAGCAGTAGAAGGCGTGGAGTCTATCAGAAGTATCTGCCGCAGTGGTTCTCTGCCTCCCTTCCTTCCTGCTGCCTCCCTTCCTTCCTGCTGCCTCCCTTCCTTCCTGCTGCCTCCATCCCTTCCTGCATCCTCCCTCCCTTCCTGCTGCCTCCCTCCCTTCCTGCATCTATGCCTCCCTTCCTTCCTGCTGCCTCCCTCCCTTCCTGCATCCTCCCTCCCTTCCTGCATCTATGCCTCCCTTCCTTCCTGCTGCCTCCCTCCCTTCCTTCCTGCTGCCTCCCTTCCTTCCTGCTCCCTTCCTTTCTGCTGCCTCCCTTCCTTCCTGCTCCCTTCCTTTCTGCTGCCTCCCTTCCTTCCTGCTCCCTTCCTTTCTGCTGCCTTCCTTTCTGCTGCCTCCCTTCCTTCCTGCTCCCTTCCTTTCTGCTGCCTTCCTTCCTGCATCTCAGCCTCCCTTCCTTCCTGCATCTCTGCCTTCCTTCCTTCCTGCATCTCTGCCTCTTAACCTCCCTGCTGTCTTCCTTCCTGCCACTCTGCCTCCCTACCCGTTTCCTGCCTCCATGCCTGTTTTCCCCAAGAACCCTAGCTGCCTCTTTTAGTACTCCAACCTGCACAACTTTAAAGAGTAACAATGCCCATTATATCCGATCACTCCTGGTATTTATTGGTGCATTAGTGCAGCAGAATCGGGAACATATTGTTCAACAGATAGGGGGCTAGGCGAGGCTTAACCTCTATACTCCTCCATCTTCCTGTCAAAGAAAAGTTTGTTTGAGATGTCATGTGTGAGACTCTTATATAACAGGGTCTGAGCCCTTGTAATAGCAAGTGTAACAAGTTCACAAGTTCTGCATCCAGGTCCCTCAGGAGTATAGCTCTGCCAAAGCCAGGTCCAAGTCTTACTGCAACCTCTGCCCCATCCGCAGCCCTAGCCCCGGCCCCAGCCCTAGCCCCAGCCCTAGCCCTAGCCCCAGCTGTAGCCCCAACTCCAGCCCCAGCTCTTCCTCTCTCTCGGATGTCCAGATTTAGATTTATTGATCCCTCTAGCCTGTCCCATATCAGTGTGCGAAAGATATTTATACATCACCTCTGGGCCTTCTGCTAACCCTGCAGAATCTAATCTCTCCAGTCTCCCATGTCCCCTCTCTCTCTCTCCCTCCCTGCCTCGCTCGCTCCCTCCCTCCCTCCCTCACTATCTCAACATCTTTACTTTCTATCTCACCATCTCACTCCACCCCCCCCACCACCTCTCCACCCCCCATCATCCCTTTTCACTTGCTCTCGAACTTCATCTGTTGCCTTTGCTGCAGTGCGTGCAGGGCAGCATACTGCAGGAGTGGGGAAGTTGACAGTGTGTCCCAGTCTCTCCTCGGAGGCAGCTGAAACTGTGCCCACGAGTATCAAGCACCGCACAGCAGACCGGGACACTGTGTTTAGTGTGTGGCTAGGGTGGTTAGCGTGGCTAGCGTGGTTCGAAGGTCTTTCGAAAGGTTTATGGCGCATATCGTGTTTTGACATCTGTCAACAGCTGGAAGGTTCTTCATGACGCCTGTCAAAATCAAATAAAGACAAACGCGTACAAACAAACAACGCAGGACTTCAACAACAGAACATTTTTCTTTCGCGCAGAAAATGCATTACGGCTACATTCTCATTGTGGCTGTTAGATAAGTGTTAAGATCCAGGCTTTGTTGCTATGGTGAGTGTGTTTACATCTACAGTATGGGAGGAATTGAGCAGACACGGGTTAGGCATGTGCCTGGCTGGGGTGCCCTGAGCCCTGTACCAACATAACCCTCCCACCTTACTCCTCAGGGAGCAGTCAGACAGACAGGCTGACAGACAGACAGGCAGTCAGGCACAGGGTGTAAGTGTGAAACAAACACTATTTCTAACATCACACCAGCCTTTCTCTTAAGTCTCTCCCTTCTTTTTCGGTCTCTCTACTTCTCTCTGTCTTTCTATCCTTTCCTCTTGCTCTCCTTTTTTCCTCTCTCGAATGTATGTCTTTCTTCCTCTGTTGTTGAAGTTGGTGGGTGCAGGCTGGGGGTGTAGAAACAAAAAAAAGAAGATGGAAGAGAGAGGAGTTTGATGTACTTGCTGCAGTGAGCTATGAGTGTAGCTCTGCAGTACAGCATGTGTTTCCTCCCTGCAGTGCTGCTGGCACAGGCTTCTTTCAGACTGCAGTCTCTGCCTGAAGTTAGCTAGCCTAGCCTAGCCACGCTGTACCATGGAACTGGATTGATGTTAGCTTGCCAAGCCTAGCCACGCTGTACCATGGGACTGGACTGATGTTAGCTAGCCAAGCCTAGCCACGCTGTACCATGGGACTGGATTGAGGTTAGCTAGTCTAGCGAGCTGCCATGGCAGTGCACTAAGCCCACAACGAGATGTTGATTGAGAAGTGACAACGTAGCCTAGCTTGAATGCAACACGACTATAACTTTCAGATCTACATTTATGGGATTTTTTTCTTTCTTTTATTTCTGTGTAGTCTCAGCAAGAGGTCATAGTAACCTGAATGCTGCTGTGATGGAGCAGTTCATCACGTTCTTGATGTGCTGTTTCCAGAGGTTATTGTGTGGGTGTCGGTTAGTATTGCTTCCCTGTGTCCACGAGTGAGCATGTTACACATCTGACGTGAGCGATTTCCTGTAAGTCGACAGGAAAACAACCAAGGTGCTGAGTCATATATCTTCTAACGGCAGATTCATCTTTAACCTGCCAATGATGCAAGCAACCTGCTGGGACTGTTTGATTTGACACATACACACACACTCTCACTTTCACAAACACACACACACACACGCACACACACTCTCACACTTTACCGCACACACACACACAGCCACAGTTTAAACACCCCACGGTGATGATTCATGACCTGTCTAAGACAAATGACAAAGTATGTCCCTGCCTCCTTGCCTTTAGCACTACAAGCTAACACGTGCCAGACTACATGTACAAAATATTAAGGATTTGATCTTCAGGATCTTTGAGCATCTTTAGTGACTTTGTGTTTGTAGATTGTTCTGTCAGATCGTGGAGCTCATGGCTGTTTGTGCTGCAAATGGGGAGCAAAGGACGAGTGTCACAGGTATGGCAGCAGTATAAATAGGCTACTTATGCAAATGAATTTGATGGGTCTTTTTTTCTCTCTCCTGGCAACGGATGACCTGTGCTGGTGCTGTAATCAAGGGCTCTCCAGGCCTTATCAAAGAGGAGGCCGTGCTAACACAAGTGCACACACACACACACACACACACACACACACACACACACACACACACACACACACACACACACGGACACACATGGACACACTCCTGACAATCACACGCGCACACACACACATACATGCTCTTTTCACACAGATGCACACATGCACTCAAGTTGACCGACAGAGGTTCTGGTGCACTGGCAAGAATCTGCCCATCTTAATGATGAACCATGTAGAAGCAGCCATCTTAATGACAGTCGCTGTAGCAGGAAACAGACTTCCCAAGCAGCACCTACGGCCAAGACTTCCTCCTGACCTCTCCTGGTCCTCAGCTGACTTTCAGGACTTCCTGTCCAACACGCTCAGCTGAGATAACATCAGGGAAACAGATCAAACGTTTGACCTTCACACTCTGGGGTTATGGCCTGCATCCCAAAGATAGGTCTTATCTTGTCTCCTTCATCTTCCATGATGTGAGAAGGTAGAGAGCTTGGTTTAGAGCACACCTACCAGAACATGTGATTTATCATTTCAAAGGCCTGCTTGTTTGAGATTCAGTCTCAGTCCTGGGCCCTGAGCCTGGCTAGTGTACCCTACCACACTGCTCTGTTGCATCCTCTACCCTTGTTAACTCTGATATGCTTGGCTGTTCTGTGCTCAGCCTGGATGCTCTGGTCTGTTCTGCTGTTCTCGGCTGTTTCCTGCTCCAGTTGTGCCTGCCGCTCCTTCTCCCTCCCCTGCCTCTCTCCCTGCCTCTCTCTCTCCCTCCATGCCTCCCTCCCTCCATGCTCCCCCCCTCCCTGCCTCCCTCCCTCCCTCCCTGCATGCTCACATAAGCCTTGTCTCAAGAGTCCTGCCACTCTGCTGGGTGTGGGTGGGTGGATGGATCATGGAAGTATCAGAAGCCCCCTTTAGTGACTCAGTTTAGCTTTTTGATGGACAGAGATACTGGGAAGTTAGGCTATGGTATGTAGGTATCATCATCACCTAGAAGTTTGTATTGTTTATGATACAGCCTCTCACGTGAAGCATTCGCGCCTCCTCTACACATGAGGAACACAACACGCGAGCTCTCAAATACATCCACACTAACTACCACTCTCATATGCACATGGTCATGCTACACTGCTGTCAGGTTGTCTCAGGGTGAGGTGGAGGAGACGGTTTAGGACAGGGTGATTCTGATCTGATTAGGATCCTGCCCTTCTCTCTC
>BROE01000020.1:7555794-7568857 GCA_036571765.1 Plecoglossus altivelis
GAAAAAGAAAGAGCGATGTATAGGGATGCACTATGGGTCATGCACACTGGGCTGTCAGGGTGGTCCAGGGTGAAGGGTGGAGGAGACGGGGTTTAGGACAGGTGATCTGATCTGATTAGGATCCTGCCCTTCTCTCTCTTCTTCTCTCCTCCCTCTCCTTATTGCTCTGTGTTCTCGTAGAGAGGGCTGATCTTGTCTCATCTCTCTCTCTCATCTCTCTCTCTCTCTCTCTCTCTATCCTCTCGCGTGTCTTCAAGAGTCGATTCGCTCTCGCTTTCATCTGCAGAACCCGCACTCCGCTCTCACTCGCTGAAGCTTGTGTATCTGTCTGTCTGGTCTCGCTCTGGTTGTCTGCTCCCTCAGTCCACCTCATCCTTCTCTGGTTCTCTCTGGTCTCTCTCTTTCTCTCTCTTCCTCTCTCTCCTTCTCTCTCTTCTCTCTCCTCTCTCTCTCGTCTCTCTCTCTCTCTCTCAATGCAGTTTTAATCTGTAGAGTGCATCCTGGCCTATGATAGTAGTAAATCTGAGCGCTCCTCTACCTCCAGCAGGGCAGTCAGGAGCTACCGCATTGATGCAGTCATCAGCACCCAGCACAGCACAACTACAGAGAACACCACACAGCAGAACAGACAACATTGCAGAACAGAGAACACAGAAGAACGGCACAGATCAGAACCAACTAGAACAAAGTCAGTGCAGAGAACACAGCAGAACACACTCCTTCAGCACAATAGAACACCTCAGAGGAGAGCACAGCATGGCAGTACATCGTAGAACAGAACAGAACAGAGAAGAACAGAACAGAACTCTACAGAACAGTACAGAACTCTTCAGAACATTACAGAACAGAACAGCACAGAACTCTACAGAACAGAACTCTACAGTACAGTACAGAACAGAACATAATTCTACAGTACAGAACTGTACAGTACAGAGCAGAATAGTACAGAACAAACCAAAATAGTACCCAACGTAGCAGAACAGTACAGAACAGACTAGAATAGTACAACACACAGTAGAATGGTACATGATAGACTGGGATATCACTGAACAGTGTGGAACAGAACAGAAGAATTTTGCGGAACAGATTAAAACGAATATAGCAGAGCTGAACACAGCAGTTAGCCTGACTGAAGCCCAGCTGCCTCCGTCACAAAGGTGCTAACACAGGGAACAAGCAGATCTGCCCTCCCAGCCACAGTAACACTTCTAAGGGGGAAGCAAACGAACGTGAGCTGAGCATGGAAATGATTTGGATCCGGCTTCATCCTGTATCGATGTCGGATCGAACATCCTCACCGTTGCACAGTTCCATTAAATTCATTTATCTCATGCTGTTATTCAAAACAACATGCAAATGGTATAGGGTGTGTTAGTACAAAGTGCTTTCACCACAAGGTAGCTGAACGCACCAGCTCAACACTGGGTCTGCCATGGGTTAAGTCAAACCAGGGCCTGATGCCAAGACACTGGGCTTTGAAGAAAAAGGGTTCTTCCACACTTGAAGCTTGGATTAAGCCCGGTGTAGTGCCTGTGGATGAAAGCATATGAAGACATTGTTATTCATTCAAAGGAACCCGTTGCTGATTGGCTCCACCTTGTCTCGAGGTGTGCCGTACAAACGCTCGTCTCAATAAACGCTCATCGACATCATCGGCCTCCTCCTCTTCATCTTGACCAGGCGAGGGGCTTTTCCGCGGCGTGAGGTGATTGAGATTCCACAGGGCGTAAATGGAGTCCTTGGTGCGTGGCGTGTCTTTGACACCTCGTTCCAGCGTGGCTGATGGATGTCGGGAGAAAGTCACCTTCACGTCCTCGTTACGGCGTCCATTACCGGCCGTCCTGTTGGCAAGGCCCCTCACGTGCGCTGGGCTCAGTGAAATATGAAAGAGGTCAGAGAGATGCTGGCCTGTCAGCAAAGGACCCCATTTGTCTTCCTCACCTACACACACTGATGGTTAGCAGTGCTGTTTTCTCTCCCACTCCTCCCACAAGCTGGGCTGTAGAGTGCTGTGCTGCAGTACTAGTGTAGGTGGGAGGCAACAGCTACTTGGAGAGTAAAAAACCTTTCTCTATCACCTTTCATTCTTCCTTCCATGCCTTCCATTCCATCCCTCTGATACCTTCTTCCATCCTCCTTCCTCCCTCCCTCCCATTCCTCCATCTTCCCTTCTCCCTCCCTCTCTCCCTCCTTCCATCAATCTAGTCTTCCATCCCTCAATCCCAACCTCCTCCGCTCTCACGGCCTTCCTCCTTCTATTCTTCCATCCCTCCATCCCTACCTCCATCCTCTCTCTTCCTTCCATCTCAGTATCCTTCCATCCCTCCATCCTGACCTCCCTCCACTCTCCCAGCCTTCCCACTCATGCCACTGTCCGTTTCTTCTCCTCTTATTGGCTCTCTAATCCTCTCCAGCAGTGTCCTACGTCTCGGGCGAAAACTTTTGAATTATTCATAGAACGAAGTTGCTTCAAGCAACACACACGTTTTGTCCAAAGTCCATGTGTGCACACTGCATGGAAGGGATAGCAAGGTGTAAGGACTGTGTGGGTGTGCGTGTGCGTGTGAATGTCTGCGTCTGTGTGTGAGTGTGTGCGTGCATGCCCGTCTGTGTGCGCGCGCGCCTTTGTGCGTTCCCTGTGAAACGTGTGTAAGTAGGCCACGGCATTGCAGTCTGTGATTATTCCAGAGATAGTAGCTCTGTTGTACCAGGATCTGGCTGTGTAAGAGTTAACCTCCTCCAACAACCTCCCTGAGACCGCGGTCTCTTCAGTCGGAGAGTAAGCCTTTCGTGAAGTCAGCTGTCGTGTGTGTGGAAAGGTGCTGCCATCTAGTGGACTGTCTTGGAAAGTTGTTATGATCCTGCTGTCTGTATCTGCATCACCATGCAGGCAGCGTCTCTGGAGGAGAGATCAGTCCATGAGCTGCTCATCCCCAGGTCTCTATGAGAGATTAGGGGGGAAACATGTTGAAATGTGTAATTGTCCTTGAGGTTCCAGACCTGATGTGTCCCCTCCCCCTGCCTCCTTTAGACCTGCTGACTGCTGACAGAGAGCGCCACCCGTTGTCCAGGCAACAGAGACCCCCCCTTCCCGTCAGGCTGGCCCCAGACCCCTGACTCCTTCCTCATGTATCCTGAATCGACCACAGATTCTCCTGCCCGCCTCTCCCTCCGCCAGACCGGCTCACCTGGCATGATCTACAGGTGAGGCCACAAGCAGAGCTGTACGCTCTCTCTCTCTTTCTCTCTTCCTCTCTCCCTCTCCTCGATCCCCATCTCTGTCTTTTATTGCTCCCTCCCTCCCTCCATTCCTGTTTCCATTCCATCCCTCATCTCCCCCTCCTCCCCCTCTCCTGAGGACAGAGTGCATGTCTCAGCTGCAGTGGAAACACTCGGCTCACAGTCCATCCTGCATCCTGCATCTCTAAATGTGGCCAATAGGTGGCGCCACCCATCCTTCTGTGCTCCCATCTCTGGTGTCTGTAGAAGCAGCGCAGTAAGCTAGTAAGCGAGCCGCTCCGTCACTGGGAAGCCTTTGGTCTGAGGCTACAGCTCTCACAAAGTGGATTTCATTTTTTTCCAGATACGTCTCTAATACTCCAAATCCCCACCCCCCATGACCAAATCTTCTTACTGTCTTTGTTTTGTGAATCAAGACAGAACAGAACAGAACCGTTCATTTGTGGAAAGTGAATAAGCAGTTTAACAACTGTAGAAATGGGTGTTTAATGGCCCGTCAAGCTTGGATCTGCTTGGGTTCTGGTCTGCTGGGTGCAGTGTGTGCCTCACCACGAGTCCCCAGTGTGTGAGGGCAGAGACCAGGCAGGGTTCATCCCAGACTGGCCCCTCCTCTCTGGCCCTGGCTTGCTTCTTAACAAGCCCGTCTGGTCTCCAGTCTTATCTGTGTCTGAGCTTCTGTCCATCTCTCCGTCACCGTCTCTGCACGATGTGTTTGTGTGTGTTCCTGCAGGCTGTGTGTGTTTGCTTGAATCTATGTCAATTAGTAACATCTTCTTCTGCCCTCTTGTCTTTGCTAACCTGAGCTCTCTTTTTTACCTCTTTTCATCCCCTGTTTTTCCTCTTTTCTTTTCTGCTCCTCTGTCCCCCTCTTCCCTCTCTCATGTCAGCGCTCGCTATGGGAGCCCCAAACGACAGCTGCAGTTCTACAGGTAACACCTCCCTCTTCTCTTCCTCTCTCTCTGCCTCTCTCTCTCTCTCTCTCTCTCTCTCTCTCTCTTTCTGTCTGTCTGTCTCTGCCTTGAAAGGTCTGCTCCCAGCCCTGCAGACATTTAGGATGCACTTGCCGTAAGTGAGGCTTGGAGTCACTTGTAACGATCATCACCTACACGCACATCAGGCCCTGAAGCCTGAGTCTACACCACCTGGTGACGAGCCTTGCAACATTCCCCCGGGGGGGTCCACGTCTTCTGGCATGTAGATCAGGACGATCGCATGGTCAAACTAGCCGCCATAGACATCGTCAGGATACTGTTGAACATGTGTTCTGGTCTGTGTCATGGTGCTGTTGTATGAGATGTTTGGGGTGTTTCTGGTCTGTGTCATGGTGCTGTTGTATGAGATGTTTGGGGTGTTTCTGGTCTGTGTCATGGTGCTGTTGTGACGCCCAGCTCTGGTCTGCTTGACAGCACTGAGCTGAGGGGTGGAGCTCTCCTGCAGCCTGGCTGTGTGTGGCCGGCCGGCCTGCCTGCCTGCCTGCCTGTCTGCCTGCCGGGAGCTGGATCAGCAGGGATCAGGTTTTATGGGCTGAGATGAGCTTTTTATTCTGCTGATCTGGTTATAAAATCCCTGACGTGGACAGGACTGTTCAGTTAGCCCTCTATCGGATTTTGATCTCCATGCCGTTAGCCTTACAAGTCTATTGTCTCTCCAGAACCACAAGTCTCATTGAAGATCTGACCTAGTCCGGCCTAGTCTGGTACAGCTCTTTCTGTTCAGGGATAGTCTAATCTGGCCTAGCCTGGGTCTGGTCTGGTCTGATCTGGTCTGTATAGTCTGATCTGGCCTGGTCTGGATATCTTGGGTTGGTCTGGCCTGATCTCATCTGGGCTGGTTTTGTCTGTCTAGGTTTGGCGGGGCCTAGTCTGCTCTGGTCTGGTCAGATCAGGTCCTGTAGTGCCTGTCATGCTCTTGTCTGTCCCAGGTAAGGATCAACTGATCTGGGCAGCGCCAGCTAATGACACCGTCCATCATTCAAGCATATCAGTATTCACCCTTCCAACTTCATAGCCGACCGTATATTCAATTTCTTCCGCTCTCGGCTAATAAAACTGTAGTTCTTGAAGTTCTGTAGTTCTCTGTATTCTTCATAGTCTATCTATCCTCCTCCACCATCTTGTTCTTAAGCACCGCCCACAGTACAGTACTGTTCATCGCCCTTCGCACACGGCACCTGCTGTGTGCTGCAGCATCCAGCGTGGAACAGGCTGTCACACAGAGAGCTGTGCTGTAAAATGAATGGGCCCCCTACAGAGCACAAGGCTTTTAGCGTTTGGCTGTCTTTCCCTGCTGCTGAGGCCACTTGCCCGTTTAGCCTCCCCAGCCAAATACACGGTTACCTGGAGACAGTGGCTCATCTTCACCCCCACCCACCCCCCTGCCCTGCCTCCTGTCAAGCCGTCACGCACATATCGATCATGGTGGGCCTGTTTCCGTGGGTTAGTTTGAGGCAACGCATATGTGTGTGTGTGTATGCGTGAGAGAGATGACATGCTGTGTGCCGTGTTAGAAGTATGACGACAGCTAAACACTTAGCTCTGGCCCAGCACCAGGGGACTGAGAGACCTCATCTGCATTTCTCTGCTACTTCACTATGATTGCTCATAACAGATGAAGCTGAAAGTAACATTCTGATGTGCTGGTCCTAATGTCTGTGGAGAACACCACTGCTCTGTTGCTCACAATGCAGTTGAACGGCAGGCTAATGGCTTTACACATGCATGTGTGTGCCTGCAGGGTGTGTGTGTGCGTGTGCATGCCTGCAGCGTGTGCGTGTGAGTGCGTGCCTGCAGGTTGTGTGTGTGCGTGTGCATGCCTGCAGTGTGTGTGTGTGAGTGCGTGCCTGCAGGGCGTGTGTGTGTGTGTGTGTGTGTGTGTGTGCCCATATTCCTCCAAGGCCTCATTACAGGCTGCATGCCTTTTAGTATTGTTTCCTGTGGAACAACAGTAATAAGGGCTTTTAGCACTAAAGCTTTTGGTGAATTATTCAGACCTGATAGTATTTGCTTCAGTTCGCAGAAAGCAGCTTGACCACTCACTGACATAAATTGATATTCTCTCTCAGATGCGGGAGGGAGGGAGGGAGGGGAGGGAGGGGTCGATGGTGATGGCGGTTGAGAGCTGGGGGGTCAAAGGTGAGAGGATGGGGGAGGGCGGAGTCGGGAGGCACTTTCTCAATCACTAATTGGTTTAGAGGCTTCCTAGTAAGGCCCTCCCAGTCTGGGTGTGTCAGTGGCCTGGCCTGCTGCTGGCTGGCTTTATAAGAGCCTGCTAGCACACGCTCATGAGCCACAGCCCAAGACCCAAGGTGAGTGGTTCGCCTTGACATCTTGCCTGTGGATGTGCAACCCACTCTTAGTGTGTGTGTGTGCATGCGTGCGTGCGCACACACACAGACAGACCATTCTTCAGTCAGCCCATCCTACTGGAGGTTTGTTTTTGTGTTTTTGTATTGAGTTTTGATTGTGTGTGTGTGTGTGTGTGGGTGTGAATGTGTCCGATGCGGGTGCATGTTGCCTGGCCTGGAGCCTGTTTCCCTCTGCATCTCTGTGGGAGGAGGTGGTCCACTGCACTGGGAGGAGCTCGCTTTGCTACAGCGCTGTATCACCACCACTCAAGACTAGATCTGATCCACTGTCCTGTGTCAGAACCACGGTGGCTCCATCCAACAGCATCCTATGAGGAGTACTGGCAGCTGCAGGTAACCCTGGATGGATGGTGATAGACAGATGGTTAACCCAATCACCTGCCAAGTGCCGGTGCTTCTCATAGAAGACTAGATTATTCATCACATCCTTGTTAGTAAATCGGCCAGCTCTAATTTGGCAGGTGCACACATGCAGATGCGAGGAAGAATACGTGGAGGTTAGGGTTGGTAGGCTATGTGGTGGTTATCAAGGCTAGGCTACAAGATGTGGCTATCATGGCTATAGGAGGTCATGGTTGTCATGACTACAGCCGGCTGTGTAATTTTTGTCATGGCTTCAGTTGGCTGTGGGATTGTTTTCATAGTAAAGGTGTGTGGTCATATCAACCAGGCTGTCTAGTGATTTGAGGCAGAAAGCATTCAGTCTCTTTCTCAGAGACGCTTGATGTAGTCTATCCGTCTGGAATGGTACGTGTGTGTCAATGTGTCGCAGTTACTGATTGGTGATGAGGCTAAGATGAGAGCGCGGCAGAGGAGGCGGGATCCACCAATAGATGATGAAAGAATCAATCACAGCTTTGTTCCAGTGGCCTTCCTCTGCAAGTCCCCACGGTTAACAAGTTACCTTAGCATCAGGTGCTGATTGTGTTTAATGAATCATCGTGTGATTTCTGATTTTAACCACCTGGACTAATAGTCCCCTTGACTAATGGTCCATCTGGAATAAAAGAATGTGGATCTTTTAGTGTGGAGTTTACATTGAGCGTGACGAGGGCTTGTTATCACTGTCTGTCAGGTTGCCAGGATGACTGATATTCATGAGCGTCAAGGTGATTTGGATGAAGGTGAGGTGTCTTTCCTAAATGTCCACAGTTAAGCTGAGACATCGCTCGGATTTGATGCTATTAAAATAGCTCATCCAGAGTCTGTGTGTATATATATACATACATTCATATACGTGTGTATATATACAGTATATATGTATATACCTGTAAAACAGACCTGCAGTATCCTGGTCATATTTGCTGTATGTGTGGTGGTTGTCCAATTCAAGGTAGTTGTCGTCAATGACATACTTGATTTTCGGTCATGAATCCATAACGATGATACTTTTGAAGGATCAGGGGTAATAACGACGCTAACATCTTGTCATAGATAATGATGATAACACAGTGATCGATCAGTCATAACAGGGGATAACCCAGTGATTGGTGTGTGAGGCGTGTGAAGTTCAGTAGTCTGCTCAGGGTGGATCTATGTGCAGTATCTACATGACCAGGGCAAACAGCCTGTTTGGTATCGCTAGTCTCAATACTGACCTCTGCTGGCCAAGAGAACTTTGCATCCAGAGCACTGAAAGCTACATGACAACCCCCCCCCCCCCCCCCCACGACTCTCTACCCTTGTGACAATGTCAGATGTAATCTTGCAGAATTAGCTGTTTGGTGATCGCTTTATCATTGGTCTCAGTTCTAGAATTTGGAATGGCAGTTTACCGACCACAGATCCGTGAGATTGATCTTCACAGCTCTTCGTGGTACACAGTGGAGAGGACGCGCGACAGTTTGCTTTATGTACAGAGGCTATTTAGAGGTGACGGTCAGAGTGGATTGGCTCCTTGTTAGAGAGCGACTCTCTGGGCTCTCCAGCCTGCCTGCTCAGAAATGAGACCACCAAGTCCCCAGAAGCCTCTGGCCCCGCCCAGCCCTGCCCTGTGCCTGCTGCATGGCTGGATGCTTCCTCTCTCCCTTCCTCCCCATGTCCACCAGCCCCTCAGGCAGACACCCCCACGTTCAACCCCTCCTCTCCCTCTCTCCCTGTAGCTCTGTTTCTCTCTTAGCTTGTCTTTCGAGTTCTTTCTTCCTTTGTCTGTCTCTCTCTCTCTCTCTCTCTCTCTCTCTCTCTCTCTCTCTCTCTCTCTCTCTCTCTCTCTCTATGTCTCTATGTCTCTCTCTCTGCTCTCTCTCTCTCTCTGTCTGTCTCACTTTCTCTTAGGTCGTCTGCCTTGCCTTCTCTCTCTTTGTCACCCTCTGTCTCACTTTCTCTCCCTCCCTCTCCGCTTCCTCCTTGCTCTCTGACTGGCACGCACCTGTCCTCTCCATAGCCCTGTTTCTTAATCCCCATCCGTCTAGCCCCTTGAATGCACTCTACCTGTTGGTGTAACCCTGCCACTGTGAGCCTGCCCTGGAGGGAGTGGGTGGAGCCAGGCTCTGATTACAGGGTGGGGGCGGGGGTTGGGATGTGTGTGGTTGGGGTTTGTATGTGTGTGTGTGTGTGTTATGTGTTGGGAGGTGGGGTTAGACAGCACTGCCTCCTCTGTGGCAGCACACTTGGAGCAGGTACTATTTAAGGAGGAGAAGACTGCTGTCTGCCTGTTCCTCTCCTCCTCCTCTCCTCTCATTCCCTGGCTCCGGCCCTGGCCTCACTTTCCTGTCGGCCCTCGACGCAACCGGAGGGCTGCCGAAGCGACATAGGAGGAACAGGAAAACTAAGAGGGGGTGAACAGCAGGCGAAGGAGAGAGAGGGTAGCAGGGGGGGCGGGGGAGGGGCGGGCTGAGGGGAGAGAGAGATGTTTGCGGGGGGCTATGCGGGTGGGCCCCCTGGGGTCCCCATGCGCCGGCAGTCCTGTTACGGTCACGAAAACCTGCAGGTTCCCAAGGCGGCGGTGCCGGGCAGTGTGCGCAAGAGCAGCAGCAGCGGCAGTGGCAAGATGCTGTCCATGTCGTACAGTGAGAGTATCCGCAGCGGGATCAGCCGCTACCACTCAGACCAGGGCCTCAACCAGCCGCGGCCCGCTGACCAGGCCGAGCTGCAGAGGCTCCGCGAGCAGAGGGCCGCCGCGCAGGTCAAGAACATGGAGGACTTCCTGAAGATGAACTGCCTGGCTCTGGAGGAGTGCGTGTCCTACCAGACAGGCATGAAGTACAGGTAGGTAGGGGAGAGATGGAGAGGGAGACGAGGGAGGAGGGGAGGTAGGATGAGAGGTGGGGGAGCAGAGTGGAAGAGACTCTGAATGGATGACCAAGGGGTGACTGTGAAAGGTTTGCGTAGGAAAGTGTGGACAGTTGGAGTTTAGGTGGATGAGTGCTAATAATGGCTGACAGCACTCTGCAGTGACCTCATCATCTCCAGATTCCAGGAGCTGACTCTAGCTGTTCTGTCAAACCACTCCACAAGCATCTGAACGTGGTTCTCCCAGTAAAACTCACGAGTAAATCCACAGGTGAAAGAGTACTCGTGTGAGTATGGGACTTTGTGCAACCTGGAAGATGTTATTCGCATGCAGGTGGCAGTAACAGTCACCATGTGGAGCTAGTGCCGGAGATGTGCTTGTGCTAGCTAGCGTAGCATCGGTGCAGTGTGTCCACGCTGTCCTCTGGCCAGGCTACTGCTATGGCAGGCTGGAGGCAGAGGTTTTATTTTAATCATCTAGGTCGCTGCTGGCATATCAGACTAACAGGAAGGGAAGGACAGAGTGGTCCTGAAGGATTTACCTGGCCCCTTAAAAATCTCCCTCAAACGAACTTTCTCTGCTCCTTTTCCCCTTGCTCAGGGAGCAGGGGACCCCTCTCATGGCCCCGCCCCCATCTCCCCTCCCCTTCCAAGTGTATGTTCTCTACTCTGAAAGATCCCTCAGAGATGAAGTATCGAGGTTTGATACGATGACGACACGGGGGGACTCGAAGTCAGGCTCGTGTGTTTGTGTCCCTCTTAACACACAAACAAACACAAAAGCCCTGATGCAAAGTGCGGTCAGTCAGGCACAAGGCTTAAACTTGACATTGTTCTCGTTGAAATTGGCTCGCTACCACAGTCCAGGCTAGCTGACCTGCTGTTGTGTGAGCAGCTGTACCTCGCGGGTGCTTCACTGGTGTTCCAGCCAGAGGCAGGCTAGCGGAGGCCCTGAGCTGGCTTAGCGGCTGTTGTTGTGACACAGATCTCTGATGGATGTTTTCACTGAAGGTCAAAGGGTGGTTCAGTGCATGGTTACGATGTGGGGCTGTTGGCTCAGGGATCAGTAGCAGATATGCTGGAGGGCTTCTGTTGTCCTCAGGCACAACAGTGTGGCAGGAACTGTGTGTGTGTGTGTGTGGGTGTGCGCCTGTGTGCGCCTGTGTGTGTGTGTGCGCCTGTGTGCGCCTGTGTGTGTGTGTGTGTATGTGTGTGTGTGCCTGTGTGTGTGCGCGCGCGCTCATGTTGCAGCACTGCACTAAAGCTCACTCAACGTTCCATAACGGTCTAAGGTAATAGTATTGTAATAGGAAAGAGGGAGAAAGTGAGGGACGGAGAGAGAGAAGAATAGCGAGAAAGAAGGAAAGATCATTAGCAAGGGAAAAAGATGGACCAGGTCACCATCCCAGAGTATCATGCGTAAAGCTCTCAGTCTCCTGTCATTCCCCCCGACAGTGTTCAGAGCAGAGTGTCCTGGCTCCCTGGACCCTGGGGAACCCCACGGGCAGGGGGGACATCCCCTCAAGGTGCCACCAAACCCCGGAGCCCATCTTGTGTTGCGGCCCCCCTCTTTGCCTCTCATCTGGGTCCATCTGGGGGTGCACAGAGGGAGACAGTCGGTGGCATGACACCATCATGGTGTTGCTTTCTCCCTGGAAACACAAACCCTCGTGGAGCAGGCTAACGCAGTAGGGCCCTGCTAGCTCCAGTGTCCTCATCGATGGCCAGCTTGTAAGTAGGACAGTAATTGGGTCAGCAGGTACACACCACCTCTGACTCCCGCTCATGACTATTTCAGCAAGACGCTTTTCGCGAGGTCGAGATCTTGTGAGACGTGGCTCTCGGAGCAGGTTATCCTTGCTAGGGGCATGTCTTTAACGGTGTCATTGTGACACACACGTTAAGACACGCAGTCTCTCTCTCTCTCTTTCTCTCTCTCTCTCTCTCTCTCTCTCTCTCTCTCTCTCTCTCTCTCTCTCTCTCACATACACACATACCACGCCGGCTGCCCCCCGTCTGTCGTCTCTTCCTCCACGACACCCACTGCCTCACCCCATCCCCTGACGCCACAGTCCGTCACCCCCAAGTGCCACTCGCAGCCACACCATCATCCCCGCCCCCCCCCAACACCCTCTCCCGGTGTCACTCGGCCAACCTCCACACCTTACACACCCTACTCAGCCATAACTGTGCCCTTTCTACTTGACCCCACACCCACGACCCCGCGTCCCCGCTTGCCGCCCTATACAGCCTAGCACCCCCTGCGAACTTTTCCGCACCTCCACAGGGCGCTATCCCTCACCTCTGCAGCCACCCCAGGCCGCCTCTATACACCATTAATCACCCCCATTTACAGCCAGTGTGGCCGCCCCACACCCTCCTCTCCCCCCAAGTCCGATGCGGAGGGTTCCCCACTCCTAACTCTACTCTCGACCCAACGACCCCACCCGCGTCCCCTCACCCACAACTCACACTCGCCGTCCACCCTTCTTTCTCGATTCTTTGCTGCCCCTCGCACCCACACACTCGTGCAAACAGCGCACAATGCACATCATGCGGGGCCGCTCGCGCACGTGACCTTCCTCACATTCCACCCTGCACCCCGTCGTCCGTGTCCAGCCCTGCAGTCGTACAACACCCGCACCGATGCGTCAGATCTGCTCCCCATCACCCTGACACCTCTGCGCACGTATGCTCCTATATGTCCTAGCCAGGCATAACCAGAACATCCTCATACTTAACTGTGTCTCGAGCCACGTTGTCTCTGAGTAGGATCAAGAGAATCGCGAGTGTTAAAAGACTGCTCATTTGTACTACCTAGTCGAGGCTGAATGTTGTTAGGAAAAACTGACAGCAAACACCCAGCAGCTCCCAGGGTAAAAGGTGAGCGTGTGTGTGGGTGTTTGTGCCATTTTATAGTTATTCCGGCTTGCGTTGTTGTCTATGTTGGTATGGGTATGACGTGAGTCTGAAGGAGGCGGCTTGAGAGAACGTTCTCTTGCGGTTTTCTGGACCATGTGGAGTTGAGAATGGAAAACTCTGTCCTAACCTGGAACCACCAGGGAAGAAGTGAGAGAGTGGAGGTGGTGGAGGAAGAAGGAGGCTGGCGCAGTGAGAAGAAGGAGAGTAGGGGGAGGGAGGGGAGGAGGAGGGAGTGTAGGAGGAGGAGGGAGTAGGGAGCGCCCAGGGACCAGAATATGAAGAGAAAAAGGGAAGCAGCAATCTTCT
>BROE01000020.1:7568882-7590675 GCA_036571765.1 Plecoglossus altivelis
GGGTTGTAGGGAAGAGGGTGGTGATTGGTTGAGGGAGGTGGGGATAAGGAGGGAGGGGTGTTGTGGGGTGGATACTGGTGATTGGTTGAGGGGGGTAGGGGTGAGGAGATGGGGGGGGGTGTAGGGAAGAGAGTGGTGATGGAGTAAGAGTGGCTGTGAGGATCTAATGGGGGGGAACCTTTGACTTGGCTGGAGGGAGGAAGAGAGGGAACAACCTCAGATGTGTCTCTTTAGACTCTTTAGAGTGGGAGACAGAGTTATCGATCATGGCCAGCCTGTCTGCATAGAAAATCACTCACTAATGGACATTGAGCCTTCATCACATAAGCATCACAAGTTCTCCATTATGTGACATTTAATGCATTCTAACAGACACTTATCTATTATTTACCATTTATCATTGTTTGGGAACTCATTCTATCGATCTCATGCTGCATGATATGAAAGGGGTGTCATAGAGCATTCTATGACCAGTAGACAGGCTGTTTCTCTGTGTGAGCCAGGCTAGGGGTGGTGTGGACCATTAGACAGGCTGTGTGTCTGTGTGAGCCAGGCTAGGGGTGGTGTGGACCATCAGACAGGCTGTGTGTCTGTGTGAGCCAGGCTAGGGGTGGTGTGGACCATTAGACAGGCTGTGTGTCTGTGTGAGCCAGGCTAGGAGTGGCACGGGCAGCCTACTCTGTCAGGTCACCTCTTGAGCATTCTATGACACCCCTAATCCAGCACACCTGGTTCTAATGATGGGTCATTATCAGGCTTCCACAGAGCTTGATAACAACCCATTCATTAGAATCAGGTGTGCTGGAGCAGAGAAACATTGAAAGTCTTCAGGACAGCGTCCCTGGAGGACCAGGGTTCGACACCCCTGCTCTATGAGCACAGTGTGCTGTACTCTCCCTTCTGCAGGGAACACTTCTGACCACTAGGCTGCGTCCACATTCCACCTTTCCGAGTCGTTGCTTTTACAGCCAGTCATGTATCTCCCACTTTCCCTCTGCTATACTCTTCCTAAGGCACCACTGTTTGCCCTTATCTGTCTATGGTAGCTAGCTCTCTTCACTTGCTTCCAGGCCAGTAGACTCAGAGTAATGTGTTTTTAAATATAATTTTTATTATTTCTTGCATATGGTGTTATAGGAAGCTCTAACATGCTCCTTAAGTGTGAGTGTGATCTTCCCCCTCTAGGTGGCAGTAGCTCTGCATCGCCGCACGTCTGTGCTCCCTTGTTGACATCAGTCAGCGCAGCATGACCTGAACTGGCCTCATCTACTCAGAGGAGCGGAGCTTGTTCTAGGATGTTTCATTGGGGGTTCATTCAGGCTAGGGGTGGTGTGGACCATCAGACAGGCTGTGTGTCTGTGTGAGCCAGGCTAGGGGTGGTGTGGACCATCAGACAGGCTGTGTGTCTGTGTGAGCCAGGCTAGGGGTGGCACGGGCAGCCTACTCTGTCAGGTCACCTCTTGTCACTGCAGGACCTCCTCTGCTCCCCTCCTCCGCTTCTCCCCTGATGCTCACCAACACGTCCTCTCATGAACACACACACACGTGGATAAACGCCTACCAGCATATGCACGTCAACATCCGCGTGTGCACAGATATCACTGTGCAAACGTACACACACACACACACACATGCATTTGTCATTTCCCACAGATTCATTTTCCTCTCATGCACACATAAGGAGATTCATATGTATGTTTGCAAACACCTTCTGTTTGAATACTGCCCTCAGGCACGGCCATGTTTGGTTTAATGTGTGTGTGTGTGTGTGTGTGTGTGTGTGTGTGTGTGTGTGTGTGTGTGTGTGTGTGCGTGCGTGCGTGCGTGCATGTGTGTGGCCGCATGGACATTAGTGTAAAGGAATCAATCCTCTGCAGTGTCAGGATGTCAGGATGAAGCAGTTCATCTTCTCTCCTCTGCCTCTCTGTCTGGAGTCTCTATGCCCCCATACCACCCTGCATTAGCAGCATAGTTTAGACATGACAAAACAAGTCCCTGAATAATGCAAGCTGTGTGTCTTTGTTGTCTCGCGTGCTGTCCTTGACGTTCATTTGAAATGTCCAAACCAAACACTGGCCCCCTCTGGATAGTCGTCATTGATCTGCCTGTTTATATCCCACTCTTGCTCCCGTCTTAGGGTAGCATTACAACATGCTACGCTGCCCTGCTAGTACATGTTGTCTCAGTCCCTACAGTGGGTGTTTGATTGCAAGTCCCGATAACCTCCTGTCCAATGTGCTGCTTAGCTTTGATAGCCACGTGCATCTCGTTTGCCTTGATAGCCGTTATCGGCCGGTTATGGTTGAACCTTTCTTGTTTCTGATGGAGAATGGTCTTACTATGAGTTAGGGTTGTGGGCTTGTGATGTGTTGTGCCTGACAACTTTCCTTTAATTGTCCCATGTATAGATTTTTTCATTTCATGCACCATTCGCCTCTATCAATCGCTGTCTGTTTCTTTCTCTCTTTTCAGCTCTCCTTCTTTCCATCTCTCTCTTCTTTGAGCTTTTTCTATTTCCTCTTTCTCTCCCTCTTTCTCTTCCTCCCTATCTCTTTCACTCTCTCCCTCTTTCTTGAGCTCTCTCCCTTTGTCTTCCTCTCTCTTTCTTTCTCTCTCTTTCTTGCCCTCTCTCCCTCTCTCTCTCTTTCTTGTTCTCTCTCACTCTTTGTTGCTGTTCCTCTCTCTTAATTTTTTTTCTCTCTCCCTCCATCTACCTCTTTCTTTCTTTAATTCTTTCTTTCTCTCTCTCGCTTTCTCTCCCTCCCTCTCTCCCTCTTTCTCTCCCTCTTTCTCTTATTCTTTCTTGCTCTCTCCCTCTCCCTCTCTCCCTCTATCTCTTTCTTGCTTGCTCGCTCTCTCTCTCCCTCTCTCTTTCTCTCCCTCTCTCTCACCCTCTCTCTCTCCCTCTCTTTCCATCTCAGGCCTGGATGCGTCGCTTTCTTCTTCTGCTCTACTTATCCTCGGAAGATTCCCTCGTCACTCTGTTTGTGTCCATGTATTATTGAGGCCCTTGGGGAGGCAGTTCTGCATCCAGTGTCGCTGAAGCAAACTTCCCAGACCTTATAGAGCTCGGCCGCAAACAAGGAAAAGAAGGAAAGGAATCGCAGCAGAATAGCACCTGTCACCCAGCCTCTCTTCTCCTCTTCTCTCCTCTCCTCAGCTCTTGAGTAAGAAGGGCAGGCCCCTGTGAATACGGAGGTCACTGATTTACTGGGTGTAACCGTAGAGGTGGGTATCACTCCACAGTCAGTGGTACCCAGCTAGCTGACCGTGTGATCTGTGATCTGGCCTGGGAGCTGGGGGTTGATGTGGGGTATGGAGGTATGGAGGGTGTGGGAGGTGTGGGAGGTGTGGGGGGTGTGGGGGGTGTGAGTCTCTTCTGTCTCCCTGAGAGTTGGCCACCCAGTTAACTCCCCCTGGAGAAGAAAGCCAGCTGGCTCTCAACCCAGATTTGACACCCCCCTCCCCCCCACCCCCCTCCCCCATTCCCCCAGTTGGAAATGCTCTTTAGGCGTTTGGAGCAGAGGAGCAGGGTGTCTTAAGCCTAAGGAGTGACACATCGCTGCAGGTGTCGGGTTTCTCTCTCCATCCCTGTCAGCTCAGGAGTCACAGCCCTCCTCTTGCTATCTGGATCGCTCGGTTCGGGTTACAAGTAGTAGGTGACAAAGGAAATGTTCCTCACTACTCCTCATTGCTAGTCCGAGGCCTGCTTTTATTAGAGCCAGAGCTGGAGTTCTCCAGTTGAAATTGAGTTAAGTGGAAATTCAAAGAGAAGGTTTTAGCGTACAGAGAACAACGAGGACTGTTCAGGCTGCAGTGACTAAGCTCTGTCTCTTCTCGCTCCATGAGCCCCACGGCTGACTAATTCTCCCAGACAGGAGGGAGGATGTCCTGAAGGAAGGGACAAATGATCCTCCCTACCTCCATCTCTGTCTTCAGATGAGTGTCTCCGGTATGGTTCCTGGATGTGCTGAACTTTGATCTCACACCTTTGATGCACAACCCCTGGCTCTGGGAGTCTGCAGGGCCATCAGCTCTGCTCCTCTGGGCTGTGTGTGCCGCCCGCTCACACACACACACACACACACACACACTTACACACACACACACACACACACACACACACACACACACACAGTCAGTGCATCCCGACGGGCCCTCAATCTTACATAAGCTGGAATCTCTAGCCAAAACAGAATAAAAGACTATACTGAAATCAAATGATATGGTAATCAAATGAGAGCCATGTTCTTTTGATATTTTCCTACAATAACTGGTAGTGTACTTAAAATGCACAGATTGTGTGTGTACAAATACTTATTGATACATAAATAGGTATATTTGTTCAGATCACCCTACACAACTAACTTCCAGCCTCCAGCCTGAGGGCAGTGTGGGCAGTGTGTGCTGTGTGTGCCGTGTGTGCACTGTGTGCACTGTGTGCTGTGTGTGCTGTGGAGAGGACTGTTAGCAGAGCCCAGTGCAGAGGGTTGGGATGCAGCCTGTCCCTGCTCTGCTGCTGTCTTCAGGAAGCTTTACACCTCCACAGCCAGCTGTGTGGAAGTGGCTCCTCTCTGCAGACTGTTTGTGGTGTTGAAAGGACTGTCTGGACCGTCCAGCAGTCAGATCGCCTGATAGGTCCATTCATGTTCTAACAGTCTGTGAGCTGCAGGAGAGTTGCTTAATAAATACAGCTTGGAGAGGCTAGTACTCCATACACCCTGCCTCTCTCCTCCACACTGCCTCTCTCCTCCACCCTGCCTCTCTGCTCCATCCTTCCTTTCTCCTCCACCCTGACTCTCCACCCTGCCTCTCTCCTCCACCCTGCCTCTCTCCTCCACCCTGCCTCTCTGCTCCATCTTGCCTTTCTCCTCCACCCTGCCTCTCTCCTCCACCCTTTTTCTCTCCTCTACCCTGCCTCTCCACCCTGTCTCTCTCTTCCACCCTGCCTCTCCACCCTGGGTCTCTCCTCCACCCTGCCTCTCCACCCTAACTCTCTCCTCCACCCTGCCTCTGTGATTGCTTTGCCAGCCAGTCAGCTAGTTATCTGTCTCTGTCCATCTCAGTTGCTTGGGTCCCTCTCTAATGTTGTTCAATTAAAGCCTCAGTCAGTGGAAATGAAACCTGTCCTGACAGCTGAGCCGCTGTAACACGAGTCTGCACCATTCTCCTACACACACACACACACACACACACACTCCACAAACACACACATGCCCAACACACTTCTTACACATTTAATTCCCTCCTTTTCTGGCACACTGCTGCACACACTGGGCTCCTAGCACATGGGACAGACGCAGTCTCTGGATTTGTTTTGGAAATTGAAGGAGAAGCAGATGAAAAGAGTAGAGAAAAGGGATAGAAAAGAGTGAGAGAGAGGTAGAGACAGAGAGGTAGAGAGAGGTAGAGGTAGAGACAGAGAGAGGTAGAGAGAAAGAGGTAGAGAAAGAGAGAGTCAGAGACAGAGAGGGAGAGAGAGAGAAATGCAGAATACTTATCCGGCGGGGAACGAGAGTTATTTTAAGACATTAATACCCCGATTTGATTGCTGGCTTCAAAGGAATCTCCTATCTGAGGACGGGAGTACTAGTCAGTATGTACTTGTCAGCACAGCATGCCAAACAGACAGACAGACAGCCCTGTTGAAGCAGTCTGGACAGAACCAGACCCAGGTTCTCACTGATCTGTGGCCTCCAGACCTGGATGGTCTGCACAGCTAGTACACATATACATTTAACATCACAGTGTTCTTGAATGACACACCAAAAACCTCCAGACCAGGTTAGTGTTGGGAATGTAGAGGCTGGGGATTGAGGAAGTCTGGAGAGGGCTGAAGGCTGATGTTAGGGGGAGGTAGGAGGCTAGGCCTGGTGCTGATGGAGTTAGGAGGCTAGACCTGGTGCTGATGGAGGTAGGAGGCTAGACCTGGTGCTGTTGGAGGTAGGAGGCTAGACCTGGTGCTGATGGAGGCAGGAGGCTAGACCTGGTGCTGATGGAGGTAGGAGGCTAGACCTGGTGCTGATGGAGGCAGGAGGCTAGACCTGGTGCTGATGGGGGTAGGAGGCTAGACCTGGTGCTGATGGAGGCAGACTTACAGTAAAGGGCATCTGAGACTCTCCCCAGAGGCATCATTATGATGTGGCATTATTGATTGGCTTAACCCCCAGCTGGACTGAGGGCAGAGCCAGCCATGTGTCAGGCTTTGTGTGTGCGTGTGCGCGCGCAAACGTGTGTGTGTGCACTTTCCGGCTGCTATAACACACCGGACAAGAGCAAGCGCAAGATGGTAGTGAGGGTAGTATGTTTAAGCGTCTAATATTCCCTACGGTCGTCTCTGCCAAGCTGCGCGCGGCACATCGCTCCCTCCGTCAGCTCCCCCCTTGGCATGCGGACCCGAGCCGTGCCATCCGGCCTCCGCCGCAGTCGTGATCCGAGAGGTACGCGTGCGGCTCGCTCTATTTCCTCTCTCTGTTCCCCGTCCTCGTCCTCCCCCTCGGAGCGCTGGAGCGGGACGCCAGGGACAGCGGCTGGAGGAAGCATACCCTGGGGGTCTTACTCAGAGAGAGAGAGAGGCCAGGCCTGTAGGGGGAGGATGCGGGAGAGATGTGGGAAGAGAGAGAGAGAGAGAGAGAGAGAGAGAGGGAGGGGGGGGTGGAGGGAGAGACAGGGAGAGAGAGATGGAAATTGAGAAACTGTATTCCTTTGTTAGGCTTAGTTTTGAGCTCGCTGGAGAACACGGACTATCAAATGACCTGTGTTCCCCACCAGAAACAATGAACATCAATATGAGCTGATCTTCATTATTTAGTGAGCGGATCTCAGGCTACAGGACTGTGGTGACTGTGTCTCCATCACAACACTCCTGTCCGAGGGGGGGGAGTCGGGGGGAGGGAGGCTTGTATCTTCGGTGTACTCAGCCAAACAGGTTTGAACCGGGGTCTCGTTGACAAGCTGACAGGTCGGTGGCAACATTAGATGGAATCAGTGTTAGTCAGTAGCTTGAAGTAGGGGTTGTTGCGGGTGGGGGGAGGGGGGGGGGGGGGGGGGGGAGTTGGGGTCAGACCAGGCTACGGTGTTGATCCCAGAGTAAGACTGTGAGCTACCAAGTTAGGACTCGCTCAGCGCACTCTGCGGCGCGCTAACACTGATGCTGACTGACTGGGACTGTCAGCAGAGAAGCACTGCACGCATCATGCACTGCCTTCCAACTCCTTCCTGTCTTCCTCTCATTTCTCTCTCTCTCTCTCTTTCTGTCTCTCTTTCTGCATCTCATTCTCTCGCTCTGCCTCACGCTCTCCTTCTCTCTCTAATCTCCTTCCCTCAACCCCCCCATGCTCTCGCTCTCGCTCTCTCTCTCCTTTAATCTCTCCTCTGTGGTCCCTGCCTTCTCTCCCCTGTTCATAAGCAACAGTTGACTAGAGCAAGGAGGGTTAATGTTGTGTGAGGACTCCTGTCCTGGTGTGCATCATTGAAGCGTGGAGAGTCCCTGCAGTCATGGTGTCTGGCCTGTCAGCACTGACACAAGCAGCCCTCCATCACTTTCCCTCACCTCCCCTCTGGGCCGGCGAGGCGGACCAGTGGCAGTCCTTCGACGCTGGCTGTCAAGTTTTCTAGCGCGCGACTGGAAGGGAGTCAATCCAGGTCCCCCGATCAGGTTGTCCCCGTGTCAGACAGCAGACCAAGAAGGACCTCAACCTAGAGCAGCGAAGCTCAGAATGATGGACTCAGACTCTCCTGGGAAACGGGGAGTTCTTCTGCTAGGCTCTGGAATCGCAGACCTCATTCCTGCTCTCCCCTCAGGTGACACCCAACACCCTCTGCATCTTTATAAGCTCTGCTTCAAGACGACGTCCCCTCTCCCCTAGCTGACCGACCTCCATAGCTGTGGATCTCCACAACGCTTCCATGTTTTCTCCCAAGCAGCCGTCATTCAGGAAGACCTGATGCACCATGTACCTATCAATCACTGGCAGATCGCTGTGGACGTATCGATCCCTGCGTAGGTGACGGATGGCTGGTCAGTGTGATGACATGGTTGTATTGATCACCCTGGCCCGCTCCGAGGTAATGGGGCGTGTGGATACTCAGTAACCTGACAGAGTTGCGGCTCAGCCGCGATGAGGACAGGACATCGCTCCGGCGCCGGCAACGGTAACCACAGATACGCGTGTTCTTCTCGGTGAGCGAGGTGGTTCGGTAGCGGCGGCCGTGTCTGGGTTGTGGGAGGTTGCGAGTGCTGTGTGTGTGTAGATGAACTGACGTTCCGTGTTTCTGGTGAGATTGTGAAGCCGGGTGTGAGACAGAGGCGAGGGGATGAAGGGTTGCGGTTGGCCAGGATATGTCTCACTTCACTGCTGTGTTATTTCTGAGGAGTGTGTGTGTGTGTGTGTGTGTGTGTGTGTGTGTGTGTGTGTGTGTGTGTGTGTGAGAGAGAGAGAGAAACATTATTTCTTCCTTCACTGGATTCCGCACACAGGAAGATAGCTTTAAACGGAGGATGCATACACACCCTAGTGCACACATGTACGTGCAGTACACACACACACACACACACACACACACTCAGTTCAGGCAAGTACGCTACCGGTTCCTTCTGTGTGAAATCAAATGGATATTTTTGGTTTATCTTCAGTTTTTCCTCCTGGTTTCTATTTCAGTCTGCTGGAGAACAGAAGGTCAGGTATCTAAGAATAGTGCTGTCAGTTGGCAGTCGCTCGTCCACTCTCTCTTCCTTGACGGGGTTGCCTCTTTCACTGGCTCACCACTTGTCTCTTCCATACGCCATCTCTTTTAATGATCTCTCAGGCAGGCTAGCTTGCTGCTGGGGTTAGATAAGGCAGGGGGATTGTGTTACTGGCTCTCCTTTTCCTCCCTCTCTCTCTCCCTTTGTTCCTCTCCTCCTCACTCTGTTCTCCTGTAGGGAGAGACCCTGCCTTCCTAGCTCCCTCCCTGTCTCTGCCCTTACCTCTTTCAGACCCCCTCGCCCTCTCTCCTGCCTGCCTGCCTTCCTGTCTGGCTGATCTTCTCCTCCTCTCTCTACCTCCTTTTCTCTCTGCTCCCTTCCCCCTCTCTCTCCTCCTCTTCTCTCTACTTTTTTCTCCTCTCCTCCCCCGCTCCCTCCTCCTCCTCTTCTCTCTCCCCTCTTCAGCTGAGAAGCTAAGCCGCCTTGACTCCAATTACCTCACCGTTTACTTCAGTAACTGTCCTGTTCACTTTGACCCTCCCCCATTATCACATGAAGGCAAGCTCACCCATTCACTTTGACCCTCCCCCATTATCATGTGAAGGCAAGCTCATCCATTCACTTTGACCCTCCCCCATTATCATATGAAGGCAAGCTCATCCATTCACTTTCAAGCCTCCTCTGAACATCCTCTTGGTCCTGCCAATCACTATCGCCACGGTAGCTCAGAGCACAGGCAGTAATTGGGCGCACAGTCGAAGCATTTCCTCTTTCCATTTTGATTTTATTTTCCTCCCTAATGTGTTGTTGATATGATATTCCAATTAATCTGTTATTCCCAGAATAATTCTTGTTTATTGTATGTTGTCACGCTTCATGGCAGAGTGGGTGGGGTGGGGGCGGGGGTGTGGGGGGAGGTTGCTACGGCAGCAGGCGCAGCCTCAGCTGCTGGATGGCTGAGCCTCACCCAGGTCCTGGCATAGACTTCCAGATGATGATCATAGGAAGTTACATAAGGAATATTTCATGGTCAGTCAGTTGAACATGTCCGTGGGAGATACAGCGATCCCCTCTTGGTCCAGGGTCCACTCTGAAACCCGGAGCATTCTAGAACCTAGAACATTCCTCTCAGCCTTCCTGCTTGACTGGACTGTGGTTGAATCAGCCTGTAAATCACTAAATTGCATCAAACTTCTTTAACAGGAATCCAGAATCTGAAGCAGATCAGACATAAACCACCTCTCTGATGAGGGCTTCTGGAGACTCATCTATCTCCCTGTCTTTTTATAGATCTGTCTTTTCATTTCCATCTATCGCTCTCTTTTTCACACACTCTCTTTTCACTTTCTCTCTCTGCCTCCTTGCCTGTCTCTCTCTCTCTCACTCCACTGTAGCTCCCTCAATATTTCTCTTCATATATCCCCTCCCACTCTCCTCATCTCTCCTCCTCCCTGCAGCCTGCACACTCCCTCCCTCCCTCCCTCCCTCCCTCTCTCTGTCTCTCTCTATCTCTCTCCCTCTCTCTCTCTCTCTCTCTCTCTCTCTCTCTTATCTCTCCCTCCCTCCCTCTCCCTCTCTCTCTCGCTCCCCCCTCTCCCGGTCTCTTTGCGCTGAGCACAGGGCATACGTGTAAGTTTAATCCAGGCTTCGTTCGAAGGACAGGGTTGTGGCTAGGGGAATGTTGGGTGGCCCCCTCAGAGCGCCACAGAGCTGCGTGCACAGCCCTCAGCCCAGCTGCCTGGCAGGATCTCTACCACCGGACCCACAGTCCTGCTGGAACCTGGAGGCTCGTGAGCTCCCTGTTCTCCTCAGCCTCCGCTCGGTCCGGGGCTCCCTGCATCCTGGCAGGGCGAGTCTTATCTCCAGCGCTGAGCTCAGATTAAGAGGAAATTGCGGGAGGGAGATGGGGGGAGGGAGGGAATCCGCCTGCGGGGGCCGCTCGCGACGTGGTTGTGATTAAAACGAGAGTGTGACCATCGGAAGGACCGAGGACACTGCGATCCTGCAGGGAACTCTCGCCAGATTCCGCAGGACGCTCGCGCGCAAAGCTGGTTATTTGAAGGGGGTTTCGCGCATTTGCGCGCATCTCTGTATTCGCTCCGGGACAGTGGTGTGTGTGTGTGCGTGTGTTTGTGTGTGTGTTTGCGTGTGTGCGTGTGAAGTTTGTGGCGCTTGGCTGTTGGTGACTGCAGGAGAGGGAGTGGACAGTCGCTCAGCCGCAACACTCTGAGCAGGAGGTTGTTTTAGGCGGGGAAACCCAATCTCTCCAGGGCTCGGCTCTCCTCTCCCGGACCCTCGCCTGCTCTCCGCTCACCCCCACCATCAGACCCGCTCAGAGTGAGAACGCACAGACGGAACCCAGTGGATTCACACTCTCCCTGGGAAGCCCTTTCTCTCCGTCCCCCTGCCTCTCCACCACTCTGCTCGCCCGGCTGGAGTCGCTTCATCATTTAGCAGGACGAGACAGCGGATCGGCAGACCGATCGGTGGATTGACCTGTGCACGGGCGCCGCTTTCTATTTCCTGGACGATACCCACAGCCTGACCGGTCGCCACCATGCAGGTGTCGTTCGTTTGCACGGACCACAGGGGGGGAGTCAGCCGGAGCACGGAGGACCGCCTGAACCGGCAGAACGCCAACAGCCCCAACACGGGCACCAGGAGCAAGTTCCGAGCCGTAGCCATGGTGGCACGCAGCCTGGGCCAGCTGTCTGTCCAGAGCGTGCCCTCGTCCAGCGAACAGAGCATGAGGACCGGCATGAAGTATAGGTAGGACTGAGTCCTCTGGTGGGACTGACTGCTGCTGTCTTCTGGTGGGACTGACTGCTGCTGTCTTCTGGTGGGACTGACTGCTGCTGTCCTCTGGTTGGACTGACTGCTGCTGTCCTCTGGTTGGACTGACTGCTGTCCTCTGGTGGGACTGATTGTCCTAGTAGGACTGACTGCTGCTGTCTTCTGGTAGGACTGATTGTCCTAGTAGGACTGACTGCTGCTGTCTTCTGGTAGGACTGATTGTCCTAGTAGGACTGATTGCTGCTTGGACCTTGGTGCTTTGGTGCTACTTGATCTATGATCCCAACACGACAATAAGGGTTGTGTTGTGTTTTGCATTTTTTTCGCAAATGTTGGCGCAATCTATCGAGGTTGAGATGGTTCCTGTCTGTAGACTCACCTGACATCCAACATTGATTTGTGTTGTTCAGATGTGACAATGAGGGACTTTGAAATGAATAGTTACTGCAAGGTATGTTGATGACAATGGTGTTTGGGACGTTCAAAGGGGTTTGGTGTGATAGCATCCAGTAGATAGGACATCATATACATCCTCATCTACACTACCAGAACTAGCCTGAGGTGTGCTCCAGATGGGATGCGTGCAGGACATGAGATGCGGGTCGTTTTACACGCATCAAAAAGCCTTTGGAGTTCAAATGTGGTCAAACAAACATACATACAGATCTATACTTATAGAACAATCATCATTGTAGGTTTTGCACCAGTTTTACCTGCTGTTTTACCTAAAGCAAAAGCCTGGTGTGGTTCTTGGTGTGATGTGTGCAGGATAGTAGGGCAGGACCATCTCAATTGGACTCCAGTCCATCGTCAGCTGGGTGATCGTGTCTGTAGGTCCAACTCACCAGGACAGGAACATGCAGTGTGTGAAGCTTGGTGGTTCCAACAAAGCAGTTCTACTTCATCTACTGTAGTGGTTTGAGATTAACTGACACTATCTTAAACCACAGTGGTTTAATTTCCCCTGACTGTATTGATGTGTTAATCCCTTCACTTATCAGTGCACACTAGCTACTGGTAGAATTGCTCAATAGGAACCAAGCTTATACTTAAGTCCCCATGCAAATCAGCTTTTCAACTTTCTGTTTTCACTTCTTTTCTTTTAATGGGTTGAGTAATAGGGCCTATTTTAGTCATGGAGCAGTTCTACTTCATCTACTGTAGTGGTTTGAGATTAACTGACACTATCTTAAACCACAGTGGTTTAATTTCCCCTGACTGTATTGATGTGTTAATCCCTTCACTTATCAGTGCACACTAGCTACTGGTAGAATTGCTCAATAGGAACCAAGCTTATACTTAAGTCCCCATGCAAATCAGCTTTTCAACTTTCTGTTTTCACTTCTTTTCTTTTAATGGGTTGAGTAATAGGGCCTATTTTAGTCATGGTTTAGACTGTGGATTAACTTCCTACTGATATGACTGTGCATTAGCGAGAGCTTTAGTGTGTGTATTTAAGTGCTTCATATATTAATATATATATATATATATTATATATATAGTATGGCTGTATAGTTTTCAGTTGCGTAACGTTAAACACGCTTACGTCCAGCATACTTACCCACACTTACAGTAGCGCTCCAACTGTTAGCAAGCAAGCACAAAAACATTTAGAAATGCACTTGCATAAATGCATTCACAGAAGAAGTGATGGGGGGGGTCCTTCCAAAAGGTTTTTGTGAGTGAACTGAATAATTCATGTGATTAAAGTTTCTACTTACAAACCTGAAGCCAGAGGAGGGGGTCAGGGGCTAGCCACTGACACGTACGCACCCAGCCTCAGCTGTTACCTCTGGGTTTTACTGAGTGGAGATGTTAGCAGGCGAGACTGACCATATTTAGCCAAGAATTTCCTATTTGTCATTTCAACAGGCTTGACGTCACCTGGCCGAGGGACGTTCCTGTCAGCACCCGCGCTGCTTTTCCATTTCTGAAAAAGCGGCGCGACCTATAAATCGTCGTACCTGTCGGCCGACGCCGTGCCAGACACGTGACCGTGGCGTTGTCACCAGAGCTCCTACATCAATAGCTTTCAATGACTGTCTGAGGATCTCTGGAATGGGCCCGCGCTTACAGTCCCCGAAGATATACTGTTCGCAACAAGGCGTCGCGGCGGAACAGTCCGGAATGCCGACGCTGCGTAGCGCGGGTGAAGGGGTGCGAGGAGGGCCCGCGGGGTTTGCCTTGATTGAGTAGCAGAGGTGGTTCGGACACGCAATCGGGTGTTTGAGACCTCAGAGGTCAGAATGCGTACCTCCTGAGCAGCGTGAGCTAGCATCTGATGCCTGTACGATCTGTGGTGTGCAGATCAGGTTCGGAGCCAGGTTGTTTACAGTAAGCAGATGTGCTGAGCTGCCGTCCGCTCCAGGCAGGGGGGGAGGGAGAGAGGGGGGAGGGAGGGGGCCACGATCGGATTGCACGGGGGCATATCAGCTTTCTCCATGACATTTCCTTTCTCAGGAAGGCTCAGCAGAGGACCTCCCATCAGATCTGCTGGGGGCCAGTAAGCCATGTTGACACACTCGATTACTATTGACTTTAATGATGTTGAATGAGAGGATGCAGGCTTCAGGGTGGATGTTGCCTCATTACAATTCAGAAGGAAAAACGGTCTTTTTGTGTGTGTGTGTGTGTGTGTGTGTTTCTGAATGCTTCGCTTAAATGTCGTACATGCTTTTGAATGTGGGTGTGTGGGTGTGTGTGGGTGTGTGTGTGTACGTGTTTGCATTTCATAAGCCCTGCGTCTAAGGTAGCCGCCTGGGCTAATCTGTGCTCTTGTCAGTGCGGATCTGTCTCACATGTCTGAGCAGAAGTAAAGCTCATCAGCTCTGCAGAGCACGAGGAAATGGGCTGGAACAGCCACAGTATCACTCCAACATTTTAGCACGGAACCATGTATTGATCACGCTGATCCAGCCTGCTAGCTCACACTGCGTTTCAGCAGGGAACTGCACCTAGCAGGCAGGTCCTTTTAGTCACATTTTTAGGGGTTTATTTATTTCACCATCAGCTCGAGTCAATGAGTATTCAGATATGTTAAAACGCCATAAAGCCACACTTTTGACACGTAGTGGAACTTGCTCCATCTTTCGTCTTAGCATTAAGACAATAATAACCAAGAAGATATTATAGGTTAGTAAAACCTATAAAAACTTACATCAAATCAGTCAGAGACCTGTTCACTTAAGTTTGATTATCAGTTGTTCATTCTAGACAGGTGGGACGTGGTCTCTCGTAGGTCTATCATCTCACATACACTCATCTCCTTATTAAACTCACTCACACAGTCATTCAAAATGGAGGAGGGCATGTAGACTGCTTGGTATTCAGTCCTGCTTGGGACGAAGGATGAGAGACATGCTCAGGTTTGGGGCTGTGGGTAAAGCTAAGGCTGGGGTCAGGTCTGAGGCTGGAGGCTGGGTCTGAAGACGACTAAGGCTGGGGGCCGGGTCTGAGGCTGGGTGCCGGGTCTGAAGACGACGACTAAGGCTGGGGGCCGGGTCTGAGGCTATAGGCTGGGGTCAGGTCTGAGGCTGGGGGCCGGGTCTGAGGCTGGGGGCCGTCTCTGAAGATGACTAAGGCTGGGGGCCGGGTCTGAGGCTGGGGGCCGGGTCTGACGAGTGAGTTTAAGGAGCATCGGTGGGGACGTGGGTCTTGTATGGGCTTGGGAGGTGCGAGGTGCTGCAGGGATTAGGACAGGATCTGTCCCCGTGGAGGGCAGAAACTATCACGCTTATTAAATGCTGAAATTCCAACAAGGCGCTGAAGAAAATATGATTCATCAGTGAGAGGTCGTATGCCGCAAAGTGAATACTGGAATGAGGAGGGAAGAGTGGAATAAGAAAGGAGGCAATGTAGGGTGATGGTTGAGGTACTAAGGTCGATGTACGCTTTTCTTGCTCCAGCGTACGGGCAGGGGCCATGGAGGGGGGGGGAGAGGCCTTAGACGAGGAGGGGGTTGGGCGCCAGATGAGAATGGAGGCTAATGGCCTCGCCTAGGGGGGAGCAGAGAGAAGGGTCTAGCCTGGATGGAGAATGAGCTTCTATCATATGTGACAGCAGTGCTTTTGTTGCGATGGCCACTTGACTGGATTCAGTGAGCGCGGGCACCGGTCGGGGGCTTGGGGGTCGGGCTGGGAGGCTGCCTCTCCTTCAGTCCCTGTCTACGCCCTCCCTCCGCCACCCCCCCCCCCTGTGCCTAAGGTACTGATAACATGGTCTTTATGGCTAGATAATTGGAATTCAATGATGGCATGGCTCAAAAACAGCTTATGATTCTGTGAAGTGATCTTGCTTAGGAAACCATGACATTGAGGACCAGCCAATCCATTCCAGGCAGCCAGCCAACTGCCCAAACAGCTAACCAGCCAGCCACTGCAAGTGGGGGAGTGAGTCTTGTCAGAAGTGCTGCAGTGTCACTGCAGAGCTTTCCTCTGGTCACCGATCTCTCTGGAGAGCAGGTTTCACCATAGGTGTGACCAAATCTAGCTGAATACACAGACGTTTCTCATGACGCATCATCTGTGCCGTCAGTGGTCCTCTCCTCATGGCGTCTCTGCAGATTCTCATACTTCAGGGCTATTTCAGAGAGTTGTTTTCCTGAAACAGCCACGATTTGTGCCGACAGTCTGATCTGAAGAACGAGTCTGTCAGCTGCGTTGCACAGCATCTTATACTGCAGTGGCCATGGCAATATGAAGAGTTGCTACTTATCCACCTCCTTTCTCTCCTCCTCCTCTTCTCCTCCTTTCTCTCCTCTTCTCCTCCTCTTCTTCTTTTGTCCCCTTCCTTTTATTTCTTCTCTCTTCTCCTTCCCTTCCTCCCTCTCTTCTCTCCTTCCTTCTCCTCTCCTCTCCTCTCCCTCATCCTCTTCTCCTTCCCTTCCTCCCTCTCTTCTCTCCTTCCTTCTACTCTCCCCTCCCCCCTCCTTCACCCCACCCTCTTCTTTCCCTCTTCTTCCTCCTCCTCTTCTTCCTGAGCGGGTGTCGTGCAGTAATTGGCCGCGGTTCCTTCTGCCAGGATATGTGCTGGTACCGCAGGCTCAACAGTAGTGGTAAAGTGAGATGCTGAATCCCTCACACACGGTCCAGTTTCCCTGCTGCCAGAGAGGCTCTCATACTCACCAGATGGTGTTTGAATCACAATGCGGTGTTGTGAAGGTGTGAGCTCTAAGAGAAAGGGGAGAGAGAGAGAGAGAGCCCACAGCCAGTGCGTGTAGTGTACAGTTAGTTCATCCCCATCCTGGCTTTGTCTGACGGCATCGGAAGGATCTCCAGGTAGACCGCACCTCTGCAGGTGTTCCACGGATGCCGATAGACATGTGATGACGTTGGACACAACGCTCACGCGTGTCCGTGTCGGAAACCGAAATGTGGGGGGGGGGGGGGNTGTCGGTGAAAGGGGGTGGGCCGGGCTGGGCGGCGGGTGCCAAAAGCCGTAGGCGTGCAACGCGAACGCCTGCAGCGTTGGAGCGTGCTCAGTGTTGGGACTGCGTTCTGTAGTCCCAGGGCCGTTGGTTAGTCAGCCATCACTCACCAGGCCTCTAGCTACCTCCTACTTGAGCACCTGATGGAGACAGAACTACAGCAGGAGAGCAGAAGCAGGCTGGATACTGTGGTCTACTGGGCTGCACTGTTGGGCTGCACTGTGTCAGTACACACAAGCCTGCAGATCCTGGGTGCTGGTGTAACTCATCTTATGCCCAGCCACTAGAACTGTGTATGTACAGTAGCACAGAGAAACCTTCAAAGCTCCCACTTCATTATTCCACACATCTGGTTCAGGGGTCGGGTGTCATGGGCATGTTAAGCCGTAACTCTAAAAAAGCCACAAAGGATTTTGTGGCGCTGAAGGCAGCTTGATGCTTGTGTGTCTGGGCAGGAACAAAGGTTGGGGATAAGAGGGAAATGAAAAGAGAGATTATCTGTGTACCTTTGTGTGTTTGTAAAGACGTGCATTCAACGGTTTGGTGTGTATGTGGCGAGGGATAGATACTGTAGCATGATAACATGAGAGAGAGAGAGTAACAAAGAGAGAGAGAGAGAGAGATGGAGGGAGAGAGAGAGAGATGGAGGGAGAGAGTAACAAAGAGAGAGAGAGAGATGGAGGGAGAGAGTAACAAAGAGAGAGAGAGAGAGAGAGAGAGAGAGAGAGAGAGAGAGAGAGAGAGAGAGATGGAGAGAGAGATGTGACCATGCTAAACCCAATGGGGAATGCAGACAGCTGTTCTTTCCTTGCCTGACTGCTACAGTTTAATTCCAGGCGGTAACTGCTTCACTAGCTCTGTGGAACCTTCTTCATGTTATTCTCTTTAGGACACTGGAAATAGGCAAATGATTCCTGCTGGATATGTGCTGTCTGGAATTGATTGATTTAACACATTCATTCCCCTCAATGCTAATCTGTCAAGGAACTCTTTTTATTATAATTATGGTATTGTTATTAAATACTAAAGTTGGAAAAAAAGTGCATTTATTTGGATCATTCCGGTAGTTGGATTATGTATGCTTTGGCAGGAATGGCAGCATGGATAGCTAGCCAAGTGGTCATTACTGAATCCTGCTATTTCGATGACCCAGATAAAATAAGATGATCAGATTGCTGGTCAAGTCTTTGTCAGCAGATAAATGTGAGCATGTTTACTCATCTTGGATCATCCTGGGTTACAGGAGTCATTACTGCTGAAGGCTTTTTAGAGAAAAGCTCTGAAATTGATTTTGTGGTTTTAACTCAGAAAAAGGTTTAGGATTGTGGAGGCAAGCAAGTGAAACCAACCCAAACGAGATAGACACTTGCATATTCAACTGATGTGCTATTCTATGCTCTACCCTGTGTGTGTGTGTGTGTGTGTGTGTGTGTGTGTGTGTGTGCGTGCGTGCGTGTGCGTGCATGTGTGTGCGTGCTGAGTATTACATCGATGGCACTGAAGCGGCTAGCTTTGAGCTTACTGCAGCGTTCAGTATGTAGAAAGTTATGGTGACGGACTCACTTTCCCCACTCCCAGTTCCTTACCATCCCTAGGTCACAAACATGGCTTTGGTACGGAGTGAGAGAGAGACATTGCAAATGGCAAATATAGAACAGACGTTCTGATTGGTCGGAATCTTTTCAATAACGTGCACCGTCACGTGTACTTCCTGGTTTGAGTGGGTTACCATCTGGTTAGCTGGCCTGCTGCGTGTAGTGTTAAACCTTCTCTGGGAGTGTAGTGCTCAGCCAATCAGACGCAGGGTCAAAGCTAGGTGGCTGAAGCTCCTACACACCCAGGTTGGAAGCCCGGTTTGCCCTCCTCTTCTCCCCTGTAGTTTCCAAGCCTGCGGCCACAGGCAGACTGTGGATGGATGCCTGGGGCTGATCCCACCCCAAGAAGGACACCCCTTGGTGGGACTGGCAGGCTGATAAGCCCTCCTGCTCCTCCCAACACCACACACACACACTCTCACACACACACATCCTCCACCACTACCACGTAAACATATACACATATACACCCCCAACCGTCACAAAGACACACCATCCTTACCACCTCTTTTTCGTCCTCTCTCACACACACAAGTTTGAACCCAAAACAGTTTACTGGTAAGGACAACTGCTGGAAGATTGGCAGAGCAATTACTCATTTTGTTTTTCCAGTGCTGCAGTGGAATGCAGTCGATGCTGGATTTAAGAGTCTTTTCATCATGTTTCCCCGTTGGGTAAGCTACCAAAAGCAACTGTACAAGCACAGCAGCCAGGCAGCGTAATTAGCCGTTTGTTTCAGCTGCCCCCTCTGCTACAGCTAGGCTGCAGGAGCTGTAGAGGAGAGCTTGCGTGTGTGTGTGTGTGGGAAGAGCCCACTGTGGCTGTCTCCCTCAGTGTAGGTAGGGAGGTTCACAACAGCTACGAATGTGCTGGAGGTGCCTGGGTGTTCCTGGGGAGGGGGGGATGCAGCGCTACTCTCCGCTAGCGGGCTTGTGCACGCTGGGGGCTGAGAGGTGTGCTGCTTTTAGACCAGCATGTAGGTGGTGCTCTCTCAGCCTGAATGGATGTTACGTAAAATATATGGGAGGGTAGAGGTGAAGATGCAGGAGAGGGGAGGAGAGGCGAAGAGAGGGGAGGAGAGGAGAGGGGAAGAGAGGAGAGGGGAAAAGAGGAGAGGGGAAGAGATGAGAGGGGAAGAGCGTAGAGGAAAGGGGAAAGGAGGAGAGGAGAGGGGAAGAGATGAGAGGGGAAGAGAGTAGGGGAAAGGAGGAGAGGAGAGGGGAAGAGATGAGAGAATCCTGGGAAGGATGTGATGAGAGGAGACGGGAGAGGAGCTAACAAGAAATGATAGAGTGAGACAGGAGGAGACTGCAGAGGAAGGAGACAGAGAGGCTTTGCGGAGTCAGGCCCCACCAGTCACATGAGAGGTGTGTTTGTTTGTGAATGTCTGGCTGCGTGTATTTATAGAGGCTGTCCAGTGAAAAAATCCAGCTAAACACATTCCCCCTCACAGTTGTGTCACCCTGTTCTAATTCATCATCGCTGATAGTCTGTCCAACACCCTGCACCCCTACCAGCCTCACACAGTCCTCCATGTCCCCCCCCCCTCTTCCACAGCTCTCAGTAGAAGCATTAACAGCGCCCCCCCCCCCCTCCCCTAGCTCTCTCTGGCGTGTTAGCAGGGAGTTGAAACTCTCTTCTACCGGAATCTCCCTGCAGCCTGCCTTACCTTGTTAGTGACTTTGAAACACACTGCAGCTCTCTACGCTGGGCCAACCTACCCCAGGGCTTGAAGGGAGAAGGGGGGGGGGCAGGAGTGATGGGGTGATAGGGAGATGTCAGGGGTGGCGAGAAGAGCGGGACACGTAGATAGTATGAGGTGTCAGACAGGAAGGACACGGTGGTGTTGCCCATACTGAATGTCATCCATCTAGCTGTGCCCTGTTCAGGTGCCACGCCCCCCACACACAGCCCCAGGCTGCTGGCCTCACAGCACGCTGCACAAACCACAGAACTACAACTCCCATGGCTACCGTACACGACCACATCAATCCTACATGCATAACCATAACATCCATCCATCCATAACTACAACAGCAACCATACCTACATAACCCACAACATTCATACATATAACCATGCCAACCATGCAAACATTCAACACTCAACAATGTTAGATATGCCCTGATTGCCCGCCTCACCACCAACCTCTACACTAGCCCCTACCTCAGCCTCCCCCTCATCCTCTACCACCGGCCTCACCACCAACCTCTACACTAGCCCCTACCTCAGCCTCCCCCTCATCCTCTACCACTGGCCTCACCCTCAACCTCTACACTAGCCTCTACCCCAGCCTCTTTACACTACACTTAGGCCATACTGGTGAAATAATTACCACAGCAAAACACTTTCACACAAAGCACCTCATCAGCACAAGGGGAACAAGCCCAGGAGAAGAGGAGGGTGAAAGAGAGCAAGATGAGGAGAGAGACTGAAAGGAAAGGATGGAGAGAGAGAGAGAGAGAGAGAAAGAGAGAGGTAGACAGAGAGACAGAGAGAGAGAGAGGGGAAGAGCAGCAGTTTCCAATCCCCATGTGGTTCTTTGTGAAAGGGCTTAATCAAACACACCTGCTGGGCACAATGTTGGAGCACCGTTATGCAACGACACTTATACAACAACACCGCAAGAACAGGATGTGGAATAACTTTGGTCTCCAACATGGCCTAATCACCGCAGGATGGCATCATACAGCCAGACTTCTCAGCTCTTGATGCCCTCACTCAGTCCCCAGCAGATCAGGTCATGGCATCTTGCGTTGGTTTGCCATTGTAGAACACCACCAGGTAACATGATAACAGTGTGTTCATGCAGCAAGCGTTTGATCAACCCTAGGGATGTGCAGGGGAGTTGAACCTGCAACTTTTTGGAATGCAGTTAAATACTGTACCACTGAGCTCCACCTGCTCCACTTATTACCAGGCAATCCTGTACAGATCACCTAGCTCACATCTCGAACAAGAGACAAGCAAGACATCTCTAACAGAGACTGCTGAGGTGGTGAGACTGGCTAAACAGGAAGATCGATCGTGCACCTGAGGAAACAAACCCAACCTGAATGTGTCCAGGCTGCTCAGACACCAGCACAGCAGGGTGTTTGGAGCACTGGCCAAGCTGTGGCCCTCAAAGACCCACAGGGGCCCACAGAGAGCCTGCCAACACAGGCAGGGCCGCTTCCCTGTGGACCAGCACCAGGGGTCAGCCTGAGAAGACCTGGATACCTCTGCTGTCTCTCTGTGCCGAGGGAAGAGATGTGTGTGTGTGTGTGTGTGTGTGTGTGTGTGTGTGTGTGTGTA
>BROE01000020.1:7591373-7658873 GCA_036571765.1 Plecoglossus altivelis
TGTGTGCGTATTTGTACTCCGCTGATATCCCAAGCTAGCCTGTGTAAACACTGCTAGTGAACCTGAACCACCATTGTTTGTCAACATCAATACAGCTTATCCTTCTCTCTGTGCTTGCTCACACGGGTATAACGTGCGCTTTATTTGGAGGCCCGTCATGTAAAAGTGAGCTTTTTGGATTCTCGCACTGTTCCCAGCAGAAAGAAAAGGAGCGTTTTGTTCTTAGTCACCAGAGCAATGTAGCCATCCTAGCATGGAATCACAAGACTCCCACACAGTCTTAATCCCACACGCATCCACACACACGCACACATACAGCTCATATCTAGCTGTTCCTCTCTCTTGTATTGGAACACAGAAATAATTGTCACAAAATATACAGATTTGGGACCCGGAAACAGTCTCCCACACGCCGCACACCTACACTGTCTTTACTACACCTACACTGATGTTATATCATCACTGCTCCCACACACACACACTCACACACACACACTGTTCACGCACACTGTACAATCACACACTGACGCACACACTGTACTTCAAGCTGTTCAGGCTGTCCTGTGCTTGAGATGATATAAGTAGCGCACCATGTTTTATAACACAGGGTTTGAAGGCTCCCATGTTCTCTCTTGAAATCGAAGGAAATACAAACAGCCAGACGAGCTACAGTTTGTAAGCAGTACTGTACAAAGCAGAGGGTCCCCAATGCAAGGACAGTGCACATTAATAGAACAGTATGCGTGTGCTACAGCCTGTGTGAGACAGTTTGCAGTTGTCTTACACCATCTGTCATGGTCTAGCCTGGCTGATTAAGATGGGGAGGTTTTACACCCATTTTGGGGGTTTAATATGATTAACTTGAAACGCTGTTCTCTTATGTCTCAATTAGTTCCTATAGAACATGCACGTGAACAAAGACAGCCAATCAAAGCTGTGGCTGTCAGTTGTGGAGGGTCGGTTATTGGGCTGCGATTGGCTCAGAGGTGCTAGATTTAGGAGCGGCGGAAAGCGTAGCCGGATACAGGCCTTTGATTGGTTGAGGGGTGGTGGTGCTAGGTGGGGAGGCCTGGTGGGCGGAAGGAGAGATTAGGAAACCTCACTGCAGCACTCCCCCCTCACATCTCACTGCACACTGACTCACACACATACACACACAAACACTATCACATGGTGTTTCATCAAGACCTGGTAAAGGACCAGGTGACCAGCAGTACTGGGCACACTACCCACTCAAGCTCAGAGAGAGCAGACAGCTTTTATTGAATGTGGGTTTCTGGAAGTTTTATTTTTGCTGGAGTGTGAAATGGGTTCTGGTTACTTGCAGCGCAGGCGACATCACACTTCACCTGTAATCAACGGTGTTATTGCTAACCTCCCTCTCTCTCTCTCTCTCTCCCACTCTCTTCTCCCTCTCTCTCTGTCTCTCTCTCTCTCTCCCACTCTCTTCTCCCTCTCTCTCTCTCTGCTTCTATCTGTTTGGACAGAAACCTTGGAAAGTCTGGATTGAGGGTGTCCTGCCTGGGGTTAGGTAAGTGCTGGGAGCGTGTGTGTGTGTGTGTGTGTGTGTGTGTGCGTGTGCGTGTGCGTGTGCGTGTGCGCGTGCGTGTGCGCACTGCATAACATTTGACTTCAGATTTGAAGTGAGAGTTCATAGAGTTCTGGTCTCTGCACCACAGTGTCTGTGTGCAGAACTCTTAACATTATATGTGTATGCACATTCTCTATGTATGTGTATGGTGTGTGTGTGTGTGTGTGTGTGTACATTCTGTGTGTGTTTGTGTGTGTGTGTATGTGTATGGTCTGTGTGTGTACATTAGGTGCGTGTGTGTGTGTGCGTGTGTGTGTGTACAATCTGTGTGTGTGTGAGTGTGTGTGTGTGTGTGTGCCTGACTGCCTGCTGACAGCTTTTCTCTGCTGATGCTCCATAGGAACATGGGTGACATTCGGAGGACAGATAACAGATGAGGTGAGAGCAGATGGATTTGGTTATTCCAGTCCCTCCCACACACACACACACACACACACACAACCACACACACTGCTGGAAAAGCCTGGGTTATTTCTGCTTACACTGCACAAACATATGGATGTCGAGAGCAGCCCAGAGACTAAACACACATACATCTATATGTCATCTGATCCCAGTAAACCCAGTCATCGGTAATCTGAACGCCAAATCACTGAACCCCACAGTCCAAGCAGGAACGTTCAGAGGCTAAATAATTAAAAACCTTTTTAGCACCTCATAACAGTGATCCCTCCTCTCTCTGTCTCCCTCCGTTCATTTCTCTCTCTATCCCTCTCTCGTTCTTTCTCCCTCTTTGTCTCTCTCTCCCTGCGTCTCTATCTCTGCCTCCTCCCTCTATCTTCCTCTCTCTCCCCCTTTCTCCGTCTCTTCCCCTTTGCTCTCTGCCCGTCTTGCTCACTCAACCACCCTCTTTTCTACCCCTCCTCCTTTCCTCCACCCCTCCTTTCCTCCACCCCTCCTTCCCTCCATCCCTCCTTCCCTCCACCCCTCCTTCCCTCCACCCTTCCTTCCCTCCTTCCCTCCACCCCTCCTTCCCTCCACCCCTCCCTCCATCCCTCCTTCCCTCCTTCCTAACAGATGGCTGAGCAGCTGATGACTCTGGCCTATGAGAATGGCATCAATCTGTTTGACACGGCGGAGGTCTACGCTGCGGGGAAGTGAGTACGAGGCTTTCACAGATCACTGATGGATCTCCAGTCACTCGAAGCAGACACGCCCAGACAGATCCCACCTGAGTGAGGGGATGCAGTTTCCTTCTTCACATGTCAGGCAGGAGGATTTCAATCGTTTCAGGACATTGACTCCCCGAGGTTGACTCGGGGAGTCAACTTTTTATGATCGCCTCCTCTCGTCTACTTTACGTGTACGAGGGCGTCGAAGTAACCCTGTCTGCATAAACATGAAAGGGAGCCTCTTGTCTCTACATGCCTTCAACATCAGCACACACATCACTTACTTTTAGACCCCCCCTCCACACACACACACACACACCCCTTTACCATGACAGCCTTCTAAAGGGCTGTCTTGATGTGCTGTCCTGCTGTGGTCGGTCTGCCGGAGCGTGCTGGTGAGCAGCAGGGTTGGACATGGTTTGGGAGGGCTGACTAGTTGCCTGCAGCAGCCTTAAGATCAGCACCTCTCCTTCTCTGAGCTGCCCATCTGGATTCATCTGGCTCTGTCATCCGTGGGATGAATCCAAATAATCCCAGAGACGATCCTTTTTCTCAACCGTACCTTAGATTAACACCCCCCCCATCCCACCCCCATCGCCCTGCTCCTTAATCTTATTTTAAATCCTTCTCAGAATTAAAAGTTCCAGTAGGTTCCAGATGACCACCTGTGATAATATAACATACATTGATTATTATGTCAGTTAATTTGGTCGCTATTTAGGCTGCAAAGAGGTTGTTGTTAACCGCTTGAGCACATAGCGTCCTCACCCAGAGAGGGGAACTGTGGTGCCCAGCATGACCTGAGCCGGGGTGAGAGATTAGAACACGTGACCTTCCTCCCCACTGGAGCTGTGACAGGGGTTCAAAACCTGAGATTATCAGCTTGGCTCATGTGTTAAAGGTGCTGTTTGTGTGTGTTGTGCGTCTTGACCTCTGCTGCTGAGCTGTGGGGCTTAGGCTGCCCTAGCTAGCTGGGAGCTCCACACAGGGGAGGAGAGGCAAGAGGGGAGGGAGGAGGGGAGGGAGTAGAAGAGGAGGAAAAGAGAGGGAGAGTGCAGGGTAGGATTGGAAACAAGAGGAGGAGCAGGAATGCGGTGGTGGGATGAAGGAGGATGAGATGTAAGGAGAGAAAGAGAGGGAACAGTGGAGATCTGAGTGGCAGGGAAAAGTGAGGTCATATGAGAGAAGCGTAGAGGAGGAGAGAAATCTAAACATCTCCACAGGAGTCCTAGCCTGGTGTCCTGGTTGGCATCTCTGGGTGTTGATTCATACACCAGAGGAACCAGGCAGATAGCCACGAGGCTGGGGGTCACTGCCCTGCTGGCCAGCTGCCTGCTCTCTCTGTCTGGGGGGGGTCTTCCTGTGTTTGCAGTGTGCCTGTGTGCACTGGACCCATGACTGAAGCCCTGAGCCACAGAGGCAAACATGGACACCCTGTCAGTATGACCTCTGACAGGATCAGCTCATACCACAGGAGCACAATGCCTGCTGTCAAACACACTGTCAGACACATCGCTGGCGTTTCAACCATGAAACAGTCGCAGATGCTAAATGTTCTGGAGGAAGCTTGGTTCTTGACCCTGCGTTGAAGGACTGAGTGTGGAGGGATTTTATAGGCACCTGCATGGGCACACGCCCACACTCTCTCTCTCTCTCTCTCTCTCTCTCTCTCTCTCTCTCTCTCTCTCTCTCACACACACACTCACACACACACAGAAAGACACACACACTCTTGCTCTCACACACACCCATAGACACGCATGCGCACTCACACACACTTACATACACGCACTCTTAGTGGAGTGGAGATCTCCAGCCATGAGTAAGATAGTGGTCCTTGACCTGAGGGCACGAACACTAACATCTGGCACTCTGACCCTGGCAGAAGCAGCCCTCCTCCTCTCCTCCTTCACTCCTCCTCTCTCCTCTCCCCTTTCACTCCTCTCCTCCTTCACTTCTCCTCCCTCCTATCCTCCTTCACGCCTCCTCTCCCTCTTCATCCCAGGCTGGCCTGGCAGGGCAGGAAGAGGGCCAGAGGAGATGAGAGGTGGAGGAGGAAAATAAACACAAAGCAAGAGGTCCAAGGGTCCCCCTTTGGACCTTAAATAGTCACTTCCTTTCTACCTTTGTGTTATTTTCCTCTCCACCTCTTCATCTCTCTGCCTCTCCACCTTTGAGAGGGAAGTCAAGAGGAGCAGAGGAGGAGAGAGGAGAGGAGAGAAGAGGGGAGGGGAGGAGTGGGGAGGGGTAGGGACAGGAGGAGTGGGGAGGGGAGGAGTGGGGAGGGGAGGAGAGTTATCACCTGCTAACTGAAGTGTTCCCAGTTCTAATGAGTTCATGCTGTGCTAATTATCACCCCCACTGCTGCTAATGATTCATAGAGTATCTGTTGCACCCCAGCCTGTCTCACTGTGTCATCTTAACACAGATTAGCCTACTTTAGCCCGACCACACACCAGGCCATTCTAACCTAGATTAAGCTAGCCTACATATCAGGATATCCTAGCATACATTAGACTACCCTACACACCGGGCTAGCCTGGTCTGACATACAAACCTACAATACCTTGTCTTGAGTTACCTACTTTTATGTGGTCCAGCTATGTTAAACCTCTTGTCAGTTCCTAACTTTAGCTTCCTGCCACATTGTCAACATGCGGAGTTCATGAATAATACAGTGCAATGTACCTTAGCACCCTGATAGTGTATATATGTGTCCTGTTTTACATGTTGTTTAAATATTTATTTTAGGCATTACATTTAACGCTTGAGTTCATTGTCCCTGAAATCTATTCTCTATCCCTCTCTTTCTGTCTGTCTGTCTGTCTCTCTCGCTCTGTCTCTCCCACAGAGCGGAGGTGGTGTTGGGAAATGTCATCAAGAAGAAGGGCTGGAGGTAGGTGAAGGCAGGAGTCCATCCTGAGCCTCAGCTCTCTACGCTGACCTGGTGTGTGTGTGTGTGTGTGTGTGTGCCACTGTCTGGGATGAGACTGAGAAGGGAGGGAGAGAGAGAGAGGATGAGAGGGAGAGGGAGAGAAGAAGAGAGAGAGAGAGAGGAAGAGAGAGAGAGGGAGGGAGTGTTAAAGAGTCTGAGTGAGCTAGGCCAAAAGAGATGGGGGTGAGGGAGTTGAACGTGAAAGATTAATGCAGGTAGCAAGGCCATGGCAGAGCTCTTGTGTCCCTCGTCAAGGATGCTGAATAATGGATCAGCCTGGAGTGGGAGGCCTGTGAGTCTGCCGTCCTCACAGCCAGGTCGCTGTGCGTGTGTGTGCGTGCGTGCTGGCGTGTGTCCGCTGGTGGAGCTAGCATGCGTACGTTCAATTGCCGTTTGATAAGTGACCTACGGGAGTAGATGTGTTGCGCTCTGTCATCCTGCCTGTCACAATTTATAGGACTCATCCCTTTACAAACTCATCCCTTCACACACTCACCCCCTCATGCAGAACAGTCTGTATGCAGTGTTTGGGAGTAGCAAACTGACTGGGCTTCTGTGTGATTTTTGAAACGGCGTTCACAGCACAGTGGGACAGGTGCCATGGCACAGACACGCAAAGTGTTGTTTATGTTGTCGCTGCTCATCTCTGTTTCAGGCGTTCCAGTTTGGTGATCACGACGAAGATATTCTGGGGTGGAAAGTAGGTTCACCCTCTAGTTTCATCTCTGCATGACAATGAACTACCCACTGAAGCTAGCGCGCGTGCAAATAACCAACCAAAATCTGTTCCTCATTTTCATCTAGTCTACTGTACTGTTATCCAGTCAATCAGTAGGGTGTTTATGAGTACAAACAGACGTTTGGCTGACTGGGATACTGACGTCAGCGTGGCTGTGATGGGTGGGTGGGGAGGTGGATCTGGTGACGGCAGTTAATGGGATCAAGTTTAATCCTGGCTCATCTGATATTGTATCTACTACTGGCTCAGCAAAGCTGCTATGGAGCTGACCCGACTGAACATGCTAATCACGCGCTGTACAGTGGCACAGGTCACATGATCCACACACACTTCCTGCCTGGTATCCTGGTGATGACACAGCTACACTTGAATGGAATGGGATAACAGTAATGACAACAATGTAGTGTGAAGACAAGGGGTGTCGCACAGTGGTGTAACATTGGACTGTATGTTGAGAAGGCTGCAGGTTCAAATCCCCCTTTGGATAAAGAATTGATGAGAAAATACATTTCATAACAATAAGTCAATTATAAGCATCTTTAAGAGACAGTGTCACGGCCCTTGTCATGGACAAGGCCATGTGAGGTGTCAGCAGGCCCAGTGAAATCCGTCTCTGACGCTGAGCTGTTTCCACCCCCCTACAGAGCAGAGACTGAGCGAGGCCTGTCACGGAAACACATCATAGAAGGTAAGCGTCCGCCCGCTCTGACCAACACGGCCATGGCTGCTCTCCTTTTGGCTACGCACTGTACAACCACCCTGAATAAAAGATATCAAATATATTCCTCTCTAATGAACCACTGTGGCTCCAGGGAGCAGGGAGGCTCCAGCGGGGGGGTTGTGGGTAAAGCTGAAGCAGCGTCGGCTTCCTATTGGTAGAATCCCTATCATAACGGAATCCTCCCGGAGGCTGGGCAGATACAAGGAGAAGAGGACGGTGGAGTTGGAAAGCAGGACATCATTGTTGCTTTTGTGGTTGTGTAGGTTTAAAGGCCTCGCTGGAGAGACTGCAGTTAGAGTATGTGGACGTGGTGTTTGCTAACAGACCGGACCCCAACACTCCCATGGAAGGTAAAGCTCCAGTGACCTTATGACCTATCGTTCCTATGACTACCATCCTCCCTTCCCTTCATCCTTTCCTTCTTTTTTTGTCTGACTGCATCCATGTTTCAATCCCTTTGCAGTGTTGCCAGTTCAACTAAGAATCTCCCTGAGACAGCTCAAGCCGATGGACATGCAGTATGCATGCCTTGTCACTGAATAGCACAGGCCAGAGTTGCGTACGCTGGCTTTGAAGCTCAACGTAAGACAGTAGAAGCCGGAACTTACACGCGTGTGAATTGACTCTGTTCTCGACCGGTCTGTTCTAGTTTCGTCTATGGCCGGAACTGGTAGATTGAAGTGAATGCTACGCTGATCCTCGTGTCACACTTTGTTCATCCTCTCCCTCTCCACTCTGTGCCTGGCCAGGGAGGTCAGAGCACGCTGTCTGAACACAGCTCATCACCAGGCCTTTCGCAGCCCCCCCTCCCCTTCCCCTCCCACGGAGACCACAGCCCTCATGTAGCCGTTAGCCTCGTCTCCGCCTCACTTCGCGTTATCACCTTGACTCATTTGTAGTCAGCGTCGGACTACTCATTTGCATGAAAGAGATTCATGCATAGCCACAAAATGAAGACATGTCTTCATGTAGTGGTTGAGCCCCCCTTGCCCCCCAGAGATGTGTTCATGGCAACCCCCCCCCCCTCCCCCAGTCTGACCTGAAGGAAGCCTTGCTGGTAGTTCTATTAAGCTGCAAGAGCTGTCCATTTATCTATTTATTTAGCCATCTGCCCTTTCCAGAGTTCAGCCAGTTTACATGGGTGGCACGGAGAGCCCTGAGTCCATGTCTGCATAGCTAGTTAGGCCATCTGCCACTGCTCTCTCTGGCCTCAGGGAAGGAACGATCATCCCCAACCCCTTCTCTGCTCCTCCGCTCCTCTTTGAATCCCCCATTTTTATCCTCTTCTCTCATCCTCCTTTCTCATCCCTTTCTTCTTCAAATGACAAATCTAATGTCATTTGCAAAGCCAATTTCACAAGTCAATGTCACAGTGAGCTTCACACACGCTCAGCGAACTGCCCCTAAAGCAACCTCAAAGTCCTGAGCAACCTCAGGATGATCAACTCAGTGAAGGCTCCCCTCTTATTCTCTTGTTCCTGTCCTCCTCTCTTACTCTTCCCCTCTCCTTCTCCTTCCTCCACTGTTATCCTCCTCTCTCCTCCTCCTGCCTCCTCCCCTTTGTGGACGATCGTGACTCTTCTCACTTTTCACTCACTCGCACGTTTGCCCTGGCAGAGACGGTTCGAGCGATGACCCATGTGATCAACCAGGGCATGGCCATGTACTGGGGAACGTCTCGCTGGAGTCCTATGGAGATCATGGTGAGGCAAACACACACACACACCCCTCCCAGTGTTGCTGCCGTGCCCTGTGGAGGGCGAGAGAGTGAGCCCTGCTCCCTGTGTTGGCCTGTAGGAGGCGTACTCGGTGGCACGCCAGTTCAACCAGATCCCACCCATCTGCGAGCAGGCAGAGTACCACATGTTCCAGAGGGAGAAGGTGGAGGTGCAGCTGCCTGAGCTCTTTCACAAGATAGGTTAGTACAGGCACAGCACAGACACTGCACAGGCACTGCACAGACACTGCACTTATACTGAACAGACACTGCACAGACACTGCACTTATACTGAACAGACACTGCATAGACACTGCACTTATACTGCACAGGCACTGCACAGACACTGCACTTATACTGCACAGACACTGCACAGGCACTGCACAGGCGCTGCACTTATACTGAACAGACACTGCACAGACACTGCACTTATACTGAACAGACACTGCACAGACACTGCACTTATATTGAACAGGCACTGCACAGGCACTGCACAGACACTGCACTTATACTGAACAGACACTGCACAGACACTGCACTTATATTGAACAGACACTGCACTTACACTGCACAGATACTGCCCACATTCTGCAAAGATGCAGTATGGATACCCAGCAGATGCTAGAGTTTTTGCCATAGAATTGAATTCATTGTCTCCAGTTTCTTTGACATGCAGTCCCCTCACCTCTCCTCAGGTGTCGGGGCCATGACATGGTCTCCCCTAGCCTGTGGCATCATCTCAGGAAAATATGACAGCGGGGTACCCGCCTACTCCCGAGCATCTCTGAAGGTACACCCCCCCCCCTTCCTGCTCAGTCTGTCCCCCCCACAGACATCAGGATCAAATAACATTGAAATACCCAGCAATGACTGTCCAGGCTTGTCCTGCATGGTGAAATCAATACAGTGATCTATAAATGCAAAGTTTCACCCAAAGGTAGAGCTGTAGGCAAAGTCAGGGCAAATACTCATCTTACTTGTGATGCTGTTTGACCCCCCTGTGTGTGTGTCTGCTCTTCCTGCCACCCTCTGTGTCGTGTCCCTGGCCTTCCCTGCTTCCTGTCATAACCAATGTTCTCTGTGTCTTTCAGCTTCGGAAAGTTGGTGTGTCTCTTACCTTGAATGTTTTTTTTGTCTGTTTGTCGGCCATCTTGACAAACACGCATTGTTTACGCAGACTACTAGCCCGCAGCTGAGGAAGTGCTTAATATTTGATGTCCCCCTAGATGAAGCACACACATCACTAGACTCAGCGGTGTGTCGAAGTGTGCGCTGTGTGCGCACTGAAGGTTGTGTGTTACCTCTGGTCGGGTGTGAGGCCAGTGGATATTTTGGGGTGTTGTCGTCGGAGGGCTGTGTGACGAACTTCCTGTCGCTGACATTTTGCACAGCGCCTGCACAGCACAGCTTGTTATCAAACATCTTCTCTGAGAGGATCAGTGTTGGTTAGGAGCATAGCTGAACACACGTGTGTTCAGTCCTCACAGCTCCCCATAGCAGCTTAGAAACAAGCACTGGTCTGATGTAAATGTACCTTTAAGCAGACGCTTATCCAAAGCCACATACATGAAAGGGGATTTAAATCTGTGGTCAATATCTTCTGATATCTACTGAGCAATTGCTTCTTCCCACATCCCCCCCATGTTGATATCAATCATTAAGTTACCCAGTCACAACACAAATGAGTGAAAGCAAGACCCCTCCACACACACACACCTACACACACACACACTGGGTGTGTAAGTGTGTGTGTGTGTGTGTGTCCAGGCAGGGGTCTCCCTGAGCAGGTAGAGGAAAGGCAGAGGGAGGTGAGGGCCTCCTGGAAGCCAGAGCAGCGTGTTTGAAAGCAGGGCCCTGGCTGTCACCGGTTGGCCTCCGTGTGGCCGGTTGCGGGCAGGACTCTGGTTTTGAGCTTGTGCGCTGCTGCTGTTGTTTCCGACAGGGCTACCAGTGGTTGAAGGACAAGATCCTGAGCGAGGAGGGCCGGCGTCAGCAGGCGAAGTTGAAAGAGCTGCAGGCAATCGCGGAGAGGCTGGGCTGCACTCTGCCACAGCTAGCCATCGGTACGCGGGAAAAAACCTAAAACAAAAAAAAACACACTGCCGCTCTCTCTCTTTCTGTCTGTCTGTCCGTCCCCTCTGCCGCACGCTCGCTCCGGTGACTGACCATTGGTGTGTGTGTGTGTGTGCGTGTGTGTGTGTGTGTGTGTGTAGGAGCAAGTGTGTCTGTATTGTTGTTTTATTGTGTTCTGTCGTGGTGTAAAAGGTCAGCTACTCTGGTTCTATAGTTCTGAATGGCGATGCTATGCAAAGTACTGCGTGTGTTGATGAGGCGCAAAAGTGAGTGAGTGAGTGAGTGCCTGTACAGAGAGTTTTCCCTTTCCCCATGTCAGCAGTAAAAGGGCATCCCAGACATAAATTGTGTGAGTGGCCGGTATTGATTCCCAGTCAGGCAGGATGGAGAGGGGAATGTGTGGTCTGACAGAAGCTCTCTCCGGCGAGACAGATGACGACAGAGGACCTGAGGAGTGAAAGGAGAGAAGCTGTAAATCTGGAGGATCCCAGATCAGATAAGATCAGGGTAGATTTGTCTCTCCTGCAGTATTGAAGTTATAGATTAGGTTTCCCAGACCGTTAGCCAACCTCTAGATATATAATCCGTTATACAAGAGCTTGCTATTTAATCAGTTATCTTAAAGCCAGCTTTCTAAACCATTAGGCCACAGTTAGCTAACCAGCCCATTAGCCAACAGCTAGGTAACCATGCAACCCCCAAGGGCTTCCTAGACGTCTGCACATCTACATCCTGGATTGTTTGTTTGACCGTTTCTTTCCCCTGAAAAGAAAAGCGCAGATGTAGCAGATGGCCTTGTTCAGTAAATTCCTTCAAATGCATGTTATTGAATTCAAGTACATGTAAAGGAGTAGAGTAGCGAATGCAATACTAGCTAGACATACTGCGCCGTTCTGAAACAGATTAAATGAAGTCATGAAGATGAAATACCTGTCAGGCCTGACCCCTGACCCCTGGCCTGTGACCCTGGGCCCAGTGGTATTTTGAGAAGTGATATATTGAGGACATAAATGACAACCCTGTGTCCTGTCAAGTGTCATCAGGTTTCTTCCTGCTCTTCATATTCCTGGACTGATCAGAGGACGCTTCTTTTGTTAGCATTTCATTTTTAGGGTTATCCAGGAGGACCAGTCCTGTCTGTGTTTCTGGAGGATGGCTGCATGGTCATCTGTGGTCTATACTCACCCAGATTATAATCCAGCAGGATTACTCCATGTCTCCACACCCTCAGCGCCTCTGTAATCAGATTAGGTCCACTCTCCCTTGAATGATTGAGTGAAAACATCGTAGAGTCGGTATGTGTGTACAAGGGGTTGTGTGCGTGTATGTGTGTGTGTGTTTGTGTGTATGTGCGTGTCATGAAGTGGTGCTTGCCTTGAAAGCTGGGGTTTAAATTGGTTTTGGTCACGTTTACTGGGATTGGTTATGTGTTTGTCATGTCTACTTTGATTGGGTATATGTACCAGAATGAAGAAAGGCACAGGTTGGGTGTGTGCTGAAGGGCGTGTGGGGCTACAGATTGGTGTGTGTGTGTGTGTAGCATTTGTGATGTTACTGCATGTGTCATGCTGTGTGAGTGCGTCTATGTTGTGTAAGCGGATGTGGGCCTTTTTGTTTGCATGTGTGCGTGTGAGTGCTGTGGGTGGGTAGGATGTCATTGTTGTTTACCCGTCACCTGCAGCGTGGTGCCTACGGAACGAGGGGGTGAGCTCCGTCCTGTTAGGGGCGTCCAACGCTGACCAGCTGATGGAGAACATTGGAGCAATACAGGTGAGGCCGTGGCTGTGTGTCTGTGTGCATGTGTGTGTGTGTGTGTGTGTGTGTGTGTGCGCGCGTGTGTGTGTGTGTGTGCGTGTAGGTGAAAAGTGCGTTCATTTCTCTCTGGCTGGTGGCTCTTTCTGTAATGGTTGAAACGTGATCCGGCTCAGCCACTGCAGTCCATGTTGGGGCCTCACAATCCATAGATCTGGGAAATACGGCATCTCTCGCACACACATAAAGCTTGCTGTAGTATGCATGGATGCTCTGCTCTTCGACTTGATAAGGTCATCAGTCAGTGTTATGTGACTGGCTCCAGGCACTGCCTCTGCTTGATAAGCTGCATTCAGTTAATGGGATTTTCAAACCAATAGGGTTTCATGTCCTGTCAACACAGCCTGTCTGGCCTGAGGTGAACTGCACTGGAGCTCCTTCTCCTCCACTTCGGTGGGCAGAACTGGGTGTGTGTGTGTGTATGCGTTCGTGTGTGTGTTTGCGTACATATGTGTGTGTGTGTGCGTACGTGTGTGTGCGTGTGTGCATTGAGAAGGGAGTGTCAGTGAGTACATTTGATATTTAGTTTCTCAAATGTTACGCTTACATTCCCAGAGCCTGTCATAATGTTCGCATGAGATGTACTGTATATACAGTGTGTCACTGCTACAGGCTGGCCAGCTCAATGGCAGCGAGAAATACCATGCTGTGTGTGTGTTACACTGTGTAAGTGTGTTATGCTGTGTGTGTGTGTGTGTGTGTGTTACGCTGTGTGAGTGTTTAATTTAGTGTGTGTGTGTGTGTCATGCTGTGTGTGTTATGCAGTGTGTGTTATTCTGTGTGTGTATGTTATGCTGCGTGTGTGTCAAGTTGTGTGTGTGTCATGCTGTGTGTCTGTTATGCTGTGTGTGTGTCATGTTGTGTGTGTGTGTTATGCTGTGCGTGTGTCATGCTGTGCGTGTGTCATGCTGTGCGTGTGTCATGCTGTGTGTGTGTGTTATGTTGTGTGTGTGTTATACTGTGTGTGTGTTATACTGTGTGTGTGTCATGCTGTGTGTGTGTGTGTCATGCTGTGTGTGTGTGACATGCTGTGTGTGTGTCATGCTGTGTGTGTGTGTGTGTGTGTTCCTGCTCCTCCTTCACACATGGCTGACTGGGGTCTCCCCTGCAGGTCCTCCCCAAGTTATCCTCCTCCATCACCCACGAGGTGGACAGCATCCTGGGGAACAAGCCCTACAGTAAAAAGGATTACCGCTCCTAACCCCACCCAGGGCTGCACCCCCTGCAGCGCTGCCCAGCGCCGCCCCCCCCCCCACACCTTTGCCTGATCCTCTGTTTGCTTGAGCTTTTACTGAGTGAGCCCCTGGCGCATGAGTCTGGCCACACCTGGCCCACCCAGGGGAACTCATTTCGACCCAAAGGGAAAGGAGAGGAGCGGGGAAGCCTCGCCCGGGTACCCTCTGATGAGGGTAGATATTTGTCTTGTTCTTGCGGCTGTCGGGTGTCCTTCCTCCCAGGGATAGGAAAGATTGCCTAGAGGGGACCAGCAGGATCATGCCGAAAAGGGTTATTAGAGGCGCGCTCATGAGATAAATAAAGTTATTAGCATCAAGTTCGGGCTTGGAGACGAGTTTAAAAGGAGATGTTCGGAGAGATGGAAAAGGTGTAATCGTGTGGTTTTGAAGTTGGTTGAAGATAAAGTTGCGGGCTATGGGGTAGTAGTCGGTTAATGGGAAGGACAGTGTGCTTGGGGAGAGTGTGGGACAGGATGTTAGGGTGGTGTACTTGTAGAGGAGGGGGAGGGGGGCTTATTTGGTGGGGCTAAGAGAGCTGGGATCGTGCGGGTAAGGGCGGCGATGGGGAGAAGTGGGGGGGCGCGCGTGGGGGGGGGCTGGAGACGCGTGGGTGGGCGAGAGAGGGGAGACGGGCGGGGTCGTGATCGGAACTGTCCTGTTTGCAACTCATGTATCATAATGTACCGTCATGTACTGTCATGTACCTTCAAAAATGTACCATTATGTACGAAATGTACTTCATTGGTACATCATGTGACCATATGTCCTATCTGTGTCCTGTCAGGGTCTGTCTGTTCTCACTGGCTACTCTCTTCATCAACCAGCCTTGTGCCCAGGCTGGGAAACAATTAGCACTTTAGTACTGTGGAGGGAGGGAGAGGGAGGGAGTGGGAGGGAGGGAGAGGGAGGGAGAGGGAGGGAGGGAGTGGTGTACAGTTCATTGGAAGCTTGTATTTAGTTCAGTAAGAGTTCCCCTCTGGGCCTTCCTTTCCACCCCTCCTCCTGCATAGCAGTGGTACAGGTGTCTCAGCCCAGATCAGCCCCCACGCTCTCGCTCCTGTCCCCACACACCAACTGAGAAACCAGCTGATTGGACTGAAGTAAACAATTCTCCTTAAAGTCATCCTCTTATTGGCTTATTGGCTTATTACATGCCCCTATACTGCTTCCACCTGGCCAATCTGAAACAGGGTATCCACAGGAGGGGTTAGGGAAGGAGGGGGTCAGGGTGAGCTCCTGGCTGGCTGGCGCCCTCCTACTGTGACCAAGCACAAAGTGGCTAGCATGAGACTCTCCTATGTCCCTCCAAGCATGGACCCCTCCTCCTCCTCCTCTGTTTCTCTAAAGACCGGGGACCTCCGCTGAACTCTCACAAGCAAATGGCCGTAAACGCACGCAGCTACTAAACTAACCAATGTGAATAAGAAGGTGTCCCGGGCCGGCGGTGCCCCCCCCCCCGGTGTCTGCAGGGGTGGATGGGAGACGCGGCAGGACAGGAACGACCAGGACGGCGTGTGGGGGTCGTGGGACCGAGGCGTGCGTTTAGTCCACTGATCTGGTCCGACCTGTCGCAATTTTACTACAGCAAATAATACATTTGTGTCATTGCCGTTGGTCCTGTGTGTGTGGTGAGGGGAAGGGGTGGGTAGGGGTTGGGGGGGGACAGTCTGTTTGTTGTTAAGGTCAGTTGTATCTGTTGGTAGGTGTACATTTCTTTTGTTGTGTGGTATGTCTGAGTGAAGAATAGAAGTGGCAAAAGCCCCAACATTTGTTTTCCTCTGAGGAAAGAGAGGAAAAAACGTGTTTTTCTGTGTGTTGCTTCTCTTAGCAGGGAAATAAAACAAGTGTGATGTTAAAGTGCGTAACACGTTAAAGGTCTGTTAGAAACGTACTGAACTCCCGTCCAGACATGACGGCCCTCCGCGTGAGGACGGCCTGTCGAAGCGAAGTGCAGCATCTCCAAACTTGGAGGACATTCTGGTTTCCTTCTTACGATCCCTTTCAATTTGACCTGTGTATCTTCCTAACGCCTTGCTGGTTACCTAGGTGATAACAACCCCTCTGTAAAGCATTGAGTGATAATGACCATGTACTGGAGACATAATCCCAGTCATCAACGCCCAATATAGGCTATGTTCCTCTCACCCAGACCTCTAAAACCATAGTCTTGGTATATTTGACTGGTCAATGGTTTGACCTAGTCTCAAACTCCCTGTAAATTGGACCAGCATATACCACCTAGTCTGAGTAAATTGGACCATTATAGACTTAGTTTCTGTCACTTGGACCAGTGTAGATCTAGTCCCAGTAAATGGAACTTGTGTAGACAGTCTTAGTTAATCAGACCATGTTATCGACTTAGTCTCAGTATCCAAGACCAGTATAGAACTAGTCCCAGTAACATGGACCAGAGTACGTCTAGTTTCAGTCACTTTGACTAATGGATACCAAGTTCCAATGTCCCAGACCAGTGTGGACTTTGTCCATCTAACCTGGACCAGTAAAGTTACCCTGACCAGTATAGATGCAATCCCAGTCACCCAGACCAGTGTAGATCTAAACTTAGTTATATACTGTACCTGTCATGGCCCCTTTTAGTAATAACAACTTTACCAACACAACAAATGGTTGTAGAGTTAGTCATCTTCGAGTTTATAAAGGCTTGTACAATCCCTAAAATGACGTCAAACCAGCTGTTAGACAGTCGTACGTTACCGTAGCTCTGAAACGACCAATCAGAATCTCAAACCCGGCCCGGTATTTGTAACGATACAACTCCTCATTCTCATGGAACAAGCCATCTGAAAACAGATGACTTGTCAAATTGAAGCCTTTAATGTTAAATGTTGGTAGTTAAAAGAAGGGAGGGGGGGTAGTTTTCCTCCTCGTAATACTGTATCAATGTGAAGAGAGATTGAAAGTGAAGCGTTGTTAGTTACAGTGAATGCTGCGAGTGGAAGATAAGAGTCCCTCGTTGGAAATGGCGCTATCCTGAGACTCAAGACATCTTCTGTTTGTACATAGTTTGAACTTTGTATATATTTCTGGTCGTGATCACCTCTGCCTTTTTTCTTTCTGGTTTTCTTTTGATTTGCAGGCATTGCTAACTGCACTGTGCTTGAATCCAAATTTAGACAACATGTACAGCTTCGGTCTTTAATGAAATGACAATGAACAACATAAAAAGAATGATATATAACAGTTTCCTGTGTCCGTGTGTTTGTGTTGTCCAATCCCCTCCCTGCTTGGCAAGAGGGCTGTGTGTGGTGTGTGTATCAGGGTTAGGATGCACAGACAAACAGCTGCTCCTGTGAGAATCGGGAAGCTGCGACATCATGATCCACGATAGCTTTGCTCTTTTTATGATAGATTTGATCTGATTCAAATATAAAACACTTGATGATGTTATGTTATGTATGCATGTAGAAGGTGATTTTATTCAAGGTGACGTACAGAAGTGGGCATTTTGAACCTCTTGATCTCCAGTTTTTTTTGCGACCCAGCAAGCACATGCTCTGAAAGACTTGTGTCCTTGATTTGTCTTCTTAGATCATGTTGTCATGCTGTGTGTGTCTGTGTACACACACAGTGGGCTACCACACCCCACGACAGGCTTTTGAAACCTCGTAGAAGCCATCTTCAACAGAACAAGGCAGGAGAAGGGACAATGTTAAGGCTTCGGTTAGACAAGCTGGGACGATGTTAAGGCTTCGGGTAGACAAGCTGGGACAATGTTAAGGCTTCGGGTAGACAAGCTGGGACAATGTTAAGGCTTCAGGTAGACAAGCTGGGACAATGTTAAGGCTTCGGGTAGACAAGCTGGGACAATGTTAAGGCTTTGAGAAGACAAGCCATCCTCACAGGTCACTGAGCACCAACATTTTATAGCATATTACTTCATACATTGACGGGCAAACGTAACTTCATGGCATTCATTTACAATACACTTGAGATGTAAATGCACTTCTGTGAGGTCATAATACAGGGCATAGTTACACTTTAGTGATTACTGCACATCTGTGAGGTCATAGTACTGTACAGTACATNTTTTTTTGCGACCCAGCAAGCACATGCTCTGAAAGACTTGTGTCCTTGATTTGTCTTCTTAGATCATGTTGTCATGCTGTGTGTGTCTGTGTACACACACAGTGGGCTACCACACCCCACGACAGGCTTTTGAAACCTCGTAGAAGCCATCTTCAACAGAACAAGGCAGGAGAAGGGACAATGTTAAGGCTTCGGTTAGACAAGCTGGGACAATGTTAAGGCTTCAGGTAGAGAAGCTGGGACAATGTTAAGGCTTCGGTTAGACAAGCTGGGACAATGTTAAGGATTCGGGTAGAGAAGCTGGGACAATGTTAAGGCTTCGGGTAGAGAAGCTGGGACAATGTTAAGGATTCGGGTAGAGAAGCTGGGACAATGTTAAGGCTTCAGGTAGAGAAGCTGGGACAATGTTAAGGCTTCGGGTAGACAAGCTGGGACAATGTTAAGGCTTCAGGTAGAGAAGCTGGGACAATGTTAAGGATTCGGGTAGAGAAGCTGGGACAATGTTAAGGATTCGGGTAGACAAGCTGGGACAATGTTAAGGCTTCGGGTAGACAAGCTGGGACAATGTTAAGGCTTCGGATAGACAAGCTGGGACAATGTTAAGGCTTCGGGTAGACAAGCTGGGACAATGTTAAGGCTTCGGGTAGACAAGCTGGGACAATGTTAAGGCTTTGAGAAGGCAAGCCATCCTCACAGGTCACTGAGCACCAACATTTTATAGCATATTACTTCATACATTGACGGGCAAACGTAACTTCATGGCATTCATTTACAATACACTTGAGATGTAAATGCACTTCTGTGAGGTCATAATACAGGGCATAGTTACACTTTAGTGATTACTGCACATCTGTGAGGTCATAGTACTGTACAGTACATAGCTACACTTGAGTGATTACTGCACATCTGTGAGGTCATAGTACTGTACAATACATAACTACTAAACCTTAGTTATGAATGCACTTTTGTGAGGTTGTCATAGCAACCTGGGCCATTGGCTTGGTTTGTTGAGTTGGTTGATGAAACAGTGGTATCATATCCAGCAATACCTCTTTCTGGTTTTCATTATAATTTATCTCTATACAATGGATATACTGCTCCTTAGAACACCACATATGAATTAAGTAATGAGAGATGACCAACAAAAAACATACAAAATACAAGCACAAACAACAAGATGGTTTACAGAACAAATAGCAGATCCTCAGCGATGCAGACCTCTAATCTGAAAGGAACTCGAAGGAGAAGAAAAGGATGTTTCTTAGGTTCTCACTGGAGGAGAGACCCCCCCTCCTCCTCCCCCTCCTCCTCCTCCCCCGCCCAGCATCAGAGCAACACCAGGGACAGGACACGTGACTCAACACCCCTGGTTTTCACCTCTGATTGGGCCACAACACACACACACACAGTATTGTACAGACACAAGCACTAGCCCCTGCATGATTCAGAGAGCATACACAAACACACACACACACACACGTATTCAATCAGTGTCCATATCATCACAACGGAGTGCATTTCTCAGCAGAGAGTCTAACTTCTCCGTGTGTGCGTGTCGGCCCTCCACACCGGTCGCTGAGAGCGTTCTGGTCCTCAGCTGGTCTCGGCCCAGTCTGTCTAACTCCTCCATGTTCTCCTCTCATTCTGTCTGCTCCAGTCAGTCAAGTCAGTGGTGCTGCCCTCTGTTCTGGCTGGTTGGTGTGGTGGTGCAGCTTCTGGCCTGAAGGGGGCACTATAAACCATTGTCTTGATGTGAGTCGTCTCTCCTGCTTCTGTTGGTGAGGAGTGGGGATCCACCTGAGGCGAAAGTAAAACAGTTTAATGCAGATAACAACATGATGATTGTTCTTTTATTTCATATCAGATTCCTGGTAGCTCACTGGTTAAGTGTGCGTATGACATATTAGCTGAGGCCTCATTGCAGGGGCTTAAATCCCTTTCACCCCTTTCAGCTAGCTATGTAGGAAGCAAATGACTTGAATCTTACTTTTAAACAAGAAGCTATAAGTATGTTACATACTTTTTAATAAATAGATTTGAATCTATCCAATCTTCACCAATAATAAATTCATTGTCTTTCAAGGTACTGCAATTCAGCTGTGTTTGTCCGTTAGTAACAAACATGTAAGCACACCCCCATGATAACGGTTGCCTTCTTCCAAGTATTTGAACGTTATTGACATTGTGTATTAATTGAAACAAATGGGTTTTAGGTGATGTCATTCAATAAACGTCACCAGATGCCATGGCTGCAAGCCAATGCCCCCCCATATCGTCAGGCTGAAAGCTACTCGCCACATTGTCCACAGAGAAGGACCGTCAGCCAGCCTTCCAAAGGTCCACAGCTGACTAATAATAAGAACAGTACATCCTGGCTGCAAATATTTCCAACACAGCCTGGGGCTGGCTGGAGTTGGCACGTTTGGGATGATTTCACGGTCTGCCTAGAGGCAAACTCAGAGTAATAGCAAAGGCTGTCTCCTATCCATGTGCCCCTGGTCTGCACGACAGAGACTCATTAGAGACTAACAGCTTCCTGAGAAGGAACCTGTGGGAGGAGAAGCATCAAGTCATCATGTCTGCTCAATTCAGTTTCACTACCAACCAAACCAAGTGTCAGCAAAAAAAAAACATTAATGGGGGGAAAAGTGTTGGTGTTTAAATAAGCAGACTCTGCATTTCTGTCAGGATACTTCCAGTGTCTCTGTCTCTCCAGGCCTGTCACCTAGAATCCCTGTTGGAAGACATCTGTGTGTGTGTGTGGTGTTGTGTGGTGTCTGTGTGTGTGGGTGTGGTGGTGTGTGTGTGTTGTGAGAGAGAGAGAGAGAGACCTCACCTTCCTGACAGGTGAGTCCTATCCAGCCATTGAGACAGGTACACCGGCCGTTGCGCTGGTCACACTGGGCCTTGTTGTCACACTCACAGCTCTCTGAGCAGTCTGGCCCATAGTGGTTTGCTTTGCAGTCTGATCGTACACACACACACAACCACACACACACACATGAACACAACCACACATGCATACACAAAGAGGTAAGTCTATAGTCTGTTTAACTATGTAAACAGGTTAAGAGCCACTGGACCTGGTCAGGCTTACCGGTGTCACACCTGGCACCTGTCTTCCCTGACGAGCACAGACACTTGCCAGTCAAGGGGTCACAGGGTGCGTCCTCCTCACAGTCACATACCCCTGCACACCCCAGTCCAAATGTACCCTGCTCACACTCTGAGAGGAGAGGGAGGGGTATAGATGCACAAGAAGGGGCACGATATTGAATAAACCTGTGGTGTTATGTGTACATATATAAATGTAACCGTTTGATCCGAGGCCAGCCTAGGCTAAGTCTGGATACTAGTGGCTCATCTATGTGGCCAGGATATGCTTGTGTCGTGGTGTAGGTTGCAGCGGTGGTGGGGTGGTGCTAGGCAGAGGCTAATCATTAATTGTTAGTGGCGCATGATGTACCTCACGTACCTTGATGGCTTGGCTTGGCTAAATTAATTTTAGCGTCCAGCTCACCTCTCTGGCAGCGGGCTCCATGGAATCCAGGTGGGCAGATGCACTGACCAGAGGAGGGCTGGCAGGACGCTCTGTTCACACAGTCACACTGGAGCTGGCACAGAGGGCCGTGGAAGACCTGCGGGCATTTGGAAGGCGGATGAGGAAGGAGGGAAGGTGAAGGAGAGGGAGAGGAAGGAGGGAGAGGAAGGAGGAGAGAAGCGGAAGGGAAAGAAGAGGAGGGAAGGGAAGGGAGGGGAAGGGAGGAAGAGGAAGGGAAGAGGGAGAGCGGGAAGAAGGAGGAGAGGGAAGGAGGGAGGGAGAGGAAGGAAGGGAAGGAGAGAGGAAGGTAAGCGGAGGAGCAGGAAGGGAGGGAGGGAGAGAAGGGAAGGAAGGGACACGAGCTGCAACTCGCGTCAACTCACTCACCTAGGCGCACAAGGGAAGGCGATCGCCTCCACTTCTTCTGAGAAGGCCCTACCCCCCTCCACCCCCCCCCCGCCCCCCCCCGGTACCAGCAGGGCCTGTTTCTTTGTGCCAAGTGAGAATGTGTTTTGCATGGACCCTGTCCAGGTGGAGTGCGCGTTGAGCTGCCCCTCCCAGCCCCAGCTCACCCTGCTGACAGGACCAAGCAGGCCCTGGAGCGCTACGATGACAACTTGACCGAGATTATGAGGAGAGCGCTGGCGGAGATATGCGCGATGCTGAGAACGTTTGGTCAGGATCGCAACTACGCTCTGAACCTTCAAACTACATCAAGCATTTCATGCCACAAACCTGACCAAAATTGTCTCTCTCCGTTCCTCTCCTCCACAAATCACTTACTCCTGCCACATCCACTTCCTGCCCGCTCCTCCAATCCACAATCCTCCTCCTCCTCCCCCTGCTGCGTGAACCTGTGCTGAAAGCGCCAGCTTCTGCTGTAGCGATGCCCGCGATGGTCCAAAGTTTAATTACCTCATCCAGCACCCTGGGGAAGTACTCTCACAGCCTGGCCTCAAGCCTGGCTATCCGCTGCTCTTAATCTACGACCTGTGCATCTCACATCCTCCCTTGCTGTCCTCACTCCTCCCTGTCTCCTCCTACTGCTGTTCTCTCCTACCTGCCCTGCGAACTTCCTGTCTCTCTGCTTGCTCCATCTGTGTCTGTTGTGCCTTGTCCTCTGTTATGGTTCTGGTAGGGGAGACGGTGGTGGTGTGTGCGGCCTGGATTTGGGAGTGTGTAGTGTTGTCTCTGCGTCGTCATGATGTCGACCTTGTGGGTGGTGCGTAGTATGGACGTGGGGGTGTTGGATCCGTATGTTCTTGGTGTGTGCACGTGGTCGTCTGCTGAAGCCTCACCACTGCTCCACCCGCACTGGCTCCAGTGGGAATACGCCTGGGTGGCCACACTGGCAGTTCCTGTTCACGCCTGTGTTTGAGTCACGAGTGCGGGTTATCTACACTCACGACCTAGCTGGAAGGCAGCCAAACCTCCAGCAGGGCACTTGACAAAACGCAACACACAATAGCAGGGATGGATCATAGTTGGAGATAATGCGGATTTCCATCGAAGGTGAATTCGTTTCAGCAGTTAGAGACAGTCAAGTAAAACAGAAAGTGTACACCAGGTCACAAACAATAAACAACAGACACCGAGTAATGTTGAATAAAACACAGATGCCTGTTTCTAGACTGACCCCTGACCCTCTCCAGCTCCAGACCACCTCCGTTCTCTCACCTGTGTCACAGCGAGGTCCTGTCCAGCCAAGGCCACAGGTACAGTTACCAGACACACTGTCACACACACCCCCATTGCTGCAGTTGCACTGCTGGAGACAGTCTGCTCCGAACCAGCCTGGGGCGCAGCCTGGACACAAACATATGTTGTTTAATATAATATCGCTTAATATCAATTAATATAATATCCCTTAATATCGCTCCAATATAACGACTGAAACCTTACCATGTCCACAGTCCTCTCCTCGTCTCCCGGGACGACACACACATCTGCCAGAGACAGGGTCATTCTGCGCCCCCTCTCCACACAGTGCCACTCTGGTACAGTCTAGACCATACCGACCCACTGGGCAAGCTGGCACACACACAAACACGTATGAACGTTTACCATACTCATACAGTCCTGATATGGCCATGCCTGACTACGCTCTGAAGACAGCTTAGATGTGAAGCTGGTTTCCTACTATACAGGCAGGACTCTCTGTGGGTGTCTGTCTATTCGTGGCTCCGGTATCTAAAGAACCACTGTGTATGACGACATTTGAATCAGCAAAAGATAAATATATTCGACCACTACCGTGTTGCTCTGCATTAAGTTACGGAGCCGAGGATCTCACAAGAAATGCATTCAACTTTGTTAGCACTGCACTAGTTGGCACAAACTCTGGCTGGAAGGTGAGAATGATGGAGATGCTGGGCTGCAGATGAGGTGGAGGTGAACTCACTGATGTTGCAGTGTGCTCCTATGAATCCAGGAGGGCAGTCACATGACCCGGTGGAGGCTGAACACTTGGCCTTGTTCAGACACTGACACTTCCTCTCACAGTTAGGTCCGTAAAGACCCGACGCACACTCTGTGAAGCACACGAGCAAACACACACATGCACATAAACACACACACCATGATTAAGGAGAGTCTTGGTGAAGATAGACCTTGAAGGGTTGAGGAGAGATGATGAATAAAGAGATTGTTACTGAGCAGGGACCATCAGCGAAGGGAGAATACATTTTAAAATTACATTGAATATGATCGATTAATTAACTAAAAGAAAGTAAACATTATCAAACACCTTAATTAGATCAAAGTTGACTGCTAAAGTGAGAAACATTGTGGGCAATTACTGGTGGTAGAAGAGTGTTTCCTATAGAAGAGTGTGTTTGCTACGTACTCTGGTCACACCGTGGCCCATGGAACCCTGGGGCGCAGTAACACAACCCAGACACCGGGTGGCAGTGTTGGTTTGTCTCAGAGCACTGGCACACCTGGTTGCAGTTTAGTCCAAACATCCCAGGCAGACAGACTGAGGACACAGTCACACACACGCACGCACGCACACACACACACACACACACACACACACACACACACACACACATATAAGATATGTAAATAGGATTAGCCACAGCCTCCATGTGTAAAGAATTGGAAATAGTCTCCAGATCTGACATCCAGCTGTGTGGAAGGACCTATTCCAGATGTCCTCAGAGCCAGTTCACAGAGGGTGTGTGCGGATATGCATCTAAGCATAGGGCGGGTACAGTTTATCTAGGTAAATGGCACAACTTCTCTCCTAAACTCCTTTTAAACTACGTAGCATGGCCAGATTTAGCAACTCCTCATCTTCTAAGAGTTGAAATGAGATCTTAGGAGGTGATGTGTGTGATCCAAGTAACTGCCCTCTGCAGTGATGCTTGGGTAAAGAGAGGTGAGGGGGAGACCAGACTCTGGTCTTGGGTAGATCAGATGTGGCAGCGGAGACTCACTGTGCTCACAGCCGTTCCCCGTGAAGCCGGGGGGGCAGCCGCACTCCCCAGAGACGTGGTGGCAGGAGGAGCCCTGGGGGCAGCTGCAGCTCAGCTCGCAGCCCTGCCCGTAGCTGCCCGGCAGACAGGCTGGGGAGGGAGGGGGGGGAGGGGGGGGAGGGGTTCATGTACATCAGTCACTCACACGTTTAACCGATCTGCAGGTACACTTTCACTTTTGTGGAAACTGAGACATCTAACGATTTAAGTAATCGGATTTCTTGAGTAAGTAATACAAAACTATTTCGATTTAACGCTGTAGATCTGGGGGAATCACTATTCACTTGAACAGATTGTTTAGATAACGTAAATAGTTGAATGTAATCCATGTGTCCACAAAAGCGAGGCGTATTCTGAATGAATTTGGGGTTTACAGTGGAAATGAGTAGAAACAACAATGAACTGAAGCACCACAGTGGTCTGCCTGAGAACACCAGTGACTTCAGGAATGCATGGTCTATGGGAGCAGAGTAGATGCACACAGTAGAGTACAGTAGCGTCCATCTGAGTTCAGTAGAGTCCAGTAAAGTGACAGTGACCTTTATCACAGCGGGGTCCCCTCCATCCAGGTGAGCAGTGGCAGTCTCCAGTGACGTGGTGACAGGTGTCTCCATGGTTACACTGACACCTCTCCTCGCAGCCAATACCGAACAGGCCCTGGCCACACACTGTGGGGGGATGAGGGATGAGGATGAGACAGAGAGACTGGGGGAGACTGAGAGAGACACACACAGACACCAATACCCAGTCTTACCTTTCTCACAGTGCTCTCCAGTCCAACCAGGACTGCAGTTGCACTGGCCTGTCTGCCTGTCACACAGGCCTCCATTCTCACACACACACTGCTGCTGGCAGTCCTCCCCAAACCGACCAGGGACACACTCTGGAACACACACACACACACACATCATCTATTTATCCAAGGTTTGCTCATGCGGGGGCCACAGTTGGTACAAGCACATTGACACAGTGAGCCTACTCTCATGTCCCTCAGTCAGATGTGGCAACGAGCCGGAGAGAGATCACACGTCAACCCAGAGAGGAACAACATCCTCAACACCATGGAAACAGTCCTGGGTGAGGTTCCCACTGAGGGGAGCTACAGCTCATCCAGAAGCTGCGGTTTGACCTGTTTGCCAGAAATACAATACAACTGACTGACTGGATGGGTGGCAGGCTGGGACTGACAAGCTGGTTGGCGTCTGACTATTAGAGTCGGCTGGCTGGCTGGCTGGCTGTCTGGTTGGGGTTGGCTGGCTGGCCGCCGGTTGGCTGGCACTCAGAGGCGATGATGTAGCTACTAAGTGGAGAAACTAAGAGCTCCAGCAGCAGGATTAGAGGTTTCCTCTTGCAGTAGACTTGGAGCAGAGAGGGAGCTGTGTGGAGCTGCAGTCTGGTGAGGTGTCTACAGTGTGTGTTTTGGACAAACCCTAAAGGAGGGAGGGGGGATTAACTGTGGAGTGAGAACAAAACCACAGGCCAGTGTTGTGCCCGCTCTCTGTTCTGCAGTCCTAGCGAGTTCCCAGTGAGTTATTCTGCCTGACCACACTACTGACAGGATATCATGCTCTTCTATCACCAGCGTCCGCAGCTAAGCTAACAACTTCCTCTAACCTTTCTTTAGACTGTCACAAGGTGTGTTTGTGGGAACAGGAAAGGGAGATTCTGCAATGTAGCACTATGTGGTTATTAGCCAAGGGACTCACCCAGCTCACAGGCAGTACCCATCCAACCTTTTGCACAGGTACACTGCCCGTTGGTTCTGTTACACGTGGCTCCATTCTGGCACAGGCAACGCTGGAGACAGTCCACCCCATGGAAGCCCGTCGGGCACTCTGGGAAAAGGAGTTGTCTTGTTCACAATTTTGTACACGGAGAAAGATGTTCACACAAATGCATACTCTCTCACACACAAACCGTCGTGCATACAAACACTTAAACACACACACAAACTCACCCTGTGTGCAGTTGGGCCCTGTCCAACCTGGCGCGCAAACACACTGCCCACTTGCTGGGTGACAACTGCCGTTGTTAAGGCAACCACAGGTTTGATTACATCCGTCTCCGTAGAAGCCAGATGAACAAGCTGACAGAAGAATACATGGAGCAGATGGCACAGTCATGTACCTGTACATCACATTTGAGTTTACGAATGTAAACTACAAATGACTGTACATTTATAAACTGTAAACATCTCATACATAGTATAGGAATGATACATGTAACTGTGTGTTGAGGTGTGTGAAGATGTCAGACTAACTCAAGTTGCAGTGGGGGGCCGTCCACCCAGGGCGACACACACACACTCCGCTGACATGGTTGCAGCTACCTCCGTTCAAACACACACACTTCTCTTGGCAGTCCAGACCATAGAATCCCTGAGGACAGGCTGCAAGACACAGGAACACACACAAGATAGCACATATGAACACACGTAAATCCATACACAACCTGCAGGGGTTGATAAAAGGATGGCCCCTTTTGTCCCTTTTGAGGATGCAAGGAATCACAGAAGGAAGGGTGTGTGTGTGTGTGTGTGTGTGTGTGTGTGTGGTTGCCCACTACTCACTGCTGTGTGTGCACTTGGATGGGATAAATGCAGAGGGTTACAGTTTTTCTCAATTGTTTACACACATTTTCTGGTACTCGAGACAAAAGGACCACAACATGTAACTCATTCACCAACCCCCCAAACCAATTCTGCTAAACTACAAGCACAATTCCTGCTTTACACTCAAATTTCAGTTCTAAAACACACTTTTTCAAAACACTACACACAATTCTCTGCTTTTGGCACAATTTTCAGGCAGAAAATATCTTGTTTTCACAATGAACACACTGCCATTCAAATATGTACACTGACTCATCACAAGGGCAAACACCCGTCACACCCGTTTTACAATTAGCAATCAGAACTTTAGCATAAAAGGGCAACAGGTGAGCTGTTGCAGTTTTTGAGCAATGGATGCCAACATTGGTAACAGAGGCAGAGCCAGAGGGGTGAGAGTAAAGATGAGGAGGATGGGGAGGACGAGGACGAGGAAGACCAAGGACCGTAATCTCTAATGAGATCCGAGCCACTTTGGTTGATCATGTGGGCAACCATGGTCTAACAATGAGGGAGGCTGGGCAAAGAGTACGGCTACATTTGAGCAGGTACACTGTAGCATCCAACATCCGGACTTTCCGAAATGAGAATAGGTAAGAAATATACTCTCACTAGAAAATTGCAGTACTGCATATCAATACAATAGTCAATGAGTACAGTAGTACAGTATTGCCAGTGAACTGTTCTGTAGGACTGTAAAAGATACTGGAAAGTATGTTTCAAGTATTTAGGAAATGTATACCTACTTTGTATTTACAGTACTGTACTATTTGTTTGGCAGAACTGAAAGATTACCAACTCAAAGTGGTCAGGAACGTGTTCTGTATCCTGAACAGGAAAATTCTTCAGTTGTTTTGTATGTAGTGTATGTTCAACTTTGTGTTGGTTGGGAATAGGATGTGTACACTGTGTACATTGTTTTTGCAGAAAAAATCAAATACAATTTTACCGTGCATTTGTGTGTTCTGAGCATAAAAACAATTATTCTCAAATATTTCACAAACAAACTTTGTACTGTTGTTTGTACTGTCTGTAGTAAGTGAAACACTGAAAACACACAAACTGTACACTGAAACACTGTAACACACAAAAAGGGCCTAAGTCATTATGATGAATGGAGACGAAAGTGTTTTACATTCATCATAGTGTTACATTGAGCACATCAGTGTGCAGATGGTTCTTATAAATGTTTATACATATGATGGTTTGTGTGTGTCATTTGAAAACAAAATCCCATTTTGAGAAGAAATAACATTGTTTTGAATGTAAAGTTTCATTTTTGCAGGAGAATTGAGGGGGTTTGCCCATTGTGTGTGTGTTTTTGGTGGGATTTGGTGTAGAGTTCTGAGAATATGAGGCAAGCTTTCAGAAAATGTGTGTAAACAATTGAGAAAAACTGTAATTTCGAGTATGTGTCACCATACTTGACAATACGTCACTTCACTTCACTCATATGTTAAGTCTCGGGAGGTTATAAAGGTCAAAGGGAAAAATGTCAATAGAGGTCAGACGTTTTTATCATCTTACGTTTCTCGCAGAAGGTTCCGGTCCAGCCCACCTGGCAGATGCAAGCCCCGCTCACGTGATCACATGACCCCTGGCTGTTACACTGGCAACGATGACGACAGGCCAGACCAAACGTTCCTGATGGACATCCTGGGGGGAAAAGTGTGACAATTCCCACAACCACACATTTAATGTGATATCCTGTACTTTCAAAGTCCAGATGCCTAAACTCAAACGGTTCATTGACCAAAAAAAATGAATTACAGAGAGCACACATACTCACACACATACATACACAAATGCACACCCACATGCTGTACACATCCACACACAAGTACATACTGTTCACACACATGCATATATACTGTACACACACATGCATATATACTGTACACACACACGTACATACTGTACACACACACACATACATACAGTACACACACATACACACATGCTGTACACACACACACACACACACACATACATACAGCACACACACACACCCCTCTTACTCTGATGGCAGCGTGTTCCGGTGTATCCAGCCTCACAGTTGCACTGTCCCGTTATGACATCACAGCTCCCGTCTCCATTCCTGCAGTCACATGACTCGCTGCAGTCCTCCCCCCAGTGGCCCGCATCACACGCTGCCATGGAAACACCCCAACAGGACAAAGACCTGCTTACCTTCACACTCAAACTCAGAAAGTTCATTTTAGAAAGCTTGTTTCAGAAATTCATGATATCCTTCCTCATCACGTGATCTTCCATCTCATCTCATCTCCTCGATGCTGCTCTGGGAATACATCTCAGAACCAACTCTAATTGGAATTACAATCTAAGACAAATATTTACCCTCCATCTAAGTTGCTGAATGCGTATGCAGATATAATGCTATACTGATCTAAATGTAGCCCAACGATAAGAATATATGTTTTGTGTCTGTGTGTGTGTCTAGCTGTTCCAGCACCTCCTTTCCTGCAGCTGTGTGTGTGTATCTACCTATCCCAGCTCTTCCTTTCCTGCAGCTGTGTGTGTCTAGCTGTTCCAGCTTTACCTTTCCTGCAGCTGTGCCCGGTCCACCCAGGGGCGCAGGTACAGCGCCCAGTCACAGGGTGGCAGCGAGCGTTGTTTTCACACACACACTTGAGCTGGCAGGCTGCACCAAAACGTCCCGTTGGGCAAGCTGGATAGAACACATATAAATGTGCAGGCAATGAATACAGACATGAAGACACACTCGCGCAGAAGCACGCACGCTCTTTGAAATAATACCATGTGTATTACATCATTGCATTTGAATATGGTGTCATACTAAAATACATATACAGTAGGTCACATATACAGGGTACATTGTTCGATTGGGCAAGCTACTACTCAAACATGCACACACACCCACACCCACATAGACACACACATCATGTTTTATTGAGCACACATGCTGACATGGCCTCAATCCAACCCAGACAAACCTTTTGCGAATCGTCACTAACACCACGCTTCATGTACAACCCCGAGCAGACGCAACTGAGACATTCAGCACACCCGTGACACTAGCTCATGTGATCTGTCGTTTTTTAAAACTGAAATAACATTTACTCTGAACTCTGAAAGCGTGTGTGAATAGGACTTTGTGTGAGAGGTCTGGGGGGCTAGGTGGTGGGGAGGCAGAGCTGGCTGACCAGGCTGCTTAACAACCAAATACAAAGAGCTGTTTATCCATCCTTAACACCTGCCTCTATCTATCTGTCTATATCTCTGGATACTGACTGCACAGTAATGCATGGGATGTCACAATAGCCCTGACAAACTTTCTACATCAAAGGCATGTGATGTCACAATAGTCCTGACAAACTTCCTGCATCAAAGGCGTGTGATGTCATAATAGTCCTGACAAACTCCTCCATCAAAGGTGTGTGATGTCACAATGGTCATGACAAACTTCCCGCATCAAAGGCGCGTGATGTCACAATAGTCCTGACAAACTCCTGCATCAAAGGCGTGTGATGTCAAAAATAGTCATGACAAACTCCTGCATCTAAGGCATGTGATGTCACAATAGTCATGAAATAGGTTATGTCAATCAATCAAACTTTATTTATATAGCCCTTTATACAAGTCATATAACAGAGGGTTTTGTATAATATGCCAGTATTATGCCCATAGAACTGCATGTAATGTCCTGATCACTAGTGGTGACCAGTAGAAGGGACTGACCATTCTGGCACAGCTTCCCCATGTAGCCAGGAGGACACAGGCAGGTCCCATTGTGTTTGTCACACACTCCCCCATTCTCACACAGGGGACAGACCTCCCTGCAGTCTGCACCCCACCAGCCCTCCAAACACACTGTAGCACAGAGAGAGAAAGAAGCAGGAGGGGGTCATAATCATGATCATCATTGTTGCTGACATCATCATTAGCATCGTTAACGTTCTAATCATTGTTGGCATTTTCATCATTGTAATAGTCATAATCATTATCATCATCATCACAGCACCATACGATAGCATTCTGATGGTCTTACCGTTCTCACAGTGTGTTCCTCTAGTGCCCGCAAGGCAGTGGCACTGCCCTGTCACTTTGTCACACGGGGCACCTGTACATTTACAGGCATGGGCACATCCCTCTCCAAACCTGCCCTCAGGACAGTCTGAAACACACACAAACAAACAAACAAACAAACAAACAAACACACAAACAGTCTTCAAGACATCATCCCCACATGTCAGTCCCTACATGTTTCTTTGCAGTGTGTTATCTCGCACCCTGATGAGGCCTCAAGGACCTACCTTGGTCACAGTTGTCTCCACGGCGACCAGCAGGGCAGTGGCGTTGGCACCTCCCTGTTATGTGGTCACAGGAGACTCCAGGAGGGCATGAGCACGTCTTCTCACAGCCTGCTCCGTAGGTGCCGGGGTCACACTCTACACAAGGACCACAGCCCACAAGATGATATGTGAGACGTTCACAAGCTCACACACTGGTACTGAACATTACTCTGAGGATCGCAGCAGATCTTCAGCAGATCTCTAAGGTGAACCGAGGGATGTGCGAGTTGGACTATGATGCGTGGGTAAAAGAAACACAGGCACGCTGACCTTCCTTGCACGTGTTGCCTTGGTAACCCGGCTTGCAGTTGCAGGCGCCGTTGCGACGGTGACATTCCAAAGTGTTCTGCTGGACACACTTACACTCCTCGGAGCAGCCCGGTCCGAACGCCCATTTAGGACAGGCTGGACCAGGAAACAGAGAAAGAGAGAAAGAGAGAGACAGATATACAGAGACAGAGAGAGGGAGAGGGAGAGAGAGAGAGAGGAAGAGAGAGGAAGAGAGACAGAGAGATGTAAAGGGTTGGGTGTGAGATTAAGTATGCAGAAGGGAGTGAGAAGGTACAGGACAGTGAGGGAAAAGAGGGAGATGAAAAGGCATAGGTATAAAGAGGTGAGAGGTGAGGGATGAGAGGTGAAGGGTGAGAGGTGAGGGGTAAGAGGATGAGGGGTGAGAGGTGAGGGGTGAGAGGATGAGGGGTGAGAGGTGAGGGGTGGGAGGTGAAGGATGAGAGGTGAGGGATGAAGGGCGAGAGGTGAGGGATGAGGGGTGAGGGATGAAGGGTGAGAGGTAAGGGATGAGAGGTGAGGGGTGAGAGGTGAGAGGCGAGGGGTGAGAGGTGAGGGATGAGAGGTGAGAGGTGAGGGGTGAAAGGGTGAGGGATGACACCAGCAGGACTTACGCAGGTGGCAGAAGCGTCCATAGAGTCCAGGATCACACAGACAGGCTCCGTAGGTGCGGTGGCAGCGCCCGTTGTTGGCACAGTTACACTTCTTATTACACTGCTTCCCATAGAGACCCTTAGGACATCCTGCCACATCACACACTCCCTTTAGACATCCTGCCACATCACACACACCCTTTAGACATCCTGTAACACCACACACTGACGTATATATCTCAGACACACCATACACACTTATATTTGACATTTTATTCATCTAGCAGAGACATTCATCCAAAGCGCAATTCAAATAACACAGACAATCAAGGACCAGAATTGCTAGATTTAGAAGTACTTCTGTGGTTACTATCAAGGAATGGCCTGCAATTTTTACCCGACAAGTGAGACCTCTCACTTTAAACATAACCCACACCAGCGCTGAGATCTCACCGCAGAAATGCAACAAGCTGACCTGCCCACCCAGCTGTGTTGAAGGACCAGCTTCAGTCATCCGGTAGACTGAATGCATATTGCAGGCCAAATACATGTCAACAATGGATGTTAAAGATGGGGGAAAGTGTATTCGCTCCAGATGCAGACGGTGACTCACCGTCCTGGCAGAGGTCTCCGCTGACGCCAGGCGGGCAGCGGCAGCTCCCGGTAACGGGGTCACAAGTGGCCCCATTCTTACACTTGCAGCGGAATGAGCAGTTCTTACCGAAGAATCCCTCTGAACAAGCTGTACACACACACACACACACACACACACACACACACGAGGGCTAAGGTGTGCATGTGTACCGTATTGTCTGTTCGTGCATGTGTATGTGTGTGTGTTTGTGAGTGTGTGTAAGTGTACAGAAGGGTGTGTGTCCTCACTCTGGTTGCAGATGAGACCGCTCCAGCCATCGGGGCAGACACAGCCGTCCCTCTCCGGGCCACAGCGCCCCCCGTTGGTGCAGTCCTGACATGACAAACTGCAGTCATGGCCAAACGTGTCGTTCACACACACTGCAATCATCACAAGGAGATTAGTAACAATAAGCCTTAATTTCTCTGTATTCACATCTGCCAACAAGATCTAATTGTATAATTCAATGTCTTGGCTGTTACAGTATTGGTATAGTGTAATAGAGAACAGAAACAGATGATCAAAGTTTCATCTATCTCAACCTAGCCTGGCTGTAGAGGGTGAGAAAGCGCGAGAGAAGGTTCTTGATAGTAGCTCTTGATGGCAATACATATTTTGTAAGTGAAAGCGTTATCGAAAGGGAGGTATTTCTGGAGTTTTAGAGTGAGACAGTTCAGGAGAGGAAGACAGTTAAGGAGTGAGAAAGCAGTAGGAAGTGAGACAGCAGTAGGAAGTGAGACAGCAGTAGGGAGTGAGACAGCTGTAGGGAGTGAGACTGCAGTAGGGAGTGAGACTGCAGTAGGGAGTGAGACAGCAGTAGGGAGTGAGACAGCTGTAGGGAGTGAGACGGCTGTAGGGAGTCAGACAGCAGTAGGGAGTCAGACTGCAGTAGGGAGTGAGACAGCAGTAGGGAGTGAGACAGCAGTAGAGAGTGAGACTGCAGTAGGGAGTGAGACTGCAGTAGGGAGTGAGACAACAGTAGGGAGTGAGACAGCAGTAGGGAGTGAGACAGCAGTAGGGAGTGAGACAGCAGTAGGGAGTGAGACATCAGTAGGGAGTCAGACAGCAGTAGGGAGTCAGACAGCAGTAGGAAGTGAGACAACAGTAGGGAGTGAGACAGCTGTAGGGAGTGAGACGGCAGTAGGGAGTGAGACAGCAGAAGGGAGGATGCTGAGGTATGCACAGTGTCTGTTAATGATTAAGCAGCCAGGAAGCCAGGCCTGAGTTTAGCCAAGCTGTTAGCAGAGACTCCCCAGGTGTGCTGGTATTGAGGCCTAATAAAGCTGGACTCATCAGGGCATCGCTAACCAGCCAGACTGGCGCTCAGCCACAGTCCCCTGCATGCAGGGGGAGGAGGAGGAGGATGTGGATGTGGAGGAGGAGGAGGAAGTGGATGTGGAGGAGGAAGTGGATGTGGAGGAGGAGGAACGGGAAGAAGAGCACCAAAGTGTTTCTGGCATGTGCCATGCAGTCGTGCATGAACATGCCTGTATATGTAGTGTGTGACAGGTTCCAGAGCGTGTCTGCAGAATCACTGACCAAACTTCTCAGCCAGCGTGATCTCCGCCAGCAGCTCTCCCTCATCATCCTCGTAGTCATCGTAGCGCTCCAGGGCCTGGCTGTGGTCCTGCAGCAGGGTGAGCTGGGGCCTGGGAAGGGGCAGCTCAACAGCGCCTCCACTGGACAGGGCCTCCACTGCACCCTCCAGAGCTGTGGAGGGGGGGGGGGGGGGTGGAGGGGGAGGGTGAGAAGAAGGGAGGGAGGGTGGAGTGAGTGAGTGAGTGAGTGAGTGAGGAGGTAGTAAGGCAAGGAGAAAGAGGGACACAAATACTGTATCTAAATAGGCCCTTATCTTCAAAACCCGACAACTCAGACCATAACAATCTAGATGGCTGATTGTGAGAACTCACGGATGCAGGAGCTCCGGTCCTCGTCCAATCGGAAGCCCCGACGACAGAAGCACTGGAAGGATCCAGCGTTGTTCTGACACGTGTGATCACATCCTCCATTAGCTGCCAGACACTCATCTACATCTGCACACACACAGGTACAAAACACATGCTATATTACGGATCTGATCTTTGGCAAGTGTGTCAGATCACCTTGACACAAGCCAGGTTCATCTCAATGGTTCTTGACTGGGGCTGGACCGTACCATCGCAGCTGCAGCCGTCTGAGTTGAGGCGGTAGCCAGCAGCACAGTAGCACTCATACCCCCCAGGGTAGTTGGTACAATCCTGCTCGCAGCAGGAAGAGCCCTCTCCGCACTCATCTAGGTCTGCCAAACAAAGCAGAAACACGCAACACGCACACACAGTTTTAGGAGTCAGTCTAACACACACAACACAGTTTTCAGTCTCCTAGCTGATGAAGCCAGTGCGTCTCACCAATGCAGGTCTTGAGGTCATTGTCAAGCTGGTAACCCTGGTTACAGGAGCAGGCGGGGCCATTGGTGGAGTGCTGGCAGTGGTGGGAGCAGCCCCCATTGTTGGTCTCACAGCTGTTTACAATCTCCATCTCAATTCCTGATACACACACGGATGCACATACACGTGCACACATGTACACACACATTGACATAAAAAATCACTGACAATAAACGCTTTTTCCTTGGCCACACAAAGCCAGCCCCACAGAGTGACAGGTAAGCACAGGTAGAGGCAGGTAGACACAGGCAGACAACATCTGATGTAAGAGAGCAAAGCCTTACGGTAGCATTGTCTCCCATCAGCGCCCAGCTCGTAGGCTGTGTTACACACACAGGCGAAGGAGCCCAGGGTGTTGTGGCAGCCGTGTGCACAGTTGGCCTCCTCCACCTCACACTCATCTATATCTGTGAGAGGAGACAGCCAGACAGACAAGGTCACACATACACAGTGCATTGCACAGCTCAACACAGTACCGTCACAGTAATCAGTCATTACTGAGCAGTTATCAGTATAATTGGATCTGTCACGCCGACTATCTCAGGGACTAACAATATGGCAATGACTACCGCTGTGTTTATGACTGTGTCAATCACCATGACTACCCCTGTTATGTCTATGACTATGACTACCACTATGTCTATGACTGGCACCATTACTGCAGTGGACACGCCGTGAATCATGACTATGACCATGACTGTCGGTATAACCAGAGCTCGAAGTGGCAGCTGGTGGTCCAGTGCTCCTCTCACCCTGGCAGGTCTTGCTGTCCTCTGCCAGCCTGTAGCCCACCCTACAGTCACAGTGCGCGTTGCCTCCGTCCACACGGCAGTCGTGCATGCAGCCTCCATTCCTGTCCAAACACGGGTTCTGCACTGTGACGGAAACACACTTGTCAATCACCACCACACACTGTCACATCCTGGACACGCACAGTGTGTAGAGTACAGGATAGAACAGTAGAGTACAGTAGGATAGCTTAGAATCGTGTAGACTGCAGTAGGATAGAGTAAACCAGAAAAGATTAAAACAGAGTTGAGAGCAGTAGATCATGTCTGGATTCACAGAGGCTGAGTTGAGCCTGTCACAGCATGTGATCTAGGCCTGATGGGAGCTTGCAGTATGGCACAGATTAGAGGATGGAGCCAGCAGCCAACAATTACATCGTAAAAACCTCTAAAGCCCATCATTATTTAAAATCATAATCTTCCCCCACTCTGAGAGAACTGTCCCTTCTCACAACCCCAGAGGAGGGAACGAGGGAGAGAGAGAGAGACATTCCATGAATTGTCATAAAATAATGAGGTTTAATGTTGAGAAAAACAGGAAAGAAACTATCATCCAGACCAATTGCTCGTGTCTCATCTCTTGACTGGAAGCATGACTTCTCTTCCCAGACCTTCTCTGATAATAATGTTATGACAGATCCCGCTCTCGCGTCACACTTTCATTTCTCTGACAGGGCCATTCACAGGTCACCCTGACCTCCATACAGAGGTGTGTGGGAGGATTTGAGTTCAGTAGTAGCCTCTGTTTAAACCAGAGGACAGAGGAGGCTCTCAGGGTGGGGGACAGACAGAGGAGGTCCTCAGGGTGGGGGACAGTCAGAGGAGGTCCTCAGGGTGGGGGACAGACAGAGGGGTCCTCAGGGTGGGGGACAGACAGAGTGTTCCTAAGGGCGGGGGACAGACAGAGGGTTCCTCAGGGTGGGGGACAGACAGAGGAGGTCCTCAGGGTGGGGGACAGACAGAGGGGTCCTCGGGACGGGGGACAGACAGAGGGGTCCTCAGGGTGGAGGACAGACAGAGGGGTCCTCACATTTGCAGTGCTTGCCATCTTCCTCCAGCAGATAGTTGGGTCTGCAGCGACAACGGAAGTGGGCAGGAGACTGCTGGACACAGTAGTGCTCACACCCCCCATTACTGATGCTGCAGGACTGGACGGCTGCAGAAACACACACCAGCACACACACGCACACGCACACACACACACACACACACAAACACATACATACTCAATAAAAAATACATATATGACGTTAGGAACACTGCTTCAAATAAAACTCATTTGTAGTTCGGAAAAGGAGTTCATTTCCATTCCAGACTGGCCACGGGGTATTCGGAATATACGCTTTTTCAGGGAGATTCCGACCTCAGAACTGACACCAACACAAACACAGTGCTGAGCGGCTCGCTGAAGACCTCTGAGCTGTGAGCCATTAAAGAGCCATCAGCCCACCAGAGCCAACAATCACACAGGATCATCCCCCAGCAGGAAGGACATCCCCTGCCTGACCCTATGACCTCCAGCTCCCCTGTCTCTCGCTCGTCTCTCTGCATGCCTCCATCCTGCTTTATGCTAAGCCGGTATCCACGGACAACAAGCCTGATGGACAGGTCTTGGAAAGGGCCACTGTCCTCATGGGGGTTGCAGGGGGGAGGGGAGTGGAGGATCTAATAGCAGCCGTTGCGTGGTTCCTTGTTGAGACCAAGCGGAGAGTCATCCATCATGCCTGAACTGTCATTCCTCTCTGTCAATATTATTCATCTGCACGCTCCATTCATCCACACGCTCCATCTCTGATCAATCTGCTCTCTGCTGGAGTCGTAACAGAGTGAGCTGGAGAGAGAGCGCAAGAGAGAGATCGTTTCGGCTGGAGGGCGAGAGTTGGGAATAGACCAGGAATGATGAAGTGGCATCAAGAGCCATGTGTTCTTCTCTCCCCTGCCTGTGTGGCCTCTCCTGATCCAGTGTGTCGTGATAGAGGTGGTTCGGTCACCAGGTTGTTTGAGAGTCGCCTGTCAGCTCCCTCTCCTCTTGTTCTGAGCTTTAGCTCAGTCCGTCTGAACATTCTTCTTCCAAGCAGGAACCCCAGGTCTTCCATTCCACCTCTGTCACGCACACTCATACAGACTGACGGTCAGTCCACATGGGCTTCATGCTTGTTGTAACCGGTCATCTCAGCTGTCACACTGGTAACTCTCAGGGACCCCTCCGTTCCTCTCCCCTCCTCTCCCCTTCGCTCCCTTCCTTTCCTCTCCTCTCCTCTTCTACCCTCCCTTCCCTTCCTCTCCTCTTCCCCTCTCATCTTCTTCCCTCCTCTCCTCTCCTCTCCTCTTGTACAGCACACCTAAAACCAGACCTACGGCCAAGACAAACAGCATGCATGTACATTTCCATTCATCATGTCAGAGGAGACACCGTGTGTACATTCCTCAGTGTTAGAGCTGATGTGGAGTTTACACCAGAGAGCTATCAGCAGGTTGAAAAGGCGTCCACTCCGTGTGAGTAGGGAGAGGGACCTGAGAGGAGAGAGAGGTCATGGAGGACGGTGATGTGAACACACAGGAGACATGGAGCAGAGGAATGGCACCTCACGCAGCTTAGCTATAACGGCTGTGCACAGCTGGAATGTGTATGTACAGTATGCGTGTGAGTGCGTCTTTGAATAGGTGTTTGTATGTGTGTGTGTGTCTCTTCATGTGTGTGTGGGTGTGTGTGTGGATATCGTTGGTGGGTGTGGCTGTGTTGTGTGTGAGGTTGGTGGATTTGTGGTGTGTGTGTGTGTGTGTGTGTTGTGAGTAGTGAGGCGTGAGCGCGATGTGTGCTCTGTTCTGTCTCACAGTCAACCCACCAGTGACGTGCGTGCAACATTCAGAAATTGGTGTAGTTCATGCTAAGTGCGCTTGCACTCACGTGGTAGACCCACCTGGTGTTCACACACCTGTGCTGGCAGCCCCCGTTGTGCACCTGGCACTCATCGATGTCTACACACACACACACACATATACCCAGAACACACACACACCACACACGCGTAAAATAAGGTAGAGCAGAATGTAAGCAGAGGGAAAAAGAAGAGATTGAGATTTACACCGCGGAATGTTTTTCCCACCAGGCATCTCTGTACATCGAGGAAAGCCTATGTCAGCAACAAGTCTAGAGAAACTTTAAGCATCCATACAGGTGTCAGCGACTTGGAAAGGCAGACTGTAGGACACATCAGCTCCTCAGATCACAGGACCGACGACAGCAAAAAGGAGGATCAGAGGCACTATAACACAAAATCACACACGCATGTGGAAAACAACTCGTCCATTAAGACACCAAATTAACATTCCTTCTTCCTAGACTCTCCAGGACATGGAATACGGAGCATCGCCTGTTATTCGATAAGTAAATGACACAAGTCTAAACATACTATACAGTCCCAGGTTCTTACGCTCGCATGCACAATCATAACCAAGTAAGTATGGTTTCAGTTATGTTCTATAGACCCTTTGAGTGCCCAACAAGAAAAGGCCTGGAGATATTCCTCCTGCTCTGTATTCACCAGACTGCATACATCAATACAGTGATAAGCTAGATATGTATATGTAGTGTTGTTGTGATGTCGCGCCGTGCGGGTGGAGGGGGGTGAAGAGGCTGGGGTGTTCTTGGACTGGTCTGTCCGTACTTTTCAACCACATGAGAAACCACGCTTGGAGAAGCGAAACTTCAAACGACAGCCCTGGACAGGCTCAACAAACACATGACTGTGGTGACTCACAGCTGACAATTCCCTTTACTTATTGGCACTATGGTTCTCCTCTCTCTCTCTCTCTCTCTCTCTCCTCCTTCATTTTTCTATGTTCTCTTTCTCATCGTACTCTCTCTCCTATTCTCACAAGATCACACTCTCATGCTCAATCATCAAATCTTCACGTCTTGTCTACAGTCTCTATACTGTCTCAGTCTCTGTCTCTGTCTCTCTCCCTATCTTCTGTTTGGTAGTAATCTCTCCATCTATGCACCTCTAGGCTTTCCTGTTAGCTGTCAACATGGTTAAGCTGTTGAAAGATAAGACATGCAAAAGGTGTCAAACTAATTGCTTTTGGCCACTCTGTCTGGGCAATATGTGATATATGGTGCAGTGCTTAGACAGATAGGTGCCAGTTGTCACAGACTCCATGAAGGTTGATTAACAGTGTGTTTCAGATGTGTTCAGGTACGTTCCCAGGAGTCCCTGCCGCTTAGACGATGGTCACAATGTCTGGAATGTTCCGCAGCTTTAGGCCACAGAAGGCTTCTCAATGGAAAAGAGGACCAAGCAATGTTTCTCATCTTCAGAGAATAAAGGAACATGACGTGGAGTTTGGCTGATGTGTCATGTCCCTGTAGTTCTCCATGTGTCCGTGTCTTCTGTTTGTCATTGAGATCAATGCTATATTGTGGAATGCAGTTTGCCACGCTGTACCAGCCATACAAATCCCATTTGAATCGTGCCAGCTTTGTGCCAGCCCCCCAACATCTCCATCTGTCACACTAAACTCCTAATAGAGTGACAACTCACAACCCACAGTAGAAACAACACCAGAGCCACCACGCATCCACCACACATCCACCACACAGCCACCACACATCCACCACACAGCCACCACACAGCCATCACACATCCACCACACATCCACCACACATCCACCACACAGCCATCACACATCCACCACGCATCCACCACACATCCACCACACATCCACCACACAGCCACCACACAGCCATCACACATCCACCACACATCCAACACACATCCACCACACAGCCATCACACATCCACCACACATCCACCACACATCCACCACACAGCCACCACACAGCCATCACACATCCACCACACAGCCATCACACATCCACCACACATCCACCACACATCCACCACACAGCCATCACACATCCACCACACAGCCATCACACATCCACCACACATCCACCACACATCCACCACACAGCCACCACACATCCACCACACAGCCACCATGCAGCCACCACACAGCCACCACACAGCCATCACACATCCACCACACATCCATCACACATCCACCACACATCCACCACACATCCACCACACAGCCAACACACAGCCATCACACAGCCTCCACACAGCCTGGGTGTAATGACTTTATCATAGCCATAGCAGGGTCCTTGCTACCTTAAAGAGGCCTGGCTGAGAGATAATATGATCAGCCACTCTCTCTTTCTCCCTCCCTCCCTCCCTCCCTCCCTCCCTCCAACGATGTTTCTTCGACCACCCACACCGAAGCCACCACACAGTATCCACCACATTCACGATCCCAGCCACACAAGCCATCACCACAATTTCCCACAAATTCAGCCACACAGCATATCTATCTCCCACCCGACCGACTATGCACTCACACCACTCCTCTTGTTCCACCCACACATCGCCGTTCAATCCTCACCACCGGACACGTTGCCTTCCAACACACAGCAAAAGCACAGCCATCCACCCAACATATCCCCTACCACACAGCCATCACCACCATCAGCCAGCACAGTCTCCCACAACTTCTCACCACAAGCCATACACACAACCACGACAGCCATTTCACCGAGCTCACCACACATCACCACACACACCACACATCCACCACACAGCCACAACACAGCCACAACACAGCCACAACACAGCCACAACACAGCCATCACACATCCACCACACAGCCATCACACATCCACCACACACACACCACACACAGCCTCCACACAGCCTGGGTGTAATGACTTTATCATAGCCATAGCAGGGTCCTTGCTACCTTAAAGAGGCCTGGCTGAGAGATAATATGATCAGCACTGTCCTCCTTGTCCTTCCTCCACCTCCCTCCCTCCTGATCCAGTCCTTGACCCCCCCCTCCCTCCCTCCCCCCTCCCTCCCACCCTCCCCTCCCTCCTCCCTCCCTCCCTTCCTCTCTCTCTCCTCTCTCTCTCGCTTCTCGTGTCTCTCTGTTTCTCTCTGGTCTCTCGTGTCTCTCTCTCTTGTCTCACTCTCTCTCTCTGTCTCTCACTCTCTCTCTCTCTCTCTCTCTCTCTCTCTCTTGCTTTGTCTCTGTCCTTCTCCCACACTTTCTCCATTGCTGTCCTCTCTCTTTCTCCTCTTTGACTCTCATCCATTATTTTTCTCTTCCCTCTCTCCCTCTCTCTCCCTCTTTAGAAAGAGCCTGGCACCACCCCTGGGAGAGAGCGGGGGGAGGTATAAAGGGAGGGTATGGAGGGGGGTGAGGTTAGCCTGCATCTGGACAGAGACAGTTGACTCTGCTACATGCCATCTAAATGAGTCCAGCCCAGCCCAGCCACTGTAACTCAACAGTTGACTAACAGTCATTGTAACATCTAACGGGCAAGGCCACCTCCCCATCTATGCCCAACACTGAGTCTACAACTGTTTTCTTCATGGTCTGGCATCTTGTAATAAAAAACGAGAGTGTAATTTGAAACACATCATTTTACAATCACAAAACAGCATTTTGTCTAGAATGTCTCACCAGACACATGAACACAGTGGTCAGTCTTCTGGACTGAAAGGCACAACAGCGAAGACTGGCTGACTGGTTCATTACCGTTGAACCCAGTGTCATCACAAACCAAGCAAACAAAGCTGTAGAGTCAAACATTTTACACACAGCAGAGTCCAACTCACTAACACAACAACACAAGGAACAACACAATCGCACTGACACAACAGAGGGGTATTTCTGGGTGATATCACCTTCATCTTACATCCCTGAGGAACCAAGCCCTCACCTGGTCTCACGTGTCCTGGGGTGTACCCGAGGTATCCACGGTAACAGGTGTAGCAGATGCGTCTGTGGTAGAGGTAGTTGGCCCCGGAGACAGAGTCCACACACGCTCCAACACAGAGCAACAGAAGCAGGCAGCAAGCAGGTGACAATGACATGGCTCCCCACTGTGACACCGCCGTCTGAGTCTCACCAACGTGCCTCTCCAAGGAGTATCTCCAAAGAGTACGTCAAAGTATCTCCACGGAGTATCTCCAAAGAGTACGCCAAAGTATCTCCAAGGAAAACTGCCGGATCTCTGAAAACAAGGCAACAGTGCGAACAAGGATCTGTAGCAGTTGGAGTTGGATGACTCTCCTGAGTAGAGAGGAAGCTGAAGATGCTGCCTGATGTACACATGTACAAAGCAACAAAGACCTGCCAGCCGTGTTCCACAGTCACATCTCGAGTGAAACCCAACCACTGCGTTTCTTTCGCCTCTCTCTGTTTCTTTTTAAAGAATCGCTCTCCCTCTCTTTCTCCACTTCATTTCTGCAGCCCATTTGGGCCCTCCTCCTCCTCCTCTCGTTCTCTCTCTCCTCTGCCCCCTCTTGTTCCCCTTGCCCACTCTCCTCCTTCCTGGTCTGGGATTCGGGTACATCCAAGTCCGTACAGCAAAAGTATGAAAGTGCATTTTTTAAGGAATAGCGTGGGCAAAGCCAACAACGGAAAAAAAAACATGAAGAAAAAAACCCCCGTCTCTGATGCTGAGTCAAAACTACAGCTGGCCATTGTAATCCTGATGTCACTTCAAAGGCTGATGAAGAAGACAGGAAGATTTACAGGACACAGCATTCAGGTATTACAAAGGCAGGGTGGAAAACGCTCTGCTGATTTATCATACCTATTGTCTTCTTTTGATACCGAAACCGATGTAAGAAATAACTTAGCCACCAAGCTGGTGCCAGATCAGATAGATGCCAGAACTTCAGTGTGATCTGCGAGAGCCAAACATCTGTCAGAGGAAGGAATCTCGCCGTGAACCCGCCGATTCAGCAGAGCGGGGCAGACCTCCTCTCCTCTCTGATCCCGAGCCAACAAACACACTGAAACGGAGGGACTGCGACCGCGTCTGACCACGTTCACGGTCAAACTTCCAGCGCCAAGTCCATATAGAAATACACCACGGAAAGTGGTCAAGCTTTAGGACTGTAGCTTGAACTTGGCAACCAAAGGACAGTCCTTTGGTTGTTTGCATTATGATCATGACATTTAGGGACGGGGAAGATGTTCTCTGAGGGTGTGTGATGGTTGCATGGCTGCGTCACTTACAAACACGACTGGAGCTGAGGCAGTCTGTCAGTGAGAGAAACCATCTCGCCCAGACAGACCATCAACAACTGATACAGTGGGCTCCTCTCCCTGCCAGACATGGGGCGTGCACAAGTATTCAGATACTCACGCACACACGTATAGTCCATACATGCAACACACACACACACACAAACATACAGTAGGCACTTACAGTACACACACACACAAGCCAATAGTGGCATGAACACACCCGTGCACACACGCATGCAGTTCACATACACACAGACGCTGACATTGGCATGTGCACACACACACACACACACACACACAGATAAATCCATGTTGAAGCTGTCTCCAGGGGGTTGAGGTATCAGTGGGCAATGCCAGGCAGATAAGCATGGATAGTGAATGACAGCCGTGTGAGCAGTAAAGTAAAGAACCAGAGCAATAAATCTGTACTGAATTGCAGAATAATGTCAACACAGCACACTCTGTGAGTGTGTTAGTGTGTGTGTGTGTGTGTGTGTGTGTGTGTGCGTGTGTGTGCGTGTGTGTGTGAGTGCGTATGGATGGAGAAGGGCTGTTTTTGTTAGAAGGGCCTTCCTGGAAAAGCCCAGCACCCTGCTTCAGTCTGAGGTATTCACCTCGTGTTGCTGTTGGAGAGAGAGGTAAGATCCCCTACAGGCGCTAATGAACACACACAGCCGCACACAAACATGTACATCCACACAAATAGTCCATTCCCCACACACACACATACAAGCGCCAATGTAACACACACATGCGCACCTACATACACATGTACATCACACAAATACGTACGCACTACCACACTACCACACACACTACACACATGAACACCTTCCTCCAAACAGCACATACTTTCAGATCCCCACCCCATCTCTCTTGCACTACTACCGACAGACCCCCACCCGCCCCCCCCTCCTTCACACCCTGACAGAGTGCTAGTCCCTCCTAGCTCTCCTGCCCTGGTCTCTGGCCTGTGCCCTGCACTGGACCAGAGTCTCTCCAGGACTGTTGACAACCTGCATCCCACTCTGCATGTGCCCGGTAACTGTTGGCACGGTTACTGTTGACATCCCCCACTCAGCCATGCGCCACTCATCCCAACAGTGTTCATTCATAACAAAAAACGCTCCAAAAATAAGATGAGGAGCTTTCAGAAGCAAATCTCTCCATGGTGAATCATCTGGCCTTGCTGTTCTATTTAAGATACTCTGCCTGCTCTCCAAACAGTGTGAACGTTGTCTGTTTATTTAAATTGGATATAAAATATCTTCCATAAACCTATTTTTCCTCGCAAACATTTTCCGATCAGGTATGTTCCTGTTAGATACATGAGGCAGCGTAATGTGTGGGGTCTTGCTCCACAACTGGATAGTCTCTGTTTTCCTGATTGAGCCCATTTGTCATCAGTTGCCAGAGTATGTGTGGGCTACAACCAGACTCATACAGAGTGGCTGTCTGCCTGGCATTCAGCTACTGCAAGCGAAGGGAACAGCTGTATAGTAGAGCAGGGAGGTGAACGTGTGTTAGGTGTCTGTCTGGGTTCATTTGAAAACACAAGACTGGTACGAAAGCGCCTTTGGCATGCGAGTTTGTGTGAATGGGTGGAGGTCAGAAATGGAAAGGGCTTTGAGTGCAGCTAAGGCATAAAAAAAGCTCCATATAATTGCAGTCCACTTATCATTTAATATTGACTCAGTCAGCTCTATGAACAAAGTCGTCTGTATGAACACAGAAGCCAAATGATCAAATAAAGGATGTTTTGTTCTGTACACATCACAGTAAAAATAGATGGACTGTTAGAGTGATTAACATTAAACCCAGCTGTTTCAACATGTCTATTGAAAAGTCTTGAACTGGACTGGACAAGAACTCTAGCAGGCTCTTGAAGTGAGCAATCATGCTAACGCACTCTGGACCAGATGTTGCTTCTCTGTCTGTCTGTCGTTCTGCATTCATGCTAACTCATGAATGCGGATGTCTTTCGGACTTGGCATAAAACGTAAATCGTGATTGCAATGAATTCAAGAACTTAAAGAGCTTCTCAAAAACCCAGAGCTATGGGGGAACCAACATGGAAGAACTGAATGGAAACTGTGGCTCTGATGCCCAGGGGACTGGTATGGTCTGGGAGAGAGGGAGAGGGAGAGAGGGGAGGAAAGAAAGAGGGGAAGAAAGAAGGAGAGAGAGGAGAGGAGAGGGAGCGGGAGAAAGGGGGTTGAGAGAAAAGATAGAGGGAGATGGAGGAAAGAGAGAAAGAAAGGGGGAAAGAGAGATGGAAAGAGAGAGAGGGCTAGGATTCATGCAGACCACCAACTACAGCAGACCAGGCAGACCACAGCAGCAAGAAGACATCCATAGAGAAACATCACCACCAGCCAGGCCAGAGACACTTCTGCTCAACACTACATACTGTTTAACCAGTTGTACTCCTGATAGTCAGGCAGAGAAAGACATCAATAGACCAACTGATAGACAGGGATACAGACAGACGGGGATAGAGGCAGACAGGGACACAGACAGACAAACAAACAGTCAGTCAGACAGACAGACAGACAGACAGGGACACAGACAGATACACAGACGGACAGACAGACAGACAGACAGACAGGGACACAGACAGACAGGGACACAGACAGACAGACAGACAGACAGACAGACAGGGACACAGACTGTCTGACAGACAGGCCTACAGACAGACGGAGGTCTCACCTTGGCAGGTCCGTCCGTCCTCGCTGAGCTGCTGGCCAGCAGGACACCTGCAGTAGAAGCTGCCGATGGTGTTGCAGCACAGTGCCTCACAGCCTCCGTTGGTCTCCTCACACTCGTTCACGTCTGCAGGGGACACGGTCATGGGTCAAAGGTCAGACACTTAAGGTCCCAGTAAAGCAGACATCATGCAAGGTCACGTGTTGAGAGCAGAGAGCTGGAGAAAGTGGAGGTAAGGGTATGACTGGACTGTTCAAAATAACCAAGTGCTGTGTTGGCTTGTTTTGATTGGTTAGAGAAGACAACATTTTAACTGTATCAGTTGCATATGTTTTTCCTTTGAATATACCAGCATACATTCTGATTAGAAACCAGTACTAACTTGGAGTGAACAATCTTTCCAAACCAACAATTTGGTCTTGTGTCTTATGGAAACTTCCAGTGAGCTGAGGCTTGTGGGGAAGATTTCCTAATTAGACTTGGAAGGTTGGGCAAGGAACACAGACCCTTCATACGAAACTAATATTAGAGTTTTGTCCTGGGCTTTTTTTTGTGACACACAGGGCTAGTGCTAACCCAAGCTCTGCAGAATCTCAGTCAGTTTCCTCCTCCTTGCCCACAGCAGGCTTCTTAGTGTGGGTGGGGGGTGAGGTGGTGGTGGTGGTGGTGGTGGTGGGGGGCTGGCATGGACCACCTCATAAACCCAACATGTCCTTAAGGAGAGCAGTTATAGATGATGCTCAGGAATTCCAGTGAAAGGAAAGGAAAAGCTCCTTTTCAGTTGTACCATCTCAGCAGATTTCTTAATCCTCTCAAGGCGATGCCAGCTCTCCCTCAGACAATTAACTCATTTCCTTTTGCAGTTTATTGCATCTGGACATGTTTCTGCTCACGATATTCCTACCATGAAATGCCATGAAGCCATTGAAATAAACGGTATAGATTTATATATAAAAACTCTCAGCTTTCCCTCCGCGGGTAGTCTCATCAGTCCAAGCTTGGGTCCTCTACCAGAGGCCTGGGGGCTTGAGGGTTCTGCACTGTTGTCTGGGATCTGCTGTAGTCACTCCTCCAGTTTGGTGGTTACCTTCACTTTCTAGGTCTTCTCAAGTTCTTTGAGGCCTTGGTAATTCTCTAGTTTCTCAAAATTCTTTTTCCTGATATTGACATCACTTGTTATTGCTATCTCAACCACAATCCTCTGTTGTTTGTCCAACACCACAATGTCCTGTTAATTACCATCTTACTGGTCTGTATCTGGAAGTCCCACAGGATCTCTGTTATTTACTTCCACTTTCTCTACCACCTTTGGAGGTGTTTCCCACTTTGATCCAGGGGCTCCCTGTCTGTACTCGCACAGACGTTCCTGTGCTGCCAGGCAACTTCCCCGCTGAGCTATCCAGCCACATATATAGGTATACACAGAGGTTGGGTTGCTTATTGGAAAGTCTGTCTGCTACATTTGTGGCTGATGGGAAGGACATAGTCCAAATGTCCTGCAACTGTGAATGAAACCAAGAGGTCAAGGACTGGACTCAAGGACCCACAGGGGAACTGTGTTCTTTTCTTACATCTGTGTGTCTGTTTTCTGTGTGTGTGTGTGTGTGTGTGTATGTGCCCCCATCTCCTTCCTTTTCCCCTCAAAGTTCATTCGGGGTAAGGGTCATGGTCATGTGCCGTTATGCCCAATAGGAAGCTGGAATGCTAGGGGTCAGGGGTCAGGGGGGCCTCAAGCCACAAGGTCAGAAGCAGACCTCAGCATAAATAGAGAGGAGGGCAGAGGAAACACCATCATGACCACTGGAAGGATACGTCCAAGATTGAATGGATTCTTTAGCCTGGTCAACAAACTGAACTGATTTAGACGGCGGAACTGCACATGAGTGAAAAGGCATCCTCAGACATCCTCTCTGGACCCCTGAGATAAGACTACTCAGGTGGTGTGGTGACTGAGGTGCAGGCTGTACTCCCTCCTGACTCCAGGGGGCAGTAGAGAAAGGCTTACTTTTGACGATTCAGGATCACTTCCATCCTGTAGTCCATTAGAAGATCCAAAACATTCTTTACAAAAGAAGAGAGTGTAGAGTGGTAACACACTGTCTCCATTGTGTAGGGCCTGTAGAGATGTGTGCGTGTGTGTGCTTCCAGACTTTCATACCACATCAAAAACCAGACACATAGTAGCAATTACAGGTCCAGCTCTTGTCTGGGGTCCTGGTAAGGGTCAGAGTCTAGGGCTGGTGCCCACAACCTAAACCAGAGCTCAGGGAAGGAGGGGGGTTAATGAAACCCAGGGACGGACGTCCACATTGGAGTGACTCACACTGACCCCATCGTTCAGAACCTATCTGGGCTCTTGGTGTAACGTAACAGGAACCCCTGGGAGTAAGGAACAGACTGTCTAATATGATGGCATGTTTTGATGTATTTGCAAAGTTTGCTAAGACAAGGGGACGCACGCAAACACACACACGTGGGCACACACAAACACAAAAACTCACATTCTTGGACATACAGAGGCACACCCAAACACACACACATTCAAACACGCACACACACACACACACACACACACACATACCAGTGTTCTGTGTTGTCTGTTCAGCTGGATGTGATCAAGCCAGGTCCCCCAGCCTCACTAAGCCTGCTGACCCTGAGAGCAGCTCTCTGGGCTTCCAGCTGCTCAGCACTGACCCACACCTGATGGTCCTCATGGCCCATTAGATCTTACTGCCAGCCAGGGGCTGCTAGCTCTGCTGCCCCTCTCCACCACCTCCACCACCACCACCACTACATGCCCACACGTGCATGCACATATGTGTATAAACACTCTCACACATGCGTGCATGCACACACTGCACACTGGTACACAGCTGTCCCAGGCACACACACAGCTGTCCCAGACACACACACAGCTGTCCCAGGCACGATCTCTTGGAGGGCTATCAGAACGTTCTTAATCTAAGTAAAGACAGAATACTCGTTTTGACCAATTTTGAAAGATAAGGAAAACGATCCCAGGAATTCCCTCAATATCCCTGCAGTGGACAGCGTGTCCTCGACACTATCTTAAAAAGCGAGGGCTCAATGTTTAATATCTTGCGAATGCCTCAGCTGAACGTGAGAGTCTGGCGGCCCACATTCCTGGGCAGTATTGTGTGACTTCCTGTGATAAGGACTACCGCCACTGCTCCAGTGAGAGGTGTGGCTAGTGTCCTGAACCAGGGGGAGGGGAGGAGGAGGAGGGGGGGCTGGGCAGTTAACACGAACACAAAACTGGGGCCAAGGAAAACCCAGAAGATCCAGATACAATCAGCAGGGTCATGAAACATGCAGCATTCCTGATGGGGAAGACTTGGACAAATTAACCCCAAACCCTGTCTAGCTCCAAGCCCTGCCTAGTTCAAACCCTGCCTAGCTCCAAACCCTGCCTAGCCCCAAACCCTGTCTAGCCTCAACCCTGCCTAGCTCCAAGCCCTGCCTAGCCCCAAACCCTGCCTAGCTCCAGTCCTGTAAAAATTACCCCTAACCCAGCTGAGACATTAACCGTAACCCAGCCCTGATAGTATGTCCTTCTTCCTCTAAGAAGAACCCCTGATCTATAAACCAGAGGAGCTGCTGATTTCGCTCCAAGCCCTGGCATGTGCCCCCATGAGGAGACAAACTGAAGCAGGAGCTCATCCCAACCAAGCTCCAATGTTTCACCAGGTGCTAGAACGCTTCACAGCAGACATCCGACGAAGACTTCCGATAACCACATGTTGACTAATGATGCAGAGCTTCACCTTCTCACTCCAGACGTGCTCCCTGCTCTCTGATGTGCCACGGTACGATTCCTGTCCACGACAAAAATTTGGCGTTGCTTAGCACCCAACAAAGTATGTCGAGAAACGGTAACCAATGGGACCACAGCCCTCGCTGCAGTTTAACAAGCTTGCGCACATCAACGATGTGAGAGAGCAGGGTTCTACCCCCACATCTGGTGACGTCATTGGGAATTCCAAGGTTTCTGCCCCTCCACCCCAGCACCTCGCTCTGCAGTAAGCCCGCATATGGAAGACACTCTGGTCAAGGGTGGTCAGGGAAGCAGTCAGTCACCCAGACACAGCTCCCGTCGACGGAGCTGTCTATCCTCAAGGACAACTAGGAGAAGCTGACAGCTTCCCATGCAGGAAGAACCTGCGGTGACCTTCGACCTTCACCATGAGTGACCCTCACACTGTGTTGACTGAAGGAGATACATTTCCTCTCTCTGACAGACACGCGCGTTTCAGAAGGGTCTGTGGCTGGGCTTCAGGAGAAACAGATGAGGCCCTGGGCAGGAGTCTAACCAACGGCCCTGCCTGGCCTCCTTCCAGCACCATACCACCACTCTTCCCACTTTCTCCACAAAAACAAGGTGGTAGCTTCCAATACAGCCATTCTTGTAGTTCATCATCATAAAATACGTATAGAACTACATACTGTGTATTATACATAAAACACACAACACATATGCTGTGTATATGCTGTCTACACACAAGCCTGTAACACAGGCACATGTGTGTCCAGTCAGATGGTGTACCCTCATATGTGCTCCTGGATATTTGAGATTTACTGCAGCGGGAGGGGAGGGGGGAGGGACATAGATGGATGGATTCATAGAATACTTTTGTTCTAATGTTTCTCTGCGATGCTATCCTGCCAGACTTCTGCCTGAGCAATGTAAATATTTAGAAAGGAGGGCAAGAGAGAGAGAGAGAGCGAGAGCTTGAGTTAACGTGTGAGAGAGAGGGGTATCTCACCTTCTGTTGCCATGGTCACCCACAACCCCAGGTGGAGCTAGCTGTGCTTTTCAGAGGCCACATAGCAGCAGCGTGTGTCACGGTGGGGGCATTGCATTGTGGGGTCATGGTACCGTTCATGTACATATCAGGACTTCCGGTTTACGAACTAACGATAGGCTGTAGAAGGATGCTAAAGAGAAAGAATTTACCTCAACAACAGACCAGGCTGTATCATTCACCTGCTAACCTTAGCTGTGTTAGTTCAACAGGTTCAACACTGCCCCCTGCTGTTGGCTTGGTCTCGTAGGGACAGTGTAGCTGAGGAAGCTGTACGTCAGATCAAGAGATCAAGCTATTATTGAACGGTTGCCTTAGTTATGTGGTGGCAGTGACAAGTAACACCGCGCGCCGCTCCAGTCAGCTACACACTTTCTCATATATATCAAAGACTCACGCAGATGCATGAAACAGATGCCACGATGTCATTAGATTTCAAAGCAGACCACACGCTGGATCAGTCTAAAGCTAGGGCTCAGCCTGTTTCGCTTTGGTTCGCCACAGAGATATGCTGCTAACACGATCGCACGTTTTCTTTGGACTTCTAGAATATTCTACCAATAAGGAGGAAGTTGGCGGTGGGCTGCGATTGGCAGTTGGCATTCCGCGTTTCCTTTGGGGAGTATGTAATTGTGGCAAGCTCGACAGCAGAGCTGTCGCCAAGATCTGCCGTCGCTCGGATGTGGTGCGCCCCACCTCTAGTTCTCCTGCCGGGTCAGAGACCACAAGAGTTTAAAAACCATCCCTTTAGAGCAAGCAGCTCACCGCTAATACCAGCAGATCTGCAGGAAGGAAGTCTGGATGACAGAGAGAGGGAACCACAAGTAGATTCTACATGAAACCAGGTCCACAACTCAAATCAGGACCAGTCAGCCCAACAAGACACGGATGGAATGGAGCCCTGTCGGGACGTGTATGGTGCTGCTCGTGTGACACTCCAGAGAAAGAAGCAAACTGAAAGAAAGATGTCCCCACCTGCTACCGCTTAAAAGCCATGTCCTCCGTTGGAGACAGAGACCCTCAGGGAAGTATCGCACGCCGATTGTCGAAGTTTCCCTGACGGACGGCAGAGGCCTGTCTCGCTGTTGTATGTTTCTCATGTGAACGTGCGGCGAGACGGATTCCATGCGAATTCTCCACATATCTGCCTTTTCAAACAGCTGTCGTTTGTTTTGATACAACTCTTCATCCCCAGGCGTGGGCTGATAGGACACGGCGGACAAATGTGGGACCAGAATCTGAGCCTCGTGGATGAGGAGAGACGAATAGGCAAAGGGAGAGAAGGAGAGAAAGATAGATGGAGACGGCAAGAGAGAAAGAGAGCAAGAGCTGGGGAGAAAAACTCATGGAGAGGGAGAGAGAACAGAGATATTGTGACCTTGTGGAATATCAGTCACCATCTCTGGCAGCCACTACCAGCAGTTTTCTATATCAGATTCCTCGAGCCATTAAGTTTGAGGTCTGCTTATGTATAAAACCTGCAGTGACCCCAAGCCTTCCAGCTCTACTGAAGCTTTGATATTCCCAGGCACTGATGGGTGCTCCCTCATCCTTCCTCCTCCCCTCCCCTCTCACTCCTCCTTTGGGACAGTGGCCGGGCTGAGCCCCTGGGAACCGGAGGGGTCGACCCCCCAGAGCAGATCCAAGTCGCTGTGTTTTAGCTGAGACAATACTGAGATTATTCCAGGGCAGTGAAGCCTGTCTGAGGCTGTCTGAGTCACAATGGAGGGTGTTTGACTGGAGGGGCTTAGCCCTGATGCTGGGACAGAGCAGGCACCTCTCCTGGATCCCCAAGGAGGACAGATCTCTTTCTCCTTCCATCTTTCTCCTCTCTTCTCTCTGTCACTATCTTTCTGTGTTTTACTGACACGCATCAACCCTGGCTACAGGCTCCCCCATCTTTCTCCATCTCCATCCCTCTTCTCCCCCCACCCCCTTCTTCCCACATTCTCGCTCCCTCCAAACTGACACAGGCAATCCATCTGTGAGTTACAGATGCTTTGCACCTTAAGTGCTACGTATTTTACGATGAACATGTACTAAACATGTCCTGATAGAAGAACAAATATGCCTGGAAGCCCTCAGAGGGAATGACCTTTGACCTTGAGCGTGTGCTGTGTCTGTGAGTTAGCTACCTGTTGGGACCTGCATGTTGCACCTGTGACCCTGGGAGGAGTCGGCCAACAGCCAGTCTCGATGTGTGGGTGAGAGAGAGAGAGAGAGAGAGAGAGAGAGAGAGAGGGAGAGAGAGAGAGAGAGGGAGCTAAGAGATAAATATACAGTAATTCTGCCCATCCATCAACCACAGCCACATTTTATCAGTGATGTCACCACCACCACTGTCTCGGCCACGATCTGGCGGTGGTGTTGGTCTCACCAGGGCTACGATGACAGGGACCCTATCAGATATCAAAGGAGAAGCCAGAGGATCAGACTCAGTCCCCAGCGGCCTCCACCAGGAGAGGGGAACCCTGTCCTCCTAGATATCCATCAGATCACCCCCTCGCAGCACATGGGGGAGAGGGCTGAGAGAATGGGCCCTGGGGTGGGGTGGTAGGGGGGTGAGATGGAGAGATGGTTTCCACATGAAGAGCCAGGGGAGATGTGTTGCAGGTGTTGAGACAGAGATAATCAGTGAGGTATGGGATCGTGTGCTGGGAGGGAAGAGAGAGAGGAGAGGAGCGGAGCAGAGAGGACAGAAATAAGTTGAAACAAACCCGGATAAGCTCTATCTGGAAGACGGCAGGAGATGAGGAATTGACGAGCTTCTCTCAAATGTCTTCTCTTCCTAGAAGAGTCCCGGGCTGTCTCCAAAGTGGAATATTCACCCTCTCAGTTAGAGAGTTCTTTGAGGCAGCGGTGCTGCATGTTGATGAAGGCCACCCGTTATTGCTAAGATCCTCAATGTCTGAAGACTGTTAGTGAACTCAGTGGAACATTCCAACTCCCTCTGTGGTAGACTTCAGAGTCAGGCTGCACAAAGGCAGAACGATACAACAAGGAAATAGTCTAGGAAAGAGGGAAAGGAAGGAAGTGAGAAAGGGATGAAAGAAGAAATCAGGAACCAGCCAGAACACTTAAAAAAAAATAATAATAATCTTGCGTTGCTGATTATTCACTAATTGTATTTTGCAAAAGCATGTCGACTCAGATTCCCATATGCTTGCTGTTTGGAATCTGGCCAGTGCTCACCTTCCATCAGTCCAGCAGCAACAACCTGAATGAACAGCCACAGTAGGAGCCCCTGTGCTACCTAAACCAACCTCCTCTCCTTCATCCACCCTTCCCTCCCCAGCCTACCCTTGCTAGTTCTGTCCCCACCCCACCTCCCCTCCTCAGGCCCTGTCCCCATCCTCCTACACCCTTCCCAGCCTCCCTTCCCTTCCCCTCTCCTACCTCCCTCACCCACCTTCCCCAGGCCCTATGCTACAGGGTTACCCAGACCAGGCAGGTCTACAATTAGCAGAGATTAGAGAGCGTTGCAGGAGGCTGCTAGCATGCTGGCCCTCTCATTAGAGATGGATGGGACCCTGCATGAATGTTTGGCACAGACTGATGTTGCTCACTCTCATGCACACAGCATGCTGACTGTACTGTGGGATACTGGGGCTTGGGTCCCAGCGCTGGTCATCTTTGTGTTTCTACTGTGTCTGACAACTAAATTCAAGAGGTTCTTTCTGTCACACTTACACACACATGCAGAAAACTGGTCTTCAGTTCTTCTAGATGCTGCCTCACACTGGAGGAGAGAGAGAAGAGAGACACAGAACCAGGAGAGGGAAAGTGAGAGGAGAGTTGAGAGAGTTGAAGACAGGAGCCCCTAAATTGAACCATGGGTGACCTGTTTGAATCTAAGGCTCTAAACCTATCCATGTTCATCTCTGCTTAATTTCTGTATCTGGTCTCTGTGCGCAGGTTTGTTGAACAGGGGTGTTTTGACCATAGACAGCTGGATGAGATAGAGGTTATAATTCCTGCGGTCAGTCCTCCACTCTTCAATCTCCTGCAGGAGAACTTGGCCAGGACACCCTAAGCAACTGGCAGCCACTTCCTGGAGGAAAACAGGGATTCCCAGTTTGTCCCTGAAGGCTATCGTGGCGGATGGATAAGGAACACAAACACTGCACGGACAACAGGCCAGCGAGGCGGATGGATACGGAACACAAACACAGAGCCTTGGTCTCTGCCCCTCCTGGTTGAGTTTATAGTTCATCCTCAGTAGATTTCAGGTGCATTACTGTCATGCTGCATCACTGGGAGACAGGCCCTGCTGGCTAGCTACAGCTGGGAATGTACAGAACTACAGGGAGTGAGCGAAGGAGAGATGAGAGGGAGGAAGGATTGTAACAAGGGAGCTGGGTCATTGCGGGGACTTCTGAGTAGGGGGAGGTCAGGGAGAGGAGAAGAGGAGAGGAGGAAAAGAAAAAGGAGAGAAGAGGGGGAAGGAGGGATATGATCATTTGTCGGGGTGCTTGACGTGGAGTGACTGAGAAAGAGAGAGGGAGGGAGAGATAAGGAACGAAAGGGAAAGAGAGGAAGAGAAAGAGAGAGGAGCGAAGGGAAAGGAAGAGAGTAAAGGAATCGGCAGGAGAGAAAAAGAGGAAGGGAGAAAGAGAGAGAGAGAATGGGGGGAATGTGTGAGAACCGTCTGGTCAGGGAGCTCTTGGGGTTGGTTCCCTCAGCGCCTATCTCCATGTCCTCCCTCACTTCAGCTGCTTAGAGGTCACGCCACAGTGCCTGCTGACAACAGGCTCAACCGGAGGATTAAACCTTCAATGGCACAATGGGAAACATGTGACCCCACTGTAAATGGCCCAATTATATTCCAATTCTAGAGTCAAATAAACGCAAGCCAGGAGCCGAGACGGATTTGCAAATGAAAGATTACGAATCGAGAAAAGTAACTGATAAGATTTTCAGCCTACTTTCTGTTCTGAAATGTTTGCACATGAAAACACATCTTTCTTATCCATGACATTTACACCCACAGTCACACACATGCATCAGAGTGGCTGAAAAAAGAGATGCACAGACACTATATGGATTATGAGTCCAGACAAGATATATGGACCAAGGCTGGACAAAGGCAGCATCAAATATCTGGAGCTAATGTTCATTATGACCAGAAAAGAGTCTAAAGCATGTTACAATCATGAGAATCTCCATGTGAATTTCAGAGCTTGAATTCTCACAGTGTAAGTGAATTAGACCTGATGGCCACAGCAAATGTGTCATCAAATCGCCCTGACACAGTGTGAAGTGTTCAAAGACACAGACCTACTGAACTAGCGTGTGTGCATGCATGTGTGTGTGTGAGTATGAGCCATGCTGTTTCTCATGAGCCTGAGGTCCACCTGGACTCCCTACTGCCTGTCTCTCTATTACAGCTCTAAACGGCTGCACTCCCTAGTGAAGTGAGATAGACACACACACACACGCACAGACAGACACACACACACACACACAGACACACACACACACACACACACACACACACACACAGACATGCTCATTAAACAGAGATCAAGCAATACTGCCTTAAAAAGGCAAGTCATTATGCCAGCTTAACTTGTTTACACTGCATCAAACAAAGCTGGCATAATGCTGCCTGTGTGTGATTTCTGACAGCATGCTGGCGTTCTGGAATCAGTGTCTGTAGCATCATCATGCCAGCTCGCCTTTTTACACAGACATACGGCGCTCTGCCTGTACAACAATAGACCCCCTTCCATGTCAAAATCTTTTCCACAGATCTGTGAACGAATCGGTATGAGGTCACAACATTCCCACCTTGAACAGGTCATGTGACCCTGGACTCTGTAAACCACAGTGAGGACGCACTGAGACATGAGGACATCTTTTGGTCTAAGGAGAACGGTCGCAACACATGAGAGACCGAGATCGATAATGAGGGTCGTGTCAATTTAATTCAAGCGTTTTAGAAATGTTGCGGTTACAGTAACGTTTGTCCACCATGCAAATGCTCGTGTTACAGCCTAAGGAAAGACATATTTCTGCTGCAATGGCTTTAGTGTTCCAAGAGCTATATTCTTTCTATCATCTTCCTCAACCCACAAAGGAAAGGTGCCTCTACTGTGTTCCCCGGTTCAAGGTTCAAGCCTTTTAGTGCTAATGAGCACCCACTGACTGACTGACTGACTGACTGACTGACTGACTGACTGACTGACTGACTGACTGACTGACTGACTGACTGACTGATTGAATGACTGACTGACTGACTGACAGGGATTTCCTCATTTTTTCAGCAAGAAAGTTCCTTAGGCCAAAACAGGGCGAACATCGCTCTCTACTTGTTTAACATACCTCTATTCTGTGCTACACGGTGAGAGCAGATACATTTAGCAAGAGAGACAAACACATCAAAGGGTTTTCTCCTTTGTGACAGTTGGAACTGAACCTGTCTGGGCTAGCAAGATGTGTGAAAGCAGTCTTCCCACAGAGAGAGAGAGAGAGAGAGAGAGAGAGAGAGAGAGAGAGAGAGAGAGAGAGAAAGAGAGATAGAGAGAGAGGGAGAAGGAGAGGGAGAGAGAGAAAGCGAGAGAGAGAGAAATAGAGAGAGAGGGAGAGGGAGAGGGAGAGAAGGGGGAGGAGAGGGAGGAACATGAGGAAGAAGAGGGAGCACAGGTGGAAGACAAGGAGTAGGACGTGGAAGAGGTGTAGCAAGATGAGGAGGAGGAGCAGAAAGCAGGGGGCGGAGGAGAAGGTTCTTGTCCAGCAGAACAGGAACATGTGAGTCCCTGCTGCTCTTCCTCATCACTGTCAGGCCCTGCGTGGCCTTGTGAACGTGATGTTCCCCACCGTCAGCAGAAAAGGTGAGAGGGCACCTAACATTCCAGGCTTTTACGACCAGCCAGGTCAGGCCTGGGAGTCTCAGGCTCGCCCTCAGAGCAACTGGGACCAGTTCACATGCTGGGTGACCTTTGACCTCCCAGCCTGCCCCCCTACACCCCTCACACACACGCACACACTTCCTCTTAACAGCATGAAACAACTCTGCTTTAAGTACCTGGTTAGCGTCTTCACACACTTCTGTCGCTAAGCTCAGTCTTTTGGTTGGCTTGTTGAGGGCAAAGAAACCACCGACTGCTAAAACGTCTACGTAAGTCTACGTATCTCGGCAGGGTCTACGCTTACTGCAATTCAAACCTACTAGAAGGCTGAATTCACTTGTACAAAAGACTGTTGGTCTGTTCTCCTGTGTGACTGCTCTGACTGCTCCACCAGGTGGATGGCAGAGGGGGCGGAGCCATGCTTGTGTTCAGTGAACACATGTCGAGAGGTCACAACCTTGATTTCCTGCTCCCGTTCACCAGAAAGCCCCTCTCCGGAACATACACAAGGGTTTGGATGGGGCACGCGGTTTCCCCAACGGGTCAAAGGTCAGACCAACACGCATGTGAATTTCTGGTGTTGAAGCTATGTTCTCATGGTCATTACCGATGGGGAGACCGTAGGGAGAGCAAGGAGTCTGGAGCAGGGTGGCTCATTAAACGTGCTCCTCACCCAGTTAAAGTCGTCAACATGGCTGGCTTCTGCTGCTTCACCGCTCGTTCGTTTCTCTCCCAGAACCTCTTTAATGAGGACCTCTTAAGCACACACTCAGACAGTTACAAACGCTGGCTTTGTAGATAGCAAATCAAAACAATGAATATTTGAAACAAATATTTGGGTTATGCACTACACTGTTTATTGATTATGACGATTAGAGCCAGGCTTCCAAAGTGATTAAGAGATACGGGTAGACTAAGAAATGGGTTCTGAGAGTTTGCAAAGTCTCAAGAATGATTCTGCTCTGTCTAGCCAGGTTCCAATAATCTAGTATTTTTAAAACTGCCGGGGCACATCAAGCACGCCCCACTCCCCCCACTCCCACTCCCACCCCAACACACACACACACATCTGGTACATAGGAGTTACTGAAAAGAAAGCAAGACAATATTTTGCTATGAAAATGCTGAAATGGTGGTTCGTTCCTCAGTACAAGAGACTGACAGATTTATTGACTGACTGGGTCTCCAGAAAATTGCAACCACGCTCCCTCATCTCTTTCTGGTTTCAACTCTCTCCTTCTTCGTCTCTCCCTCAGCCTCACCATCCCCTCTCCCATATTATCTTCCCCACATACAATCTTTCCAAGATAAGCCAGAGACCAGACCTCCTAAAGGTTAAAATAATTGGATGTGGATAAGAAAGATAACATTCCTGTTTGACGTATGCTTTAGAAGGCAGAGCTAAAGCCGTGTGACAAAGTAAATCACTTGAGATCTACAGGGACTTAAGCTGATCCACTCGCTTCACTTGTCAAGTGTCTGACTCGACATCTGATATCTTTAACTGCCTGGGTAGTGCAGGAGGTGTATGTAGGAATGGGATGTTGTGTGAGTGTGTGTGTGCGTGTGCGTGTGTGTGTGTAAGAGAGACAGAGTGACAGAGAGAGAGACAGAGAGAAAAAGAGAGAGACACGAGGAGGTTGGATGCCACCACTATATCTGTGTCAAGACAACACAAACACACTCTCACTTTCCCTCTCTCTCTCACACACACTCTCACACACACTCTTACACACACACACACACACACACACTCTCTCTCTCTCTCTCTCTCTCACACACACACACACACACACACACACACACACACACACACTGTCACACACAGAGCAAAAGGGCATTCATGACACTGTGAGAGGGCTCGGACTCTGTTCCATTCCAGTGGGCAGCCCCGAAAAAATAATTGACCTCGCTATTCAAAGCTCTGTGAGTTATTTACGAGGCAGTCTGACATTCCAAACAGGTCAGTGTGAATACGCCTGTGTTCAAACTCTGCTGATGTACTGGTTTACTTCCAGGGACCATGGTTGTGTTCCTGCCAATAGGGACCATGGTTGTGTTCCTGCCAACAGGGACCACGGTTGTGTTCCTGCCAACAGGGACCATGGTTGTGTTCCTGCCAATAGGGACCATGGTTGTGTTCCTGCCAACAGGGACCATGGTTGTGTTCCTGCCAATAGGGACCATGGTTGTGTTCCTGCCAACAGGGACCATGGTTGTGTTCCTGCCGACAGGGACCATGGTTGTGTTCCTGCCGACAGGGACCACGGTTGTGTTCCTGCTGACCCGGCCTGGGTTGAGTACCCCAGACAGCCTCCCAGCCTGTCTCTAATCTGTTCTCCTCCATGTGGACCACACACTGATGTACCTCCTCAATCCTCCCTGCACTCCCTCCTAGGATGAACTCCACCCAGCCAACTGTCCAGGGGTTACGTTGTATTTGGAGGACACACACAGGTAAAACCAGAAAAATAAAAAAGTGGAAGAGAGAGGCAGACAGGGCTGTCTGTCATGCTCCCCTTCTCCTCACATACACACCCTCACCTCACCCCAAACAGCCCCCTCCCACTGCATAACACTGGAATCATGGGATCAGTTTGACTAAGCTATTAAACCAGACCCCCTCTCTTTCTATCCAGTAAGACCACTCCAACCCAAGTTCACCCAAGACTACTTTAGGGATGTTTACATTCAGCTACATTCTAGTCTTCACAGAGGCTTAAGCAGAAAGTATGGGTTCCACTGCAGCCAGGCATGCCTGCTATGCTTTGAAACATACATTACAGACTGATGCTAATGATGATAGCAGAGGGGCTGGATGAGTGACGACTGGCTCTGGCTGTGCTTGGCCCTACTGGCTCTTCCTGGATCCTGGGGGCAGCAGAATAGCTCAGGGTCTACAAGAACCAGAGCCACACTTACAATGTAACACACTAAAGTCAGGTGACGCGGGTTCATAGTTGATGGATTAATGGGGATGGATGCTTTTTCATGTATCATCCTGGCACCCAAAGTGCTTTAGATCAAGCCTCTCATTCACCCTCTGCCATGCAAGGCGCTAGCCTGCCCATCAGGAGTAACTCGTTTCTCAGTGTCTTGGTCAAGGACTCTTCAACACATGTTCTGGAAGAGTCCGGGGTCGAACCACCAACCTGGTGATTAGAGAGATGACTCTCTCTATCCCTTAAGGCACCGTCACCTCAGCTAGATCAATGGGCATCAATGAGGAGGTGTTTGCACTGTAGATCAAGAGGTCATATCTTCACATTTCCACACCCTCCATGCATCTGAAAGCATCTGCTAAGTGAACACATTTTCCATTAAACATCCAGCAGGCAGGTAGGTCATTTAAACTTTCATAAAGCTCAACCTACCTACGCTCACAAAGCATGTTCCTGGCTAGCGTGTGGTTGTTCGGACATGTCTGTCATCGTCGCGTTAACCTGCCAGCCTCCATGCCGACGATACCTGGCTCCGATTCCTCAAGGCCCGCATCGCAGGACGTGACCTCGCAACCGCTGACTAAGTGTTTAATCGTGAGTTGGGTCAAACGATGAGGTAGAGAGGGAGGGAGGCTGTTTGACACTGATCTTCTCTCTGTTGTCCCTGTGCTCCTACCCAGCGTGTGTGTGAGGGGGGGGCTTTCAGGCCAGATGCTGAAGGGAACAAGTCTGCCAAGACTCTGACAGAACCCCGAGGGAGCCGCTTGTCTGGTGCTGACAGGACTGGCAGTCTGCAGACACACCGCTCACGTACAAACCTGCACGCTCGCGCGCACACTCAGTAGTTCTACTTCACACAGGATACACACGAATGGGACTGACTGACTCAACCACGTATAGGGAGAATGTCTCTGTTGGAATTATTTTCAATAGGGAGGTAACTGTGTAGCTCTCTGTCAGCAGCAAATGTCACACCTTTAAATAGATATTTTATTTAGATACAAACACTGTGGCCCAGATGGGGATGTAAACCACCAACAGTAGTTATGACAGGTACTGTTGAAATGTACTGATGAATGTGTAACGTGAATAATGTTGATACATACTTCTGAATGTGTACAGAAAAGTATGTTGATGCATACATATGAATGTGTATGTTTGTTTCTCGTAAAGGATGAGGAGAGAGGAGAGAGAGATCTCTGATGGACGTCATCATTCACCTGGAACAACACTTTCTTATTTGAAATAATAAAACGTAGCCTGTGTGTGTGTGTTTATTTGTGCGTGTCTGTGCCTGTTTTTGTCTGTGTGTGTTTCTGAAAGACTTGCATCGCTCTGTTGGGAGGGAGGAGAGAGAGAGAGGGAAGGAGATGTAGAGAACACTATTAATTAAGCCCAGGAACACCGAAACACACACCCCATGTCTCCACAAAAACACAAGCCAGCCACATCAGAGCCAAGTGCCGAACGCAAGCCATGGCGACCGCAAGCCATGGCGACCGCAAGCCATGGCGACCGCAAGCCATGGCGACCGCACACCATTGCCGTCTGTGGAAGGAATGTTCAGGAACAGCTGACAACAACAGCACGTCGCCAAATGATGACTGAATGTTAGATGGCTGGTGTGTGTGAAGCATCATCACAGCCTCTATGGCTTCAGCGTCAACATGTGATGACATGTTGCAGAGCACACACATATCCAAAACACACGCACACGTACACACATAGACGTGAACATGTTCTAAGAAGGCATGGAGAACACACTGTTAGACTGACTTGAGTCATAATAACAGTGTGCATACGTGTGTGTGTGTCTGTGTTCTAGGAACGCAGGTTATGAGGATGGTGTTTAAGCTCCCTCTGGGATGATCTTGTTCTCAGACTCGTCTGCTGCTGTCCAACCAACTAGGTTTGGTGTCCACTCTAACTGGGTCCAGCCCAATTCTCTACAACCCACCTACATCCAGGTCACTGATATAGCACCACTGAGACCTCTATGACCCACCTGGGTCAGGACCACTTCTCCCACGACTAATTAATTCACCTCAGGTCAGGCAGGACCAAGCAAGGCCCACTATCCTTCAGACAATGCCCTATTCAGCGTCAATCACAAGGCAATATAACTGGAAACTCTATTCATGAGCTAATAGGCTGCAGTAAGAGGAGGAGGGGCAAGGAGGGTGGGGGGTCTTCTGCATAACTGTCCAGCAATAAAGACCCCTGGGGGGAGGGGGGGTAATTGACAACAGGTATCACTCACCCCTCCTGAACAATGATGGGCGTACTGTGGGGGAGAGGGGAGTGTGGATGAAGGAGGGATGGGGGAGACGGGTTGGTCTTTGTGCGGTTACTTAGGCAAAGGAGAGATACCTAAATTATTTCTCTCCCGTTCTGACGTAAATCCAGAGACAGAAAGTAATTGATAGAGAGGTGCGGAGAGGCAGAGATGGAGAGAGAGTATCTCCGTGAGCGGTCGGACCAGAGAAGAGGACTTTCTCTCTGGCTTACTCAGTCCAGCTCAGTAGACTGGCAGGTTTATCTGTGTTCAAAACAGCACTTTTCACAGACTTTTCAACTCTGTCAAGGTAGATTCTGGCTCCCAGACAGACACAGAGCTGTGTTTGTATGTCCCCAGTGATACAGGCCTCCCCAGACAGGCACAGGTCTCTCTCCCCAGACAGACACAGGCCTCTCTCCTCAGACCGGCACAGGCCTCTCCCTCCCCAGACAGACACAGGCCTCCCTCCCCAGGGGCAAGGCCATCTGTCCTCACAGTAAATAAAGGAGTCTCCTATTGTTAAGCAGTTCCTGTTAGCTCCAACTTGATGGAGCAAGGGATGTCCGTTAGTGCTTCAGGCAGTCTGTCTGGGTTGACGTGGGGGTGGGGCATGGGGGGAGGGGGGAGAGTGATGAGGCTGGAGATGAGGGGGGGAATGGGTGAGGGAGAGTCTGGTGACAGGCTAGCAGTAGGTGGAATTTCCTGCCGTGTCGAGCTATCACAGAAACAACAACATCCTTCACTGCAGCGCACAGCCGGACCTCCACAATGGGCCGGTGATAACATTCTTGGGCGGCCGGTCCAGAAACTAAATGTTGATGTGAGGAGATTGTCGGTCATTTGCGGGGAAATGCGATCGGTAGCTGGGCTCAGTGAGAAGACTGCAACAGATGAGCCAAAGAAATCCATTCCCAATGTCCAGTAATGACTTACATTGACTACATGACAAACTGCTCTCTGTTAAGGGTTGATTTTATCAACCTTAACGAGCTTTCAGACTGATCTATCTGCTACATCGACTTCTGGTATTACATGTGGCTCAACTGTGGGTAGGTGTGATGGATGGTGTGAAGGAATGATAGAGACAGGCAAACAAACAGACAGACAGACAGACAGACAAACAGAAGGACAGAGAAAGAGAGCGAGAGACAGAGTCGGAGTGACAGGCGCAAGGTAAGAGAACGAGTCGTTCTCTGTACTCACCATACTGGCAGCTGGGCCCATTGAAGCCAGCGGGACAGTCGCACAGCTGGGTGGAACCCGCCCTGCACTGGCCCCCGTTGAAACACACGCCGTAGCTGCACAGCGCTGCAGAGTGGGATGATGGACACAGAGAGAGAGAGAGGTGAGAAGGGGCACCGACACCTGCCAGGTGTAATCACATGTCATCGTCTGCAGGGCTGAACGCTTCGACATCGTTCTATCAGCGAGGCATCATCATCATCATCTGATGGAGACGGACCTTGATGTTGCTCACACACACACACACACGCATGCACACACACACGCACACACACAAACACACACACACACACGCTCGCAAAGATCTTAAGCTGTGTCATTCAAAAAAGTATTCTGACCAGCAGCATCCCACTGTTGTACGACAACATTTCTATTATTTCTAAAAAATGTGTAGATAGTTGAGGATTTCAGAAGCAAAGAATTCCAATAAAACTGTACTTGTCACAAATGGCAATAAAGTTCAACTTCAACACACACAAATTCCCATTTAAGGACCTCCCCAAACATTGTCTGTCTGTGAGCACCAAAGTGCCTGTCAGGCTGTCTGCCAAGAACAGAATAAGACAAGTCCCTAATCTGCCTGTTTTAGAGAACATAGTCAGCTGCGATGGTTTCAGTGCTGGTACAGAGATGGGGCTGGTTAGTTAGACTACGGTGCCACATGAACTATGTTCTTCTATAGAAAAGGTACGGTCAGTAATATGTAATATTCAAAACTAGAGGATTCGAGAACGTTTCTTGTAATTTCCACAGTATCTCGTCTGGTGTGTTTGTAGGTTTATACAGATTGCGATGGTATTTTGGCAGCGTGTTGTTTCAATGCTCCAAGCGTGGCTGCCGGCGGCAATGGTCATTAACATGAGACGCTAGGTTGAAGGTTGTGTCATAATATTTCCTCTCTTATTCAAACAGATATTTCCCACAGAGAAATGTAAGGAGGAATTGCCAATCAGCATTAGGCAGCTTGAGCAACACAAACTGAATAGTTCAGGCATCACATTCCTCACATAACCCATCCCCATCACTCCCTCACCTCTAAGTGTCTGTTTCTGCAAGAGCACTTTGTCTGAGTGTGCACATGTGTGAGTTTTACTGTGTGCGTGTTTGCACTGTTTGTGCGTGCCTGCATGCTTTATTAAGCACAGTGCAGGTTTAACTAAGATTTATGGCACCAGAGCTTCTAAAATTTGAGAGAGGGAGAAAGAGAGGGAGGTAGGGAGGGAGGGAGAGAGCGAGAGCAAGAGGGAGGGAGGGAGAGAGAGAGAGAGAGAGAGAGATGAAAAAATGGAGGGAGAGAGGAGATGGAAGAGAAATACATCAAAAGACCAGGCTGTGCCCTGTGTAAACAAGCGTTTTTCGTCACCTTTAATCCGATTGGCAACTGCACGTCCAATCAGCTCTTAATCTGGTCCTGCATGTGGTCACTTGTTCATATCTCACCGCAAACAAATATTAGCCACACCAAATACATATTCGTAGGGGTTAATATGTTGGAAATATCTTTCAGTATCAGAAGGTCATTGGCAACTCATAGAGTCATAAAGTTGACATGACAGTCTCTTCAGTATAACCTAAGGTCATTTCTCTCACTGTTGTGAACCACTGGAACATTTCCCAGTGTTTTTGACCAGGACTACTGTCATGACAACAGAAGCCCTTATCTTTGTGTCTCCTGTGTGTGTGTGTGTGTCTGATTGTGCGCGTGTGTGTGTGTGTCCGTGCGTGCGTGTGTGCGTGTGTGTGCGTGTGCGCGTGTGTGTGTGTGTGGAGCAGCAGAGGAGTAGGACAGGAGAGACTGGGAAATGAGCTGAAAGGATCAGAGCAGCTGGTTCTGTCCAGGACAATGGCACCTCTAGCTGAGCACTGTAATCAGCCAGGG
>BROE01000020.1:7663873-7673873 GCA_036571765.1 Plecoglossus altivelis
GGAAGGAGAAGAAGGGAAAGAGAAGGAGAGAAAAGGACCTCACAGGTGCCAGACAGTTAATCACTATCTTCACACACATTCCCATCTCATTCTCTGGCGTTGCCAAAGGCTCTTCTAAAGCCATGCATTTATTGTTCCTCTCTCCCTTGGATGTAATGTGTCACTGTTGAAAACTAGGCCTCATGGATTGATCTGTGCTGAATGAGGAACACTTACAGATAGCACACGGCTAAGTGCGCGAGAGAACGAAAGGCTGGATTGTGTCGTGAGCTTCCTTTTATCCCGGTTCAATGGCTCAGAGAAAAGAGTGATTCGTTTTGCCCGTCTCAAAGTGCTGACACATCCTAAGTTACCGAGATAAAAGGCCGGCCTCACGTCGAAGAGAGTCGGCATTGTCACGCAAAAAAAAAAAGGAGAAGGAAAATCAGGACCCGAGAACTAAGCAGAGGAGACGCTGGCAGTGCTGGGGAATGCCTGTTAAGACGCCTCTTTGTGTGTGTGGGTGTGTGTGTGTTTTAAAACAAAACCAGACTCGGGCTCGAGCAGACAGCCTAATGCTTCCCTGTATAATTTAATACTGTACCCTTCTCCCCAGAGACAAAGAGGGCTTTGAGAAGAGGAGGCACCCCATGATGAGACCCTGCTGAAAGGCACATCCAGGAGATGCTGCACCCCTGCCGCCCCCAGCCCAGTCCAGCACCGCCCAGCCCCCTCCCCTCAGCCCAGTACCCAGAGACTGCATCTGCAGCCTGGGCATGAAGGCAAAGGCACACAGGGTGGTCCCTGTCTGGGCACAGGATAGACCAAGCTAAGAGGTTTATGGTCGATTCCTGTCAGGACAGTACAAGGATGCCCAGGCTGTTTGACCAGGGGCTGTTCCAGGGGTGATGCCTCAGGTATGCAGGCTATGCGATGCGGATCAGCGGCTGTGAAATCCCATCAAAGGGTCCAGGCCAGGCCTGAGAGGGGCAGAGTGAGGCCAAGTCTATCCGCACAGTGATCAGCCTCTGCCCACTGATGGCTGAAAACACCAGCCAGTTCCAGCTCTACTGTTCCCAAGGAGCCTTCCAAACCTCAGTCAGAGGATTATCCAGCAGAGGATCACCACTGTGGCTCTGTGATCTTCTTCCAGGGCCTATCACATGTGCTACTCTCCTTGTGGATCACAGTTCCTGTGTTTAGGACCCAGACCATGACCATGACCATGATTAGTTGGTGGTTGGATGAATGGATGGATGGTTTGTAATACTACGTGGGTCCGTTTGTTGGTTGGGTGACTGCGTTGATAAGTGGATTGGTTGGCTGAAATTCTAGTTCTTCCCGTTGCTACCACCGGAGGAGGTGTGAAGACGAGAGCTTGACTGTGGAAGTTCCATGCACAAACTTGACAGACAGACAGACAGACCGGCAGGTAGACAGACAGACAGATAGACAGACAGACAGACAGACAGACAGACAGACAGACAAGTCTAGAAGACAGGCAAGCACAAAGGGCAGCCATTCATCTGCAGACACCAGGGATATGTTTCATTCCAACATGTTGTCTGGTACCTAAGGTGTCTCAGTGAAGGCCTGAATATAGTATCCACTTTCATGCTTATGCTTTCCAAAGAGAACTGATGCATATTAAGAGATCACATCCACAGGATTGCATAGAAAATGTGAGTTTATTCTTTTATACTTTCCTGTCCTATCAGAACTGTGAAAGGGAGGGAACAGGGCACAGGAAAAGGGACCACATTCTTGGGGAGAAACGCAGCCTGCAAGGGAGCCCTGCTGGGCCAAGTGAGGCTGGACCGAGCCAAGAGTCCAGAGGATTACCTTCAGTCCTCTCATTCAGCACTTGCAACATGTCTTGATCCATTATTGTGTGTTGTCGATTGTAAAACATTGACACAAATCTCAACAGATGGTTCAAAAAAACGAATTGCTGCCTCTGCGTCTCTCTTTGTCCTCCCCAGTCAGTTTGACAGCCGTGAACATGTCCATGTTGCAGCCACAAATGAGACACTGTGAACATGGCACTCTCCAATGACAGCTGCAGGATACCGCATTCAACCCAAGAACCTCTTGACCTTCGACCTCCCCCTGACCTCTGCACTCCCACCCTGGCCCAGGAAGCCACAGGTGTTTGAAACGCCCTTCCTCTCACCGCCCTACTCACTATCACCTCCTTTGACATGCTGTCCTCCCAGTAGACAGACTCCATTAGTACTTCACAGACCTCCTCCTCTGATAACTGATATCAAAGCTGAGCAGCCTCTCTCCCTGGTACGTGTTCATGAGCTACCCATCTGTTGGATCCCTGCGCCAGGAACATGAGTTGACTGTGAATGATACCCTAGATAAACACGGCCAGCACATTTCAAAGTGTTCATTTAACTCGTTTCACACCACCGTTTCACTCGTTTGAGCGTTGACACAGGTCTGCTCTCATGAGATGGACTTCTATAAACACTTTGGAAATGTGCTAATACTGTCTCGTGCAACAGGGGAATAAAGAAGGAGGAACTTACGATAGAGGCAGCCAGCCTCCCCGTTGAGCTGGGACCATCCAGGGCAGCACTTGTACACGGTCTGGTAGTCCTGTCTGTACACTTGTCTGTAGGCTGTGTAGTACGCCGTTCTGGTATCAGAGGGACACAACATCATGATTCATGTGAATAGGCAACTACAATGCACCCTGGGAAACTCTGTTTTTGTTTGGGCCCTCTGTGTGTGTGTGTGTGTGTGTGTGTGTGTGTGTGTGTGTGTGTGTGTGTGTGTGTGTGTCTATCCATGCATGCATGTGTTGATGTGTGTGTGTGTGTTTCAGGGACTCTAAGAGGGAGGTCAGATCTCAATGACAAAGTAGACAAAAACAACAAAACCGGTCTGATAATCAACAAACTCTTTAAAGTCCCTGATAGCCTAGTAATCAGAGAAACACCGCAGGCTTTCAAGTTGCTCTTTCAAAGTGTGAGACTGGCTGTCTCTTTGCAGTGGCAGTGTGGCTGTCTAACCCTGTACTTTACACCCCTCCACTCCAGTCATTATGGCTTGTGGAGAAAAGCTTTGTTTATGGTGCCTAATTGTGGTCCTGAGTGCCATCAAAGCACGCTTTGTAACTTAGTAAACATGTGGAGAAAGCAGAGTCAGGTATCAGGGAGAAACCCCTGGGATGTATTGACCAGTAAAGGGAGGCTGGGTCAGGGAAGACGATGATCAGGAAGGGGATGATCAGGAAGAGGATGATCAGGAAGAGGATGATCAGGAAGAGGATGATCAGGAAGAGGATGATCAGAAAAAGGATGATCAGGAAGAGGATGGTCAGGAAGAGAATGGTAAGGAAAAGGATGATGAGGAAGAGGATGGTTAGGAAAAGGATGATCAGAAAAAGGATGATCAGGAAGAGGATGGTCAGGAAGAGGATGATCAGGAAGAGGATGATCAGTAGAGGCTGGATCAGCAGTCTTCCCCACAGTTACAAAGTTTCTCCTTGGAAATCCCTTACTGAATAGGTGGTTCACAAATCTTGTCCTAGAGCTATAGGTCTGAGTGCTGAGAGCTGAAGATATGAATGAGAGAGTGAGTGAGTGAGTGAGCGAGCGAGTGTGTGATTCACTGACAGGATGGCGAGGACAAGAAGATCGTAAATGAATCAGCAGAGGAATGAACTGATGGATGGGTGGGCGGGGAAAAGAACAGTTCAATAGGTGATTCCACAAGGGATGGATGGATGAATAAAGGAATGAATTTATGACAGCTGGAGGGCTGCGTCTGTACAAACAGGCCACAGACAGACTCACCTCCTCTCGTATCCCATGCACCAGCTCTGGCCCAGGCAGCCCTGTTTCCACACCTTGACCATGCGTGTGAAGGCCTGCACACATGGTTGCCTCTGGGCTACCAGCGTCACCTCCCGCTCCACACACACGTTCGGCCTGCAGGAGGGCACAGGCGAAACACTTATCATGTCAAAACACAAACACTGGGTCTGACGGACGAGCCAAGCGTATCAGACCGATGTTTTTGTGACAGTTTAGACATTCCAGTGAAGACAGATGGAGAAGGATTACACATGGGGGGGGGGGGGGGGGGTGGTACGTTTCTAACTGGATACCCTATGTGGGGAGCTTAGCTTTAGGTGCGTTGAAAAATGACAGGCTGGTTATGAGGTCTGCTGTTGGTTTTCAAAAATACTTTAGGGAAATTCCTCCAACTCAGAAAGCTGGGCAAACCAGTGCAAGATACTACCTGCAGCCACACGTGTCCACTACATGAGTGAAAAAAGTTGTTATTATTGATTCAGAGGGAGTGTAGATGCACTCTTCTCTGGAACGTAATTTAAGTTTGTAATTTATGAAGAGCCTTTCGTTGTTCTCCTGAACGTCTAAGAACTAATCTGGACACCTCCACAAGGTTCAAGATTGTATAATCTGCTCTAGGTCCACGGTTGATGGTTCTGATCCCTCACTGTAATTTGGTTGCAGCTTCTTAATTGCTGTATTGATATTAGATATCTCAGTAGGCTTACCTCTAAATACATTTCATACTAGCACATTTATTTGAATGAATACCTATAAATGTTGGTTATCGGCCAACTAGAACAGTTTACGCATCCTCAAATGAGAGATGGTCCGACACTGGGTGCATACCTTTCTTTGAAATGCGACCAAAACAGCTCTGACCGTGCTTATTGTCTGGATCTTGAACACAAGTTTGTGCACGCTCGGGTTGGCTCCCACAATGTCACAATTCTTATTCTACTTTAGAAATATGTGTTTACCGTATTTGTTATATAAAAAAGCATGCTCAATATTTTAAATGGCTGAAACACGTAGGACACAGTTAATGTGTATAAACATTTACTTCATAAGAGAAACAGCGAACAATATGTTCAAGATATATTTCAGATCACTTACATATAAGGCTGTAGATCCTTGCCATTACGGGACGTTGAATGACACTTATCGATAAGTAACAAAATAATTGAAAAGAAAAGTATGTCCATTTTTGCGGCTTCTAACGAAGTATAATTGAATAATATCAAACAAATTAATTCAGTTTAGATCACTGTTTCGTTTTGGAAGAAAGTAAAAGAAATGACTATAAAAGATTCAATATTCCCAGTTCGCTGAAACTTTTTAAAAGGCGCGCATCACTCCAGTGGCACCGGAGATTCCAGGACGAGCTCAAAACTGTCCAACACCTTCTGGAAAACCCGAAGCCAACACATCTCGTCCTAGCTAGGAGGTGCATTAACACTGTATTGAACTGAACTCTTACGTTTAGTTATTTACCTCCTACAGATGTTGAACGCACGCGTGTGGTGGGTGTGGAGTGGTTTAAATTAAGATGTTGCCGTGAGCGCTTTGTGGAGGAGGGTTTCACCTTCGTTTGAATTGCATCATAAAACCTCAGATGGTGTGTGCAAGGTAATATAGAGTAAGACCAAGACATTAAATTAGCAAGGGCAAATGAGTATGGTTCGACTGTCAAAGTCGTAAGGATGGTGGCAATGCAACTGTTAGCCTGTCAATGTATGGATGTTCTGTGATAGTTGAAAGCATACAGATAAGACGTTTAGGTTGGGAACGGAAGTTTATCTTAGGTTGGAGATCCGGACAGGAAATGGTTGCTGTCATGGGGTGGTGTGCCTGTGTGTGTTGGGGGGGAGGGTCACTCAGGAGGGTATCAGCTGATGCGGAGGTCAAGGTGGTCGAAAAGGCGTCGTGGGGGGCACCAGGACTGAGTTACTGTTGGTCCCCTGACTGAAGTGTAAATAATGTGGACTCCATGGCCTACAGGGTCTCATGGGTCAAGGCAGGCCAGTCATGATCCACATGCTGATGTGCTCTGATGGCTAGGGTCAGTGTGTTCCCTGCATGTGTGCATGGTGCCTATGGTGACACTGCGTGTGAAACAAGTGACGAGTGATGAATCTTTCTCCAGAGCCGAGCATGTTCCCTCTCAATACAAATGGATTGTGGTGGATTCATACCTTATTCAGTCACATTCCAGATGAAGTGTTTTCGAGCGGTTAAATGCCAACTCCTTGGGTTGTCTGGTTTTTCTCTATAGTGTCTTTAACAACTTTCTCTTTCTTGATAATTGAATGCTCTATGTTTTAGATGTGACAGACCGACTTGTCAGGTAGTTTTTATGCGAGCCGATGTCAAAATTCCACAACCAAATGTAATTCACGCATGTGACTTATGATACAGTATACACAGATGACAAGTTGATGGGCTTGAGAGTCAAGATTATATGAATATGAAAACTATGCAGGGTTTTACGGCATAGGCCCCCTCTATAAAGCCACAGCCAGCAATATGCCCCATCGGTGAAAAAACCAGAGCTGCAGCACTCACTGTATGTAGAATATGAATTGGCAGGTGTGTAATTCAACAAAGTTAAGTTATCTTTGCCATCCTCTTAATGCTTTATCAGTTCTGAGTCTGACATTCAATTTGTATAGTGAGGGCAGGATACAATTATAATATTGACTGGAATGATCTTTGAACTTGGTCAGTATCTTGATCCGTATGAGAGCCGTGCAACTAAATTGGAGTAACATGATAATCTGCTGACACCCTCTGGTTTCAGGGAGAATCACAGGCAAATAGAAGATAACAAGGGGAGTAAGAAAGTACAACCTACTCCGGATACGAAAAAAAGGTGAGTAATTATTAACAAGGGGATCGGGGGCCTAAAAAATATCGATCTAGGTCATTGAACTATACAGAACACTCACTTCGTTATTTTGAAGTGAGCTAGTGGTGTCATATGAGTAGAACAAAATATCATTTGGACGTCAACGAAATCGCATCGTTACTTTTACACACTCCCTTACAGTAGATCTCCGTCCTTTGCCCCTCGTTCGGTGTTCAGCTGTCACGCGGTTATTATGCTTTGGGTTGCACGAGTAGGCCTTTGTGGACTTAATCAACGACTGGCAAGATTCAGCAAGCTACCTGTGGTTCTATTCTCTTATCGCAACATGTCGTCGACCGGGTCTGCACAGGCTAAGAAGCCCATTTCTCTACTAGGAACTATGGCATTTGGGGGGCGCGCTGACGCGAAGCTAAGCCACGAAATGGTCCAAATGTTTCTGCAGCACGGGCACAATGATGTGGACACTGCTTTTATGTATACCGACGGCCAAGCAGAAACAGTTATTGGTGAAATGAAACTTCCAAAAACAGGTAGTGGTCATATGCATATGGTAGCCTACTTAGTTATAGCCTACTCAGGGATACCGACGATCCCTACTTGTTAATCGTCTACTGACAGAAAGCCACAATGTGGCTGAGCAAAATGTCCAAATAATGCAATTTATAAACACTAGTTCTCAGACCACCCGCAGCTGCAGTGCTGCACCACTAGTTGCAAGGAATGGCCACTTGACGTGACATTCAAACTCAGCCTATGATGTCGATGAAAGCATTCTGCAGTGCGATTCACGTGAAACGTATTTCTTCACACTGCAGTGAGCATTGCCACCAAAGCCAACCCCTGGGATGGCAAGACTCTGAAACCGGAGAGTGTTCGGTCCCAGCTGGACATCTCCTTGAAGAGACTGAAGACTGACTGTGTTGACCTCTTCTACCTCCACGCCCCTGATCATCAGAACCCCATCCAGGACACCCTGCGGGCCTGTGATGAGCTCCACAGAGAGGTACCTCAGGAGGAAGGAAGAGCCTTCTGCTACCCACCCAGTAACCATCCACCCAAAACACTGTTAGGCTGGTCCAGACTGGGTCTTTCTCAAAGCTGGACCTCAGTGTCCCCTGCCTTGCTGAACAACCTGCTTCAAAGTGTGGGCTGTAATCAAACTCAGTACAAGTCTGATGACAATCCACTTATTTGACAGTTTGTCGGTGCTTTCTTAAACTTAGAAAGTAAATTAGCTTTTTAGGCCTTTTTTCTGTTACGATGAACACTTCTTATGACCATGAACACTTCTAATAACTATGAACACTTCTTATTACTATGAACACTTCTAATAACTATGAACACTCCTTATAACTATGAACACTCCTTATAACTATGAACACTTTATAACTATGAACACTTAATAACTATGAACACCCCTTAGAACTATGAACACCCCTTATAACTTTGAACACTCCTTATGACTTTGAACTCCCCTTATGACTATGAACATTTCTTATAACTATGAACACTTCTTATAACTATGCACTCCTATCCTTCTGTTGTCTCTCCTCCAGGGGAAGTACAAGCAGCTGGGTCTGTCAAACTATGCCTCCTGGGAGGTGGCTGAGATAGTCTCCATCTGCAGACACAACAACTGGATACTTCCGACAGTTTATCAGGTAGGAAAGCAAAGGCTGGCAAACAAATACGTTTTTTCTTAGTCTAAGTTCCACACGTTTGGTGATTTTGGTAGTTGTGTGGTCTTTTTGCATCAGTGTGTTAGTGCGCTCATGTCACAGTCGTTCATGACAGGGGATGTACAATGCCACCACCAGGCAGGTGGAGACAGAGCTGCTTCCCTGTCTCAGATACTTCAACATGAGGTTCTATGCCTACAACCCTCTGGCAGGTATGTTCATCAGGCTTTTGCCAGATCTGGAACATTTCCCCTAAGCTTTTACACATCTGTGTCCCATACATAACATCAAGTAAACCTCCTTGAGCGTGGCCAACGAGATCACTTTTTATGTAAAGCGGTGGTCAACTAGAATGCTTGACACAAACCCTCATCGCCAGAGTCTGACCAGAATTCTTCGATCATAGCATCTTTTCCATAAATGTGAGCGGTCAGACTGAGTTCCTGTGCTGCTATGTGTGTTTCTGTCAGGGGGTCTCCTCACTGGAAAGTACCACTTCGAAGATAAAGATGGCTCTCAGCCTGCAGGACGCTTCTTTGGCAACAGCTGGGCAGGAGCATACAGGGACAGGTGAGGGAGGGCGGGGCTTCTGATAACCAACGGGAACGCGGAAAAGACGAGCACTCTAATCTTGCACGACTTTGTGTTGCGCATGTCATAGTTAGTCTGAGAGCGATGGAGATGAAGGTAGAGAGTTAGCGAGTGCGCACTGAGAACGGAGCGTTGCTCTGCAACACGTTCTCCAACGACAACACTGAGACCCTCCTGTGTACTGGATGTACGCCATGTGTCGTCAGGTACTGGAAGCAGAGTCATTTCCAGGCTATAGACCTGGTCATGAAGGCGATGGAGACAGCTTATGGAGCAGACAAGCCCTCTATGACCTCAGCTGCACTCCGCTGGATGTACCACCACTCGCAGCTCAGGGTAACAACACATACACACAGCTAGCTTTTTGAGGTTATCCTCAAACAGTGCTTCTAATGAGTTCAGACACTCACAACTCAGGGTAACCTCACATAATACACATTGCAACACTTAACAGGAAGGCACCTTGCTTTCATACTGCCATTTTAGAACCTTTGATTCAAGTGCCGCAAGGTGTAGGTTCTGGTGTATGGGCAGGCTGTGGATGTTATTCAGTGTTGACAGGAATAGCTGAGGAGGGATGTGATGTCAAATGTTCTGCCCCAGGGGGATCTGGGAGATGGAGTCATCATCGGCATGTCCACCATGGAGCAGCTCCAGCAGAACTTGTCGGCTTCGGAGGAGGGTCCCCTGGACCAGAGGGTGGTAGAGGCCTTCAGGCAGGCCTGGGACCTGGTGGCCCACGAGTGTCCCAACTACTTCCGTTAAAGCCCACCTCCATGACTACCATTCAACTTCTCTACAGATTAGTGTTGTCTTGCTATGGGGAAATGTTACCTATTTCCAAGACATTGATCCATTACCATAATTGCCTTTTAAACCTTTTATGCAATTTACTCATTGATCAGAACTGAGATGTTGCTCTGCAAGAATACAGGGAAACAGAATCGTGTTTGTGAAGCTGGGGAGAGAAAGGCACAGATAAAAAAATGTAACCTGTAATTTAATAGTTGGAACTTAATTGTAAATATTTACATTTACAAATAGAAGGGATGTTTTCAGGGGGAAATCTTTTT